>CM044003.1:63961849-64561849 GCA_024085815.1 Flaveria linearis | reverse complement strand
AATACTGGTTCCGCAACCAAGCCTCCGATGCTGGTTAGGAACGAGTATAACATATGGCAAAGACGTATGCTACACCACTTGGCTGTCAACAGTGCTGGTTGTTGGAAGTCAGTGGTGCATGGGCCATACAAGCCTATGGTGAGCGTCCCGGAATCTAATGAACAGGTTGCGAAGAAACCTGAACAGTATTCGGACGAAGATCTAAAGCTGTTTGAAATTGATGCTAGAGCCCATGGAATTTTAGCCATGGCCATTCCAAACGAGATATATTCAGGGCTCTTGCATCATGAGTCTGCTCATGACCTATGGGTTGCTCTAAAGGAACAATTTGGAGGAACTGATTCGGTCCTAGCAAACAATAGGGAAATCCTCGCCCAACAATATGAGACTTTCTCATATAGAAAGGGTGAGACTCTGACCCAGCAGTTTGAGCAGTTCTCCTGTTTGATCTCTGAGCTGAAGATGGTCAAACAAGAGTACACCAACAGCCAGATGAACAACAGGTTCCTCAGGTCACTTCCTGAGAGATGGGACACATATACCATTGTCCTACGCTCCAGTGCTGACCTGGACACTCTATCTCTCACCCAACTTCATGGGAAGCTACTCACTTTTGAGAGAGAGGTAGAGCAAAAGAGGAAGCTGTCCTCTTCTGGCAAGCTCGCTGATGACTTTGTCCAAGGTAATGCTGCCTTGATAAGTCATGAGTCAGAATATGCTTCATCAGAAAGTTCTTATGATGAGCATATCGATTTCTCTACCAACTCAGAACAAGCTTTCGTTGGTGTTAGTAGTTCAGGAGGTGGTGGTGACAATTTGTGTTTTCTGATGGAGGATTTGAAGGGCATTCCAGATGATGATCTGGAAGAGATGGATATTTTGAACCAAATGTCAATGATAAATATCCGCTCTCAGAAGTTCTACAAAAGAACTGGTAGGAAATTCCCAGGACTCTCTGGCAAAACCAAAGTTGGTTTTGACAAGAGCAAGTTGAGGTGTCACAAGTGCCAAAGGCTTGGACACTTTGCAAGAGAGTGTAGATCATCTGGATCTAACTCATCTGCACCCTTTGTGACTTTTCCCAGCAATAGCTCACAGCACAAAGGGCAACCTTCCTACAGTTCTCCCCGTCCATCTCAGGCACAAGCACCACCTGCTTATTTTGTGCCACAGGGTCATATGCCTTATCCTTACCCCTGTTACTACATGCCTCAGCCTGGTCAACCTCAAGCACCCCCGGCTCAACCACCTCATGCTCTTCCAGAGCCTCATTCTTCCCAATCTCATCACCACACACAACCTCAACAACAAAGCTTTTTCACCCCAACTGCTGTTGACTGGAGTAGTCTACCAGAAGAGCTATCTGGTCAGGAACCACTACTCCAAGGTGCTGGTCAACATGGTGGTGATCAACCTTTTGGAAATCTTGCTCTGATGGCCCTTGATTCTGCTGAAGGGTCATCATCTAATGCCTCATCTCAGGTATCCACTGAGGCAAAAGCCAAGCTTTGTTCAGAGTCATGCATAGCAGCATTTGCTTCTATTAGAGAAGCAAATGTAGCTTTAATAGATAAAAATCTTGAGCTTGAGCACACTATTTCCAAAAGAAAAGCTGATTTTGAGGTTGTTCTAAAAGATAAAAATGATGAGATTTACAAGCTTAACTGCCAAATCAAAGATGCTAAAGCTAGGGAAGATGTACTTCTTGAGAAGTACAAAGATCTCAAGGAAACTATTGCAACCACCCAAGTTGAGTGTGATCGATGGGTGCAATCATGCAAGGGTTTTGAAATGCTTCTTAGCAAGCAAACAGCTTCCAATGTGAAGTTTGGCATTGGTTATAATCACACTGCTCCTCCCACAGACTTCATTTCAAGAGCAGAAGTTGAATCTGATGGGGAGAGCAATAACCAATCCTTCTCATCATGTGACTTACTATCCTCTGAATCAGCATCATCAGAGATAGACTATCACATGACCAAAAGGCTGATCAACTCAGGAGTTGTCACTAGAAGTACTGAAGGTACTGGAGAGCAAGTGACAACATCTGAAGTTCAAACCTCAAATACTGTTGGTACTAAAGAGAAGAAAACTAACAGTAGAAAAGGTTTGAAGACAGCTAAAGAGGATACCAGGAAAGCAGGCACTAGGAAGAAAACTGCTAGTACTGATGACAAACAGCTGAAGAACAAGTCTTCAGCAGTTAAATCCTCTTCAGCTGATGATCAGCATAAGATGAAGAAAAAGCCATGTGAGATATGTGGCCTGTTCAATCATCTTACTGATGAATGCTGGTACAAAAGGGGTTTCAAACTCAAACAGAAGGAGAAAATTACTGAGAGCATCAATAAAATGAAGAATGAGTTTGAAACCAAGTTTGTACTGGCAACATCCAAGTCTGAAATCCCTAGGCCCAAAGTTAAATCCAAGAAGGTAGGAATTACTCAGGCAACAGCTGAGGTTGCTCAGAAAAAGATGGTACAACATAGAAACTCATCATCAGCAAACTCCAATGTGTCTGAAGAGCTGAAGGCTTTATCACAAAATCAGACACAGTTGGTGATGATGGTTCAGCAACTAGTGGGAAGAGTCAACCACTTAGATGCTCCTATGTTGAAACCACAGAAAAGGAAGTCCAAGCCAAAGGGTTCCTCTTCTGTACCATCTTCTTCACCTCAAGCTGTCACTCTTAACACACCTGTTAGTGCTACACCTGTAGCTAAGAACAGACCCAAAGCCAAGCAGGTTTGGGTCTCCAAGACTAACTAACACATGGTTGTGTTTGCAGGGTTCTTCAACATGCCATAGAAGCATCTGGTATGTAGACAGTGGAGGATCCATGCATATGACTGGAAGCAGCTCCCTTCTTAATGACTACTCTCAAGGAAAGAAGGGATTTGTTTCTTTTGGCAATGATGCAAAGGGTTACATCGTCGGAAAAGGCTTTGTTTCTAACGGGGAAATAAGGTTTGATGATGTTAACCATGTGGAGAATCTCAAGTACAACCTCTTGAGTGTCAGTCAAATGTGTGACAAAGGCCATGTTGCCCTTTTCACAAGCCAGAACTGTAGGATTCTGTCATCCAAAGTTCTGAGTTTGATTGACAAGGCATTGGATGAACACACTCTCCTGAAGGCCAACAGGATAGGAAGAGTGTATGCCTTAGATCTTTCCAAAAAGATGGATCTAAAAGGCCATCCTTGCCTATTCTCCAAGGCATCTCCTCAAGAGTCTACACTATGGCATAGAAGGCTGGGTCATGTAAATTTCAAGAACATGAATCAGCTTATAAGTCATGGTTTAGTAAGAGGATTGCCTCTAAAGGAGTTCAAGTGTGAAGATGACTGCACTGCTTGCTTGAAAGGAAAACAACACAAAGTTTCATTCCCTTCAATAGAAGAACCAAAGTCCACTGCTTGCTTACAACTTCTGCACATGGATCTCTTTGGTCCTGTCAGAGTAATGAGCATGGCAAAGAAGAAATACTGCCTGGTAATTGTGGATGATTACTCCAGGTTTGTATGGACTTTCTTCTTGCACTCCAAGGATGAAGCAGCAAAGACAATAATGAACTTTGTGTTACAAGTAGAAAAGCAGCATTCCCTACAGGTCAAGTGTGTGAGGAGTGATAATGGAACAGAATTCAGAAACCACACACTTGATGACTTCTACCTGTCTAAGGGAATTAGAAGGCAGTTTAGCATTCCTAGAACTCCTGAGCAGAATGGAGTGGTGGAGAGAAAGAACAGGACCCTCATTGAAGCAGCAAGGTCAATGTTGGCTGACTCTGGATTGCCACTGACCTTTTGGGCTGAAGCTGTCAATACAGCTTGCTATGTACAAAATAGAGCTTTAGTAAATAAGAGGTTGATGAAGACTCCTTATGAAGTTCTTCATCATTTGGCTCCTCTTATTTCATTCTTTAGAGCCTTTGGGTGTCCTTGTTTTATTCTCAACACTAGCAACCCACTCCATAAGTTTGCTAGTAAGGTGGATGCAGGGTACTTTGTTGGTTATTCATCAACTTGCAAAGCATACAGAGTCTTCAACTGTAGAACCAAGGGGGTTGAAGAAACTTTGCATGTTAAGTTCAATGAATCTCCAAAGGACAAGATTCCACAAAACCCTGTGGAGTTGTTTGATCTGGACATACTGCAATATGTTCCTTATCAACCTCCATCTGTTGAGCCTGTCAACAGATCTCCACCTGGTGGTACTGATGATGATGAAGTCAGTACTCACCTCTTCAGGATCAGTGACAATCTGCCTAAAGTCACTGAACCTGATGTTCCTGTAGCCTCAGCAGCTCCATCCACTACAAATGCTGATGAGATTTCTGCTTGCTCTACTTCATTTGAGCTGCCATCCTCTACATGGTTTCAGGAATCTCCATCACCATCTGTTGCTGCTGATGGGTCTACAAACACTTGCACAGATATTATAGTTTATCAAGAGCTCAGGAATCACCCCACTTCACAAATCATTGGTGATATCCAAGCTGGAGTTTCAACCAGGAATCAATTGTCAAATTTCTGCTTCTATGCTCTCTTCATCAGTCAGTAAGAGCCAAAGAACTATCATATTGCTTTAAGAGACAATGGATGGGTGGAAGCTATGCAGCTTGAGCTTCTTCAATTCAAGAAACAGCAAGTGTGGGAGCTTGTTCCATTACCCAAAGATAAGTGTGCTATAGGCACCAAGTGGGTATTCAGGAACAAAACAGATGAGAAGGGCCAAATTGTCAAGAACAAGGCCAGACTGGTTGTCCAAGGGTTTGCACAGGTGGAAGGCATCGATTATGATGAGACCTTTGCACCTGTGGCCAGACTGGAAGCAATCAGACTGTTCTTAGCTTATGCTGCCTTTCACAGTCTCAAGGTTTATCAAATGGATGTCAAAAGTGCCTTCCTATATGGAAAAATAAAAGAAGAGGTTTATGTGTGTCAACCACCAGGCTTTGAGGACAATAAACATCCTGATTGGGTGTACAAGCTTGATAAGGCTCTCTATGGGCTGAAGCAAGCTCCTAGAGCCTGGTATGAGACACTCTCAACCTTTCTTCTAGAGAATAAATTCACTAGAGGCACCATTGATAAAACCCTATTCATCAAGACTGTGGGACAACATAAACTCCTTGTTCAGATTTATGTTGATGACATCATCTTTGCATCCTCTGATCCAAAGTTGTGTGATGAATTTACAAAGCTTATGAAGCTGAGATTTGAAATGAGTGCTATGGGAGAATTACAGTATTTTCTGGGATTGCAAATCAAACAACTGGATGATGGCATCTTCATCCATCAGTCCAAGTATACCAAAGAGTTGTTAAATAAGTTTGATTTACAATCCTGTAAGCCCTGTTCTACTCCCATGAGCAGCATCACACAACTAGATGTAGATCAGAAAGGTAAAGCGGTTGATGAAACCCTTTACAGATGTATGATTGGGTCCTTGATGTACCTTACAGCTTCTAGACCAGACATCATGTTCTCAACATGTGCTTGTGCTAGATTTCAGGCTGCACCTAAAGAATCCCATTTGATTGCAGTCAAAAGGATCTTTAGATATTTGCAAGGTACCCAATCACTAGGTCTTTGGTATTCAGCTGGGCATTCTTGCAAATTAGTTGCTTTCTCTGATAGTGACTATGCAGGATGCAAAGTCACCAGAAAATCCACTTCTGGTGGTTGCCAATTCCTAGGCAATTGTTTAGTTTCTTGGCAGAGTAAGAAACAAACATCCATTGCTACATCCACTGCTGAAGCTGAGTATATTGCTGCTGCAAGCTGTACCTCTCAGATACTCTGGCTTCAGAACCAACTTCTGGATTATGGCATTACTGAGACTAAGACTCCATTATTAATGGATAGTGCTTCAGCTCTCTGTATTGTTAAGAATCCAGTCCAGCACTCAAGGACCAAACATATTGAGATCAGACATCATTTTATCAGGGATTGCTATGAGAAAGGTCTGATTGATCCTAAGTTTGTACCTAGTGCTGATGAGCTTGCAGACATTTTTACTAAGCCTTTAGATAGTGCCACATTCCAAAATTTGGTACTAAGGCTTGGTATGCTGCAGCTTGATTGATTTGACCTATGCTGGTTCTTGTAGTTCACAACTACTGAAAAGCAAAGGTCAAATACAAGTACTGATGAGTAATTTTGTCTTCAGCACTTTCACAACTACTGAAGACTAAAATGACTCAAAGTACTGATGTACATTATTTATTGAAAAACCACTGTAGTGAGGTGGATTACAACTACTGATGTGTGATTTTCAAATAAATAAGTACTGAAGAACAAATTTTGCTCATAAGTACTGATGTGTAATCTTACACAAATACTGAAGACAAAATTTGTTCACCAGCTCTGAAGAATATTTCATCAGCACTTGTGAACATCTGATCACAAGAGCTGAAGGCATAAATATTTACAAGAGCTGAAGGGTCAATGAAACATCTGAAGATCAGCCAAAGAGCTGATGAGTAAGTGTAGAGGCTAGTATGAAACAACTGATTTGATGGAAATAGCTGATGAGTCATTTCTCATCAGCTGATAACAACAGCTGATGTTTCATACACAAACAACTGAAGGACAAAAGCATGTCTTCAGTAGTTCACAACTACTGACATCAGTAGTACATAACTACTGAAGGCTAACACAGTCCTCAGTTGTTTACAACAACTGAAGCAATACCATGTCTTCAGTAGTTCACAACTACTGATCTCAGTAGTTTACAACTACTGAAGGCTAACACCAAGTCTTCAGTTGTTCCAACGTCTGAAGAAGAATACTAGGTCATCAGTAGTTCATAACTACTGACGACTGACAGTAACTCTTCAGACGTTCACAACATCTGAAGGACAAAACCAAGGTCTCAGTAGTTTTAACTACTGAAGACTAATACCAAGTCCTCAGATGTTACAACCACTGAAGGTTAAAACCACGTCATCAGTTGTTACAACAACTGATAACTAACACCAAAACCTTCAGTAGTTTTCTTTCAACCTTTGCCCTACCCTATAAATACCCCATCTTCAGAGCATTTACTCCTCACTTGACCTAATCCTTACAAACCTCTGAAATTCCCATACACCATTAATGGCGAACATGCAACTGAAACCTCGACACAACTGTGTCGCCCATCTCACCAAGTCGCCATTATGGCCCAAATTTCACCAAGCCGTCGATCTCATGCACGACTCACCATACAAAACGGCTTTTCTCTTGAACCCCACTCTATACACCGACTCCTTGACGGAGTTTTGGACCAATGTCACCGTCCAAACCGGAGAGCAGAATGCTGAGGTCTCCCTCCGGTCCTCCGTCAACGGCAAACCAGTGGTTATCACTCCAGCTACTCTACGCCAAACCCTAGAGCTGGATGATGCCACTCACCCAACTTCCTACCCCAAAGGTACCCTTGATCTCTCCTTCACATCTCATGACTATCAGGGTAACCTCTCCGCCTCCACCTTGTTGAAGAAACACTTCCCTGACCCTCAACGATTGATCTTCCACATGGTGAACGTGTGTCTGGCTCCCAAGACCTCTTCGTGGGACCAGATGTCCACAAGGTGGCAACAGGTATTGTATTCTATCCTTGAGAAACAACCTTTAAATTTTACTGATCTTTTATTTTTGGAACTCAAGGACATGGCCACAAAACCTTTTTCTAACCGTTGGAACTTATATCCACGGTTCATAATGGCCATGATCGAATACCAGCTTCAGGCTGAGGGACTAGTTGGCACTGGGGTCCCTGCCATGGCTGTTCAAGCTGAGGTATACTCCAGGCACAACACTGACCCCACACTCAAACAGGCTGGCCGGCTGCGAAAACCCACGCAGCTGGAACCCACAGCCTCCACCTCCAAATCCACAGTCCCCACCAAGCCAAAAGCCAAAAAGAAGCCCACAAAGGCTACTCAGGGAGATGAGTCCCCTGAGGATGCCCCTGCCACACAAAGGCAGGATGTGCCTGCTGGCTCGATTCTCCCAGCAGGTACCATGACTCCACCCACCACAACCGCACATGCTTCCTCTCAACAGGAGCCTGATGCAACCAATTTTGGGGCAACCACATTACTGGGGTTTTCCTCACTTGAGGAGGCTGCTATTGAAGAGCACAGTCCTCCCCATGTGCATACTGCTTCTAGCCCACATATTGAGGAGACTGCCCCACTAAGCCCAACATTGGTAATAGCCAAAGTGCTGATCGATCTGAGCACTCCACCCTCTCCCCAGAAACCTATTACACCTGGGGAGACTCCAACCGAAGAGGGGGTGGGCACAAGTGCTGTTCGGAGCCCACAGCACAGAGAATCAGTTCACTCTCCCAGTGTGGCTAGGGAGAGAGAACAATCTGGTGAGGCTGCCACTTCCCCTGCATCAACATCTGAGCAGGGTGAAGCTGGTAACATCTCTAAGACCTCACCAGAGGCAATGGCCGATGATGGATCCAATCCGGAGGCCAGAAGTCCCCAGTACCAAGAACAAGGGCACATGTCATTACTGAGCCACACTCAGGACATGTTCATCCTGATAATGTCAGGAGGTCAGGTGATTCAGCTTATGCTGATGATGACCTGAGCTTTTTCTACGATGTAGTAGCTCAAATACTATCCTTGAGGATGAGATAAGCAGACTCAAAGAGCTGCTTGCTCAAATGACTCAGGATAGAAGTCCATCTGCCACCACTACCCCATAGATGGCACCTTCACCTGAAGGTCTCACAAACACTGAGCCACTCCCACAAACTCCGCCACTCCCACAAACTCCGCCACCAGCCCCTGCTTCTGGCACTAGCTCTCAGGGACAGAACCCCCCTGAGCAGCTGGATGCTATCCTCCAGAAATCCCTGCCTCTCATCACACCAATCCTTAAGATATAGTTATTTAAACCCTTGATGAGAGGCTTCCCACATATATACAACCCATAGTGGAGGTTGCCATATCTAAGGCTCTTGCTGATAGTCAAACCCCAACCAATGCACCCAAAAAGGGGGAGACATCAGTGCAAGACAAGAGGAAGAGGGGAGAGGAGGAGAAAGAGGCAGAAAAAGAGGTAGTGGTAGAGAGGGAGATGGCTGAGGAGAGTAGTAGGGTGAGGGAGAAGGGGAAGAGGAAAGTGAGGGAGGTAGAGCATATAGAAGTGGCTGAAATCCAAAAGGATTTCAGTATCACTGATAAGAATAAGGGAGAGGGAAAGAAGGTGGCTGATCCTGATCTAGCAGCCCTTGTCAAGGAGGCTGATGCTGAGCATAGCCGTTCAATGAACTCTGTCATTGAACAGCTGTTCAGGCAAGGCTTTGACAAGGACACTGCTTTGCTAGATCAAGAGATCAGGAACATGGAGAGAAAGGAGATAAACTACCGATGGTCTACTTATAGCCAAGAGGATCAAAAGAAACTCGAGGCTATGAGTAGATTCATTTCGAAGTACCTGGGCAGACCAGTCCTTGATGTCAAGGCATGGACCAGGGACAGAATCTTGGCAATAACCACCAAGATCTGTTCGGCTGGTGAATTTACTAAGGGACTGGTCGCAGAGGCCTTATCTGAAGCCGGTGCTGGGAACAGGACACTGCTAGTCAAGCTAACCAAACCAGCCCTTATCTCTAGGCTGCTAGCAGTGCCTGCCAACACTCCCACACCAAAACACAACCACAACCCACAAAACCAACTCCTTTACCACCAAAACCCGCAGCCAATGATCCACCCTTGAAGAAGAAGAGAAGGGTGCTGAGGCTGCAAGATGAAGAAGAGGATGATGAGGAGGATAGCCTGCCACTCTCAGCAGTTATACCTCTACCCAAAGCCAAACCACAAACCATCAATCCCACCTCACAGCAGGACACTGTGAAGGTTAAGTTAGAAGAGGAGGAGCAGCAGAAAAGACATGATGAGGAAATGCTGAAAAGCATTGACAAATGTTATACTGCTACCACCTCTATAATAAACATGCAGAGAGAAGCTCTAAGGTTATTCACCCTCAAACAAACCTTTCAATATGAAAGGGAGAGGGTGAGAACTTGGCCTGACCCAAGGGTGGCTCACAGGATAGTCAAGAAGGACATGCCTGTGAGATACAAAAGCCAGCTAAAGAGAATCGTAGATGAAGAGATCTCTGTGGCTATTGTAATAACACCCTGGGAAATAGTGGATGAATTCGAGAAAGCTTATAGAGCCGGCCAATCACCCTTTTCAATGCTAGATAATAGGGTGGTTAGGAAGGGTCTGGTCTATAAGAAGCTTGAGAATTTCCGTAGGAATGAGCTCACTTTGTTGTTAGAGGGTAAACACCCTGATGAGTTTGCATATAGGCAAATCACAACACTTGAGCTCAAAAATGGAAGACAGGTCAAGTACCTCTCAGAGCTGTATGGTCGGGAGGGGTTATTCGAAGGTGAGCCTGAAGACCTGTCCAAAGAAGAACAAATGATCTTTCTTCAGGCTTACTGTAGAGAATCCTACCGCTTGTACGAGGGAGGTAGATCTCATGGATGGGGCAACAGCTCTGTGTCCAATTCCCCAAGACAGAGCTCCCATCCATACTTAGCCAAACAAACACTTGAGACTACCTCTCTGGCCAGTGCTTATCTGGGTCAACTTCTAATCTGATCTAGAAGGAAATAGACCAATCATTATGCCACTAATAAGTGGGACATCCAATAATTAGAGGTTTTGGCTGCATTGGTTCAGGGGGAGTTTGTTGGACCAAAAGAACCAATGAGCCAAGATCAGGAAAACCTCTAAGTCCCACATGCCACTGCTACAACTGCTGAAGACTCCCATCAGTTTCAATGTTCTCTTGCTTGAATGTCAGACTTGAGAACATCTGAAGACTCTCATCAGCTATTGTGTTCTCTTGCTTGAATGTCAAACTCGAGAGCATCTTAGCTCCAGCCTTCTGCTGTTATGACAAAGTCTGAAGAACAAAGTATGAAGATCAAAGAACTGAAGAATATCAGCTGAAGACTCCAAAGTACTGAAGACCAAGTACTGAAGTCTGAAGTACTGATCTTACAAGTACTGAAGACTTCAAGTACTGAAGACAAGTACTAAGAATCAAAAGCTGAAGAACTAAAGAACTGAAGACCTTCTACTGAAGCACAAAGTCTGAAGACAAAGACTGAAGACAACAACTGATGATATCTACTGAAGTCATCAGTTGTTATATCATCTGAAGCAAGTCTGAAGACTAAGTACTGAAGACTCAGAGTTTGTCACAACAACTGAAGAAGTCTTCTTCAGTTGTTGTGGTGGTTTTTCCTTTTCAGTAGTTTATTTACTTTCAGTAGTTGTACAACAACTGAAGAGCATGTTCTTCAGTTGTTATAGTGTCAGTAGTTATAAACGACTGAAGAGTTTGTTCTTCAGTCGTTGTAGGATTTCAGTAGTTTACTTTTGTCAGCACTTAGGAACTTTTGTAAGAAGATGTCAGTTGTTGACATCTTCAGTAGTTTTATGTTTTGTCAGTTGTAATTTGAATATTCAGTGATGTCAGAAAGAGGACATCATGCCCATCCTTTTGCCGCCTATAAAAGGATGGGTAACCATACTGTTTTAATTGCCGAAACGTGCGACCAATAGAACATTTATTGCTTCGCAGAACTCTTCTCTCTCTATGTTTATGCTTTAATTGCAATATCTTTTATGTTCTTGCTTTAATTGCTAATTAATGTGCTAATTCCGCTGCAAACATAATCTAATTGATCAACACGAGAGGCTGAGATCCTGTCACAATGATTCATCTAACATTGGCTGACACACTCGGTTCATCAAATCCAAAAGTTAGACCAAAAGGCATGACAAGAAACTTGTAGTGCGCGTAACGCGTATGAAAAGTTGTCTTAGGAATATCTTGCTCCTTCACCTTCAACTGATGGTAGCCAGATCGTAGGTCAATCCTCGAGAACCAACTAGCACCTTGGAGCTGATCAAAGACGTCGTCAATCCTCGGTAACGGATACCGATTCTTCACCGTCAACTTGTTCAGCTCACGGTAGTCGATACACATCCTCATACTACCATCCTACTTCTTTACAAACAAAACCGGAGCACCCCAAGGAGAGATACTCGATCGAATGAACCCTTTATCCATCAACTCCTGCAGTTGAGCCATTAGTTCCTTCATCTCGGTAGGAGCTAATCGATACAGTGCTTTGGCAATGGATTGAGCACCAGGTATCAAATCAATCTGAAACTCAACCTCGCGATCCGGTGGCACACCTGGTAAATCTTCTAGGAACACGTCCGGAAAGTCACGCACAACCGACAAATCAAACAGTTGGGGTACTGACGCATCCACGTCTTTCACGTAGGCCAGATTTGTGACATTCGTCACCATCAGATCCGTTAATTGACTCGTAGCTCGTTAACTCTCATTGTGTATCAACTATCTCTGCGTAATTAATTCGTTTTTGAACCGAATCTCGTCGTATCTGCCTTGCGCGTTGACCCTAATATTATATAAATGATAAATAATAAAACTAATCATTAATAGTATAATTAACATTACTAACATTATTATTACTAATAATAACATTATTATTATAATTATTATTATCATAATGGTTATTGTTATTATTATTAACCTTAATATTATTATTATTATTACTATTATGGTTATTATTACAATCATTATTATTATTATAAATATAAATAAATAAATATATAAATAATTTAGATTAGATTGTCAAGTAATGAAAGATGGGGGACCAAAATGCAAAAATTAGAAATATATATACACTACTTTCTTGTTCGGCCAAACCCCCCCCCCCCCCCCCCCCCCCCAAATCCTACTGCCGTCATACCACCCAAGCCACTACCATCGCCATGGGACACCATTCCGGGCACCGTGAGTCGCCGAACAACTGTTTCAAACCGCCACATAGTTCTTTCGATCAACACCGCCTCTCCGTATCGTAGTATAGTCGGTATGCATCTTGTTATCATTTCCTTTCGTTTCATTATTATATCATGTTGGTTCGGGTTCGGTTTGGCCAAAATCACGACTCATGAGTGTATTTGCACATATATATGTGTATGTATCGCTTGTGTGTATGTATGGTGTGTATGTATATGAAAAGATATATCGCTTGTGTATGTGAGGTCGTATGTATATATGGTGTATATGTATGTATGATTATATATGTTGTGTTCGGTGGTGTTGTGTTGATGTTACGGTACGTGTCGGGATGAAGAAACACCACACAGTAGCCTTCGGCTGTTGCTGTGTGTGTATATATATATATATGTGTGTGACGGTGTGTATGTATATAATGTATGTGTGTTTATGTGTGTATTGTGTATGTCGAAGTGGGGTACAGCAGCCTTTCGGCTGCTGTGGACGTAATGTATACTGTTTGTATGCATGTATCTATATATATGTTATGTGTGTGTTCTTGTATATATATGTATGTGTATGGGTGTGTACAAGTTTTGTGTGTGTGCAGGTGAGTGTGTGCAGGTGTGTGTTTTGTGTGTGCGTGTGTGTAATGTTGTGTGGGTGTGTGTGTTTGTGAAATTTGTGAGTATAATTGTTATATATATTGATATTATTATTATGATTAATATTATTACAATTGTCATTATTATTCATATTATTATTATATGTGTGTTTATGTATGAGTGCATACATACTAATATAAATATTTAGTATGGGTATTGATGTTTGATTAGTATTTTATATGAATATATATATGAGTATAAGTACTAATGTTGTCAGTGTATGTATAAACATACAAGTGTGTGTTGGTTGGTGTAAGTTATCGATTATATGAGCATATTTTTTATATGTGTGTATTAAAGTATGTTTGTGTGTACACCATATTCATACATTTATGACTACATAAAAAGTTGGTACGCTATATATATGTATTGTGTGGGTACACCGACTCGGGATATAGCAATATGAAAACATATTATGTGTGTGTATGGGAAAATAAATATAAAAATATCATCACGGTGTGTGTATGAACTAATTATATATATTCACATATATCTGCGCTTAATCATGCGAGTAATCAAATATTATACATACATAAATATAAGGACATATACTTATTACCTCTTCAGTAAGGTCATGCGTCGAGCCCGAACCGACCGAGCGTACCTTTTCTCATTGAACGTATTCAAAGACTTAATTATAATTAAGTATAGGTGTTTTGATCGCGCGTTGCTCACATTTCTTGAAGCTTTCTATTCGCTTTATTTTCTAATCTATTCAGGTGAGTTTCACGTCCTCATTTTCATTGCAATTTTATACATCTTTGGGGGAAAAGTATGCTCACTCCTTTCGGCTGTGAACTCAATTTATTTTGAATTAACGTGTTACTGTTTACAAGTTATATCTTAAGCATGAGTTACCGTGTGGTTCTTTAATCACAACTATTTAACTCCGGTGTTGGAGCCGATGGAGAGGTATTGATAGTACTATTGGGTTGAAACCCCCACCTAAGTATGTTAGTATACTAGTTGAGACTGACTATGGTTATGATCGACCCCTGGGTGAATATGTTTCGACAAATTGCTGTGTGGTTCGTCATAGGTTTGGTTTTGATGCTCATGTGATATTACTTGTGATAAACTGTATACACTTATGATCCATAAACTCATACACAGCTACAAGTTTTCAATTTATGTTTAAACCTATGAACTCACCAACCGTGTGTTGACTTTTGAGCATATCTTTTCTGGTGATAGTAATCAAAGAGGATAGCTAGAGCCGATGCCTTACCAGAGACCCTCAGGATTTCAGTAGACTTGGATTAGTGTGTTGTCTATCATTTGAACTCGTTTATGATTACTATGTTGAACATTTCTATTTGTTGGATTTCATGTTGAATTTTATATTGATTAATCGATAGACTATGCTGGTGGTGGAATTGACTAACCACGACACGAGTCACCATTGTGTCGGGTGACGTCATGACACGTGGATCATTGCATTTATTATGTCTCTGTAAACTAACCAGGTGTTTATTACGATCCCGTCCGTTACATCCTCGTGTTTCCGCTATAAGCGGGGGTGTGTCAGATTGGTATCAGAGCCTTGGTTATAGAGAATTAGGTGGAGTACTCGACCTAGACTATACCCTAAGTACCCACATGTAGTATGCATAATAGGACTATGTGTGCTATCATATACATGTGAACATTCTAAGTGCATTATTGACTATGTTTAGTAGTCTACCTTACAGGCTATCTGTGATATACTTATATGAGAAAATTGTGGGCATTGTATCGTCCATTTATTCCTTGATAAAGTTTTAGGTAATCACATCCTCTCATTATGTATTTGAATTATATTCAGATTGGATTGATAAGTGCTACCGTAATAATTCCTCTAAGGACTTAGGTTGTTAAGCCAACCTTTATTCCGTACGTCTGTCGATGTCATATTTGCTATAGGCGCCCTTATTCATAACTTGTTGGGTTGAGTCTTGGACGACAAACACGTTGGCTAAAACGACACCAGTAGACAAGAGACGCGACATACTCTAATAGTATTACTACTTCGTCGGACTTTAGATTATTGTACATAGATTCCTTTGATCGCTCCTTGATCAAGTGAATTCTTTCTCAATCGTTTCCTTTGTACAACTCTAGTTAAATAACTCTTCGTTGTTAACCATATCCTTGATACTCAAATCATGGATAACACTTTGTACTTGACAAGATATGTTAACTTGGGTAGGTGGAGCTAGGGGTGACCATGCAAAGCAAATTACCATTACGGGTGCACATGTAATTGCAACTTGCAGCGCATGTGAAGCCTGGTGAATCTTGCCATGAGATAACGATCATGGTTAGTACAAATTGTTCATTCTATACCTTGGGACGCTAGGGTCGTAACCCTAATAAGACTTTGTTAATTATGATGAAATATTTATAACCTCTACTCTTATTTAAGTTCCAATCTACCTAGAGCCTCCTTGAGATTCATATTGTGATATCAGTCCTAGTCCTAATGAGACGTTGCTCCTTTTAGCATTTAAGAAAATATGAAATAAACTATTTGTTTGGAATGTACATGGCCTTCGCAGAGCGGCAACAGAGTGATGCTACTCCCTACGCATGTATTAACTTTTTTGATGGATTAATCTTAAAGCTTAGAGCATTAGTAGTTTTAATGTTCTATCATTATGCGTTGATAGAGAAATCGGATGTCACGTGACCAGTTTAAGCATTGTTCTCGGTATATCGTGTATGTGGTGGGAACGCTGCGGGGAACCCTATATATAAGCATCACCGATATACTAAGAATGTACCTGAACTGGGCTGTGTGATGATCTTGATGAATTAGTGTAAGAAGGTGGAAGTGATAAAGTGACAGAATTGGCTGTACATACAATGAATTCTTGACATACTGGTCGAAGGAGTATGACGAGAAAGGGAAAGCGATAGCCCTGACCCATGGAAAAAGATGGAAATTGTAATGAATATCAACAGCTATGCTTAAAACCAGAAGATGAAGGCCTCACTCATAATTGTAATGTGTAGCCCAAGCTGAACCGGGCTCCAGAACAATTTGGAAACTAACAGACTCAAGTAATGGCTATCACCAGAAATTAGGGAATGGAAAAAATACTATAGAGATCAAGCTCATGGAGATCCAGCATATAGTTGTGCAATTGCAATCGGAGCGGAATACGTTTGCCAAGACCCGACCATTTGTACAGATAAGACCTCCTCAATAGTTATGAGTCGTCTGTGTTACTTAATAGAGGGCAGATGATAGCTTCTATTCTTCCGAAATTACTCCTTACCTTGGCATGAACCCCAATTTCTTAGAAATTAGTTACTCGGTTGAGATGGCCAATGGTAATAGTTAGAGGTTGCATATAAGTACAAGAAGATCATGTCTTTGACATAGACTTAATTCCGTTTGGATTGGTTATCTAAGCATGAAGCCGAGAAAGTCCGTCAGGAGAAGGTGGAAGATTCGTCGATGCTTACAGAAGTGATGTTACGCATTTCTAGCATATACGGTAGAGAAGAAGGCATAAGAAGGAAAGTTGAAAGATATTCCTATTGTACGTGATTTTCCAAAAGACCTTCCATATGACTTAACAGGATTGTCCCTTCTTTGTCAAAAGGTAATATCAGAATGATATGAGCCCTAGAGCAACTTCTATTGCAAAGGCACCGTATTATTTAGCACTAACGCAAATGCAAGAATTATCAAGTAAACTACAAGATCTCTTAGATTAAAGTTTAATTCGACCTAGTCACTTGCTATGGGGAGCACCGACCTGATTAGTTAAAAAGAAGGATGGGCCATTCTAGTTGTGCATAGATTATCGAAAGATGAGCAAGTTGACTATCAAAAACCAATAACCTCTCCCTAGGAATTATGATCTTTTCGATCAGTCGCATGTAGGACGTAACGTACTTCTCGAAATTTGAACTCTGGTCAAGTTATTACAAATTAAGGGTTCAAGAAGACGAGATCCGAAGGCAACCTTTAGGACTTTTTATGGAAATTACGAGTTCTTAGTTATGTCGTTTGGATTGACCAATGCTCCGGCAGTGTTGATGCATTTGATGAACCAGGTATGCAAGTCGTATTGGATAAAGTCATAATCATGTTTGTAAACAATATCCTTATCTGTTCCCTATCAAAGGAAGACTATGATCAATGTTTACGGGTGATACTAAAATTATTGTGAGAAGAGCAACTCTATGCCAAGTTTCTCCAAGTGTGAGTTCTGGTTGTGTGAAGTGAAGTTTTTAGGGCACGTGATTTATGAATATGGAAGTCACATTGATCCTTGAAAGATTGAACCAGTGAAGTAGTGGGATGTACCTAAGGCTCCCTCGAAAATTCGGCCATTCTTAGGATTTGCTTGATACTGTCGATGATTCATTGTGAACTTATCAAAGATTGCTCAACTGTTGACAATGTTAACTCAAAAGGATAAGAAATTCAATTAGGGAGTTTAGCAAGAAAAGGCTTTTCAAACATCAAAATACAAGTTGTGAAACATATCGATATTAACCCCTTCGGATAGGTTCCATGGTTTTCTGTAATGCATCGCACCAAGGACTAGGTTGTGTGCTAATGAAGAAGGATAAGGAGATTGTTTACGCCTTACGTTATCTTAAGGCTCATGCGAAGAATTATATGACGCATGACTTAGAATTAGGCACGGTGTTGTCCATACTTAAGATATGGAGGCATTATCTGTATGAGACTAAGTGTGTTATCTACATTGATCATAAAAGTCTTCATCACATTTTTTATCAAAAGGAACTTAATATGCGCCAAAGGTGATGGGTGGAACTTCTCAGTGACTATGATTGTGAGATCCGATATCATCTGGGAAAGGCAAATATGGTGGCTGATTCCTTGAGTAGTAAGGATCATAAAACCTTTACGTGCATGAGCGTTGGGAATGATTATCCAATCGAATTCAAAAACTCAAATCCTGACAGCATAAGGTGAAGCGCTGAAGGAAGAGAATATTGCAAGTGAGGAACTTCAAAGGTTGGATAAGCAGATGAATTGTAAAGAGGATGGCGTATGGTACTTTGTAGATACTATATGGGTACCTAAGTAGGGAGATGTTCGAACCCTAGTTATGAACAAGGTGCATAAGTCCAAGTATTCTGTTCATCCTGGTGCAGACAAGATTTTTCAAGATCTTAAAGAGTTGTATTGGTGGCCAGGTATGATGAAAGACATTGTGACGTATGTAAGTGAATGTCCGACCTGTTCGAAAGTCAAAGCTGAAAATCAGTAACCATCAGGGCTGCTGCAACAACAGAAAACTCCCGAATGGAAATGGGAAAACATATCGATGGACTTTATCACTAAGTTTCCTAGACCAAGTAGTGGACATGATTCGATTTGAGTTATTGTTGATCGAATGACAAAATCTGCTCACTTTTTTTCTAGATTCACGAGGATTATAAGATGAAAAAGTTAGCAATATTATATATGAATGAGATCGTGGCTAGGCATGGGGTACCTGTGTCAATCATATCTGATCGTGATAGTCGATTTACACCATGGTTCTGGCAGACTCTACAAAAAGCAATGAGCACTCGATTGGATTTAAGTACTGTTTATCATCCACAAACGAATGGTCAAAGTGAACGTACTATACGAACTCTAGAAGACATGCTTAGGGCATGTGTGATCGACTTTCGTGGTAGTTGGGATACTCATTTACCGTCGGTCGAATTCTCTTATAATAATAGTTACCGTACGAGCATTGGATGTGCTCCATTTGAAGCGTTGTATGGAAGAAAGAGTAGGTCGCCCGTATATTGGACAGAGGCAGCTGAAAGTCAACTGACAGGTCCAGAGATCATCCAAGAAACGACTGATAATATATTCCTAATCAAGGACAAACTTAAGATAGCTAGAGACCGCCAGAAAAGCTATGCCGATAACCGGTAGAAACCTCTAGAGTTTAGCCTGGGCGATCGTGTCTTGTTGAAAGTTTCTCCTTAGAAGGGAATCGTACAATTCGGAAAGAAAAGAAAGCTAGCTCCAAGGTATGTTGGACCATTCGAGATCACTGAAAGAATTGGTCCTGTTGCGTATCGGATATAGCTACCTCAAGAGCTCAGTAGTGTGCATGATACGTTCCATGTATCAAACATTAAGAAATGTTTAGCCAATGGATCCCTTCATGTGCTGATTGAGCAGATCAAAATTGAAGAGAAACTCCATTTCATGGAAGAACTGATAGAAATTAGGGATCGGGAAGTCAAGCGATTGAAGCGTACCAAGATTCCAATTGTTAGAGTGAGGTGGAACTGTAAGCGAGGTCTAGAATTTACATGGGAACGGGAAGAACATATAAAACTCAAATATCCGCACCTGTTCCCGGGTAGAGCTTCAGGACCTAACTCCAGTTGAATTTCGGCACAAAATTCTTTGAACTGGTGGATACTGTGACATTCGTCACCATCAAATCCGTTAACTGGGTTGTAGCTAGTTAACTTTCATTGTGTATCAACTATCTCTGCGTAATTAATTCGTTTTTGAACCGAATCTCGTCGAATCTGCCTTGCGCGTTGACCCTGATATTATTTAAATGATAATAAAAAAACTAATCATTAATAGTATAATTAACATTACTAACATTATTATTATTACTAATAATAACATTATTATTATTATAACTATTATTATCATAATGGTTATTGTTATTAGTATTAACCTTAATATTATTATTATTACTATTATTGTTATTATTACAATCATTATTATTATTATTAAAAATATAAATAAATAAATATATAATAATAATGATCAATGATTCCTGCAAACATTACAGCTGCACTAAAAGACAACAGCTGGATTGAGGCTATGCAAGAAGAGTTACAACAATTCAGAAAGCAGAAAGTGTGGACTCTTGTAGATTTGCCTACGGGTCAACATCCAATTGGCACAAGATGGCTTTTCAAGAACAAGCTGGATGACAGAGGTATCATAGTGAGAAACAAGGCCAGACTTATTGCTCAAGGATATACTCAGGAAGAGGGAATAGACTATGATGAAGTCTTTGCCCCAGTTGCAAGGATTGAAGCTATACGAGTCTTCCTCGCTTATGCAGCATTCAAGAGGTTCACAGTCTATCAGATGGATGTGAAGTGTGCTTTCCTTTATGGGAAAATTGATGAAGAAGTCTATGTGGCTCAACCCCCTGGTTTTGAAGACCCTGATTATCCACATAGAGTATACAAGCTTGATAAAGCTTTGTATGGTCTTCATCAAGCACCCAGAAAGTGGTATGATACACTATCATCCTTCCTGCTGAAGAATGGGTACAAGAGAGGAACTATTGATCAGACACTCTTCCTCAAACAAGAACATCAAGATCTTTTGGTGGTTCAAATATATGTTGATGACATCATATTTGGGTCAACCAACAAGAAGCTGTGTCAAAGCTTTGAAGACTTAATGAAATCTAAATTTCAGATGAGCTCCATGGGAGAATTGACTTTCTTCCTTGGCTTACAAGTTCATCAGAAATCAGATGGCATTTTCATCAATCAAGAGAAGTACATTCATCAAATCTTGAAGAAGTACAATCTTGCTGATTCCACTTCATGCAAGACACCAGCATCAACAATAGACAAGATTGTGCCTGACCCTGCTGGCAATCCGTAGATCAAAGATTGTACAGATCAATGATCGGTTCTTTAATGTATTTAACTGCCAGTAGACCTGACATAATGTTTGCTGTTTGTGTTTGTGCCAGGTATCAATCAGACCCAAAGGAGTCACATCTGAATGCTGTAAAGAGAATTTTCAGATACCTGAAAGGCAAACCTGCATTGGGACTTTGGTATCCCAAAGATGGAGACTTTAACCTATACTCCTATTCAGATAGTGACTATGGAGGGTGCAACAACAACAGAAAATCCACAACTGGTGGATGTCAATTTTTAGGACCAAGACTTGTTTCATGGCAGTGCAAGAAGCAAACAAATGTATCTGTATCCACCGCTGAAGCAGAGTACATAGCTGCTTCAGCAGGTTGCTCTCAAGTACTTTGGTTGCAAAACCAATTACTTGATTATGGTTACAATTTCCTTCACACACCAATTCATATTGATAATTCAGCTGCTATGTTTATAACTGCTAACCCAGTTCAACATAGTAAAACTAAACACATTGAAATTAGATACCATTTTCTGAGAGATTGCTCTGAAAAGGGTCTAATCAAGTTAGTCAAAGTAGACACAACCAATCAGCTTGCTGATTTGTTTACTAAAGCATTTGATTCTGTGAGATTTAATTTTCTGATAGAATCTTTAGGGATGATTAACTTAGAATAAATCAACAAAAGCATATGACTGACTTTGTGCAGAGTAATTGTTAAGGATAACTTAAGTGTCTGATAGAACATCTATACATGCATCATATTTGGGAAATGATAGTAGACTATACTTGGCTATTAAACAAAAACTCAATCTGACTTATATCATACTGATATGTGAGTAGGTTCAACTTGAGTGGAAACAAAGCTCAGAGCATGCCAAACTAAAAACATGAGGTAACTGTCTGTGAGGATTCCATTTGAGAATCAAGAAGGTATGTTCTCTCCTGATGTGATCAAATCACTTACACAAGCACACTATGTAAAATACTTTATAATATTCTATCTTTGCAAAGTCATATTCCCTCTGTTTTGTGTGAACAAAGACCTGGGAATGTGATTAATAAGTGTGATCTTCATTCTCCCTCTGTTTTGTGTAAACAAAGACCTGGGTTAAAGTTCACCTCTGTTTTACGAAAGTAAAGACCTGGTGACTATGAAGATCATATTTCAGCTCTAAAAAAGGAATCACTTGTGATCCATTGTACATCAAGTCAAAGAGCTTTAACATCCAAGCATTCATGAGACTGAAATTTGTCTCAAGATAGAACTTATAATTTAATGTACATAGTCATTAAGTGTGGAATGTAGTGGTTTGCCTCACCTACGGAAGACATACTCTAATGATAATTGAATGTGGGACTCATGATTGCTACTGATTAACAAACTTCACAACATGATAAATCGCATGCCTAGTTGATACAATACTCATGTTTGAATTTAAGTGGATCTATATACTTGCAATCAGGTATGTGTTGAATCAACTAATCAACATCAGCAGAAGCCAAGTTATAGTATGATCCCTCTATATATATATGCAAGCATGTAACTGTTTGTCAGATGCTTAATTGTTATCTCAACTGACTTTCTCTCATTTAGACTGTCATATGCCTGTCATGCCTGTTCACAACTTAAATTTATGATGAATGCAACAGTTCACATTAATCACAAATTTAGGGGGAGTAGTTCATGCATGAAAAACAATAAAAGCTGATAATTGATCTGAATTACTTTGAAGGAATTGGAACTTGAGCACTAACTTGAATGCAGGATACAGGAAACTTGCTTCCCTGTACTTAATTGCCATGCAAATAAAGTCAACAATGTCCAACATCAACATTTGATTCTACTCTGTAGATATCATACATTTAAAGTTTTCAAACTTTAAGTTCCGCAGAAGTTTCAGTAATACTTCTCATCCGTAGAAGTAACAGTGAAATTTCTGCATCCGCAGAAGTCACAGTAATACCTCTCATCCGTAGAAGTATTATGTGATTTCTGATTCAGCAGCAAAACAAAACAAATGCATTATTTGAACTTTTACATCCGATGTAAGGTTCCGCAGATGTTGACATCCGTAGAAGTTAAGGTTCCGCAGATGTTGACATCCGCAGATGTCAAGGTTCCGCAGATGTTCTGCGGAAGAAATAATGCATTCTAAACACTTGGGATACGGAAAGGAATAAATGGAAGTGGGCCCAACATAGGAATAAATGGAAGTGGGCCCAACATAATGTGAGCCCAACATAATTAATAAAAGAAGTTAATCTGTTCGACTATAAATAAGGTTTCTGACTCTTGAAATTCATTTATCACTTTTACAGAGCACTTTTTCAGATTAACCTAGAAATCGCCCATTTTCCCTCTTTTTCAAAATTTCAAAATATCAACATTATCCAGTAACCGATTACTGTTACTGCAAAGGTAAATCATGTCTTAAACATCAATACGGAACTGGTTCATCGATTGTTGACATTCAAACGATTCAACTGCATGGTTTCTAACTTGATTTTCTTTGCAGATGGCAAATAGATTTGCTAAAGAGCACAATGTGTGCGCGTTCTTGAACGCTGATGATACAGCAGCGGAAGGATGTCGAGATATCATCAGATATCTCCGACGATCCAGGCTCTTCTACGCCTTGACGGCTGAGCCTGTGATCCATCAGGCGCACATAATCGGATTCTGGAACTCAGCACGAGTGGAAGAACAAGATGATGAGGAAGTAATTGTGGCTGAGATTCTGAATCGGCGTCTTTCGAATCACTGAAAGCACCATAAGAAGATGTCTGGAACTGGGAGATAGAGAAATAGGGCACCCAGATGTATTCGAGAATGAATACATTGAAAAGGTATTTAACCTCATGGGATACGACGGTGATTACGAGAAAGGGGAAATCAAGAAGGGCAGGCTGTGCAAACCGTACAGATTCTTGTGCCACACCTACCTGAAATGCATGTCGAACAGGAAGTCGGGGCTAGACAGATTTTCTCGGCATATATCATCCGGAATCATTGGGGTATTCGAGGGGAGAACTTACAACTACGCCAAATACATCTTCAATTGTATGAGTGAACAAGTCAAATTGCAGAAGAATGACAAGATGTATATGTTCCCGAGATTCCTACAACTGATGATCAACTCAGGACTTCCAGGGTTGAACAGAGTTGGCGATGTGTTTGTTCAAGTACACCTGAGCAAATCAGTGTTGAATAAACTGAGTGGAAAGTATGAGGGTCCTGATATGCCAATGTTCGCACATGTTATAGATCCTCAAGCTGACCTGCCTCAAGAGTTGGCATGGGCAGATGACGCAGAATCATCTGCTGATTCTGCACAATCTTCTCACTCTCCACTCCAAACACCACTACACCAACAACAATCACCACTCCAAACACCACCACTACAACATCAATCACCCAGCCAATCACCCTTTCAACAACCACAATCACCAGCAAGCCTAAACACCCAACCAATCTCCCCAATTCACCACCATCAATCACCTGTACCAATATCATCATCATCCTCTCAGTCATCATCTCATCACACTCAACCATTCTCTCCACAACAAAACCAATCCCCCATACAACCATCACCAGAATCTCCAAAACAACAATCACCGGAAAGTGCTGGGACTGAACCTTTTGAGGTAACTGAGTCTGTACACTCCGTACACTCAGGAGACACAGAAATAGTATCTGAATCCAGCACTGTTCTTTTCTCACCAACACACACAGAAGAACAACCTTCATCAGCACATACCGAGCCAATACCTTCATTGAAAGATGAACAAGCTGCTGATGAACACGGGGAAGTTCAAGAATCTGCTCAGGATGTCACTGCATACCATGAAGATGACTTAAGTGATAGTGACATTCCTGTGAGCAAAAGCTTTCTGGTTGCTAAGTACAACAAGTTGGTACTTAAATCCAATAAGCGAAAACAAAGAATTCTGGAGCTGTACGGTGTAATCCAAGAAAAGGATGAAGAACTGACGAAGAAGGATGCCAGTCTAAAAAGACTGAGAGAAGATGCACTGTCCAACAATGAAGTTATTGATCTATTGTTGCAAACAAAACGAGAGTTGGAGGCTGCTTTAAAACTTGAGTAAAATGAAAGGCTGAGCAAATAAAGCAAAAGGATTTAGAGATAGAAAGCCTGAAAAGAAAACTCTCTGATTTGAAAACAAAAGTGGATTCAAGTGTTGAGCCAGCAAAACAATCGGGTAGAGCTACTAAGCCGCTGATCTCATACACCCGAAAAAGAAAATACTTTGGAGCTACACAAAAGAAACCAGAAGATGAAAGCTCTCCAAAGAAACCAAAACTTCCATCTCCTGCACCTACACCTTCAGTAGAAGTGTCTGCTGTGAAGGTATCCTCCGGAGAAGAAGATGACAGTGAGAAGGAGTGGGAGGAACTAACAAGAATAGAGTCCCCCACTGATGATAAGGGTGGAAAGGCCGATGACCTTCTAACAACCGCTGATATCATGGAAGAGAGGCCTGATTCCAGTATGTTCATGACCCTTATCAACCATGGTTTTCCGTATGACATGGTTGAGAGGATGAACACATCAGAGATGGCCAATGCATTGAAAGAATTTGAGTTTGCCAGGTTCATAATCCCAAACTGTGATTATGAAGCCTTTACAACTTTTTAATCATTGGAGAAGATAAGGAAGGATTTGGGCCACTGTGACACAGCCAAACTCACCAAGTATAATATGACTTGCTGGTTACAGGGGCACAACTACAAACCGCATGAGCTTAAAGGCAGAACTACTGGAGAGTTGCGGAGGATGATGGAGCATGTAATGAAGATGGAGTTAGAAACTGGTGTGAAATTCAGAACCACTGCTCCACATCCAAAAGAACAACCAAGTAAACTTGCTGCTGATCCTATCACAGTTGACCCAAAAGATCAGCACAAGGAGAAAGAAACACTGATCAGAGAGCCAAGGGCAGTGATCCCCGGAAAAGTATGGCCTCTGGGAACAACTGTTCGAGAGATTACCGAGAAGAAATCAACTCTCGTACAGCTGTATGATCATATCACAACTCCCAGTTCTGTGGAAGACAACAGGATTATGGCCTGGAAATATGATCCAGACTGGGATTGTGCAATAATCAAGAGGACATCTGGAAGGATTCAATACTTCCATGATGTGGAAGACATGCTCAGCCTTCCGGAGCAAGATATGAGGGATCTACAGAGCATCCCAATGTTCAACTACCCAATCCATCTTAGGGGGAGAGACTTCTCTGCAGCTGTAAATGGTATGAAGACCAGTTTTACTGATGATGTGCTCATGCAAGCAAAGAGAAATGATAAGGAGCACAAAAGAATGATACAAAATCAGAAAAGAAAAACAGCTGAAGTCTCATCCCTTGTAGATGATGATCTGCTAAAGAGAGTGGGATGTACCAGAAGCTCACACACCATCAAAAGCATCACTGGAAATCAATTCACTTATCCTATCTTAGAATGGGGATACGTTGAAAAGAATAAAGAGATGGTGTTGCTGAGAAATGTTGAAGGGAAGAAGGGAGACAAAATAAGAATCTTTGATCCAATGGAGCTAAAGATGTTGCATCCCAGCTACACTTCATATCTTCATGATAAATTCTTCCCAAAACTAACAGATGAAAAAGCCCAGAATGATCTCTGCCTGTACGTGCACATGATACAAGTTATTGATAAACTGCATGTAAAGGCACACAAGAGAAGAAGACATGAGGCTAGGCTACTGAAGGGGACAACCATAGCTGAAGTGTCTGAGCTCAGAATCTCAGAAGAAGATGAATTAGAGATTGTACATAATGATAGTGTAGTGGAAACACTCACTACGGAAGAAGATGTTTTGGGTCTGAGCTATGACACATTGAAGAAGATCAGCAGGATGCAGATCAAGTACAAGTACGATGATCAGAAAACTGCTGTATCTTACTTCTACAATAAAATGATAGCAAGAGTTAAGGAGCTTGCTGTTTTGAAGGACTGATTACAAGGAGCTAAGCCTAAGGGGGAGTATTGTTAGGTCTAGATATAGGGCTAGATCAATTTTGTATAGGCTTAGTACTTGAAAATCAAGTCTTGTAATTAATATTTGTAATAGTCAAAATATATATATATATGTGATTTGAATCTATAGGTTAACCCCATATATGTATGTGTGTTGATTTGTGACTTGACAGGATAAACATATACTTGGATGGATTTACTGAAATTGACCAAGTGTAGTAAACATCTACGGATGAACAATTTTGTTAATCCGTAGATATGTTTCATACAAGACCAAATGACCAAGTGTAAGTTTCTGCGAATGATCAAGTTTCATGAAGGATTTCCTACTGAAGAACAACATTCCTACGGAAGAACAAATCATCTACGGAAGAACAAAAGATCTGCGGAAGGCAAGACTCCTGCGGAAGATCATTGTACTTGTGCGATTGCAAATTCCAAGAAGTCAAACAAGTCAACACAATCAATAACAAATCCCAAGAGATCCGGTGTTTCCTTAACCGACTCAAATCATCTATAAATATGAGTCCTAGGTTTCACATCTCGAAGAACACAATCAATCAATATTACGGCGATCAAGAGTTCATTGTGCAACCCTAGCTGCCGTCACATCAACATCAAACATCATTCGATTCACAGAATTCGATTGTTCATAGTTATTCATTATTCTTTTGTAATCATTACAATATAGTTAATGAAATACATTTGAATTATTATAGATTTCGTATTTATTGTGTTTCTGTGGTTGTGTTCATCATTGATCATTACAAACAATTAAACGTCAATTAGTGATAATTCCACGATCATTAAATTGATTTATTTTAATACTGATAATTCCTGAATTGCGATCCTAGGATTCACAGGATTCATATTGATGAACGTGAACATTATTATAAATTGATTTATTTATTTATTATATAAATAAATATAAATTGATTTATTTATTGTGAGTTCCCGAATGAACGTGAACATGAGCTTGGATCTTAGGATTCATATTGATGATAATAAAAATTCAATGATTAGGTGCTAAAATATAATAAATAATGATGATTATGAACGTGAAGAACACATACAATGATGATGAATGCTTGATGTTATTGATATATTGTTGAAAACTATCATTCAAAAGAATGATGATATAATGTTGAAATCATCATCCATGAGGGATGATGATATATTGTTGTTGGTGATAAACCCTAATTCACCCTAACATGTGGTGAATTAATCACACATTACAAGGATGATATGTGCTAAAATATATACTAGTCTAGCATTACAAATAATTACAATTTAAACCCTAGACTAATATTTTTGTTGATTTCGTGCTTCAAGTCTTCAACTTCAATACAATTGAAATCTTCAATTTCTTCCAAGGTAGAATACCCAACAATACTCCCCCTAAATTGTAGATTTCTAATGTGAGTTGAAGCTTGATCTTGTTCTTGTTGGATAGTTGTTCAATGCTAAGAATGTTGTTGTTGATGCGGAAGCGATGTCTTCAAAGCTTTAGAACAACTATATTTTGTAACTTGATGTCACTATTGTTTTTGTTGTTGAGAGCCCAAATACGAACCCTAATTTTGTTTTGTTGATCATAGGTCCAATCTTTAACACTTGAGCCCATGTTCAATTGTTGTTTTTGATGTAGGAGGCCCAATTAATTAAATCCGACACACCTTTTCTTGTTTTCCGTATAAGCCCAAATAAGTGAATCCGAGCCCACCTTTTTCTTGTTTTTATGTTTGTGGTCCAAACAATTAAGTCAAGTCCACCTATATTTTTTTTTGTTAATGACCATTTCCCAATCCGTGAATCCTTAAGCCCGAGTCATGTGAAACCTCACAATCCATCTTCCAAGAACCCTAATTTGCAAACCCTAATTTGGCATACCTAATGTGGCATACCTAATTTGCAAGAGCTGCTCACGGCAGCCTCAACCATTCGTAAGCAACCCTAATCAGACAAAGACCATTTACAACAGCCTCTTATTCGACAAACCCTAATTAGGTCATCCTCATTCGGCCGCAAGAAGCCCTAAACGGCAGCCCCTATTCGGCAGCCTCTTTTGGTTCGCAAGGGCTGCCTTCGACAGCTCCCTTGGTTCGCAAGGCATATCTTTGGCAGCTGCACATTGCAGCCTACAAACTTCCGACACAAGCTGCTTACAATAGCTTCTTTTGCAACCCTAATTTGTTTGAAACTTGAGGCAGCCGCATACCCTAATATGTTTGATACTTGAGGCAGCCACAAACATGAATGTTGAATTGATTGTTGAATTGTTTTCTTCAGATCTTCAATTATTTCAGCAATCCAACCATGAAATCTCATCAAAATCAGTATGAATCCAACAACTCCAGCTCTGATACCAATTGTGAGTTCCCGAATGAACGTGAACATGAGCTTGGATCTTAGGATTCATATTGATGATAATAAAAATTCAATGATTAGGTGCTAAAATATAATAAATAATGATGATTATGAATATGAAGAACACATACAATGATGATGAATGCTTGATGTTATTGATATATTGTTGAAAATTATCATTCAAAAGAATGATGATATAATGTTGAAATCATCATCCATGAGGGATGATGATATATTGTTGTTGGTGATAAACCCTAATTCACCCTAACATGTGGTGAATTAATCACACATTACAAGGATGATATATGCTAAAATATATACTAGTCTAGCATTACAAATAATTACAATTTAAACCCTAGACTAATATTTTTGTTGATTTCGTGCTTCAAGTCTTCAACTTCAATACAATTGAAATCTTCAATTTCTTCCAAGGTAGAATACCCAACAACAATCATTATTATTATTATTAAAATATAAATAAATAAATATATAAATAATTTAGATTAGTTTGTCAAGTAATGAAAGATGGGGGACCAAAATGCAAAAATTAGAAATATATATATACACTACTTTCTTGTTCGGCCAACCCTCCCTCGCAAACCCTACTGCCAACGTACCACCCAAGCCACTACCATCGCCATCGGTCACCATTCCGGGCATCGTGAGTCGCCGAACAACCGTTGCGAACCGCCACATAGTTCTTTCGATCATCATCGCGTCTCCGTATCGTAGTATAGTCGGTATGCATCTTGTTATCCTTTCCTTTCGTTTCATTATAATATCATGTTGGTTCGGGTTCGGTTTGGCCAAAATCACGACTCATGAGTGTATTTGCACGTATATATGTGTATGTATCGCTTGTGTGTATGTATGGTGTGTATGTATACGAAAAGATATAACGCTTGTGTATGTGCGGTCATATGTATATATGGTGTATATGTATGTATGATTATATATGTTGTGTTTGATGGTGTTGTGTTGATGTTACGGTGCGTGTCGGGACGAAGAAACACCACACAGTAGCATTCGGCTGTTGCTGCCTGTATATATATGTGTGTGTGTGACGGTGTGTATGTATGTAATGTATGTGTGTTTATATGTGTATTGTGTATGTCGAAGTGGGGCACAACAGCCTTCCGGCTGCTGTGGACGTATGTATACTGTTTGTATGCATGTATCTATATATATGTTATGTGTGTGTTCTTGTATATATATGTATGTGTATGGGTGTGTACAAGTTTTGTGTGTGTGCTGGTGAGTGTGTGCAGGTATATGTTTTGTGTGTGCGTAAGTGTGTAATGGTGTGTGGGTGTGTGTTTGTGAAATGTGTGAGTATAATTGATATATATATTGATATTATTATTATGATTAGTATTATTACAATTGTCAATATTATTAATATTATTATTATATGTGTGTTTATGTATGAGTGCATAATACTAATATAAATATTTAGTATGGGTATTGATGTTTGATTAGTATTTTATATGAATATATATATGAGTATAGGTACTAATGTTGTGGGTGTATGTATAAACATATAATTAGTGTGTGATCGATTATGTGAGTGTGATTTTTTATATGTGTGTATTAAAGTATGTACGTGTGTACATCATATTCATACATTTATGACTACATAAAAAGTGGGTATGCTATATATATGTATTGTGTGGGTACACCGACTCGGGATATAACAATATCAAAATATATTATGTGTGTGTATGGGAAAACAAATATAAAAATATCATCACGGTGTGAATCGGTTTATTTATTATATAAAAGAATATATATAAAATATATATACTTTACTGTGTGCTTATGAACTAATTATATATATACACATATAGCTGCGCTTAATCATGTGAGTAATCAAATAATTATACATACATAAATATAAGGAAATATACTTATTACCACTTCAGTAAGGTCATGCGTCGAGCCCGAACCGACCGAGCGTACCTTTTCTTGTTGAACGTATTCAAAGAATTAATTATAATTAATTATAGGTGTTTTGATCGGGCGTTGCTCATATTTCTTGAATCTTTCTGTTCGCTTTATTTTCTAATCTATTCAAGGTGAGTTTCACGTCCCCATTTTCATTACAATTTTATACATCTTTGGGGGAAGAGTATGCTCACTCTTTTGGCTGTGAACTTAATTTATTTTGGATTAACATGTTCTGTTTACAAGTTATATCTTATGCATGAGTTACTGTGTGGTTCTTTAATCACAACTATTCAACTCCGGTGTTGGAGCCGACGGACAAGTATTGATAGTACTATTGGGTTGACACCCCCACCCATGTATGTTAGTATACTAGTCGAGACTGACTATGTTTATGATCAACCCCCGGTGAACATGTTCCGACAAATTGCTATGTGGTTCGTCATAGGTTTGGTTGTGATGCTCATGTGATATTACTTGTGATAAACTGTATACACTTATGATCCATAAACTCATACACAGCTACAAGTTTTCAATTTATGTTTAAACCTGTGAACTCACTAACCGTGTGTTGACTTTTGAGCATATCTTTTCAGGTTATAATAATCAAAGAGGATAGCTAGAGCCGATGCCTTAGCAGAGACCCTCAGGATTTCAGTAGACCTGTATTAGTGTTTTGTCTATCATTTGAATTTGTTTATGATTACTATGTTGAATATTTCTATTTGTTGGATTTCATGTTGAATTTGATGTTGATTAATCGATAGACCATGCTGGTCGTGGAATTGACTAACCACGACACGAGTCACCATTGTGTCAGGTGACGTCATGACACATGGATCATTGCATTTATTATGTCTCCGTAAACTAACCAGGTGTTATGACGATTCCATCCGTTACATCCTCATGTTTCTGCTATAAGCGGGGGTATGACAAGGAAGGCACTACATCCACACCCCATGTACTTCCCTACCACCGCTATCGAGATCACCTTTGGAGCCGTAGTGACGCGATCACCGTAAACTATCACCGAACTTCACCAGGCGTAACTAATCGAATCATCTTGTTGCGGCACACGATGTTTGCTTTATAAGCTGCTAACCAATCCATCCCTAGTACTATATCAAATCCTCCTAGGGGCATCACATGTAATTTGGCAGAAAACATATGACCTTCTCGTTTTATGGCGCAGTCCTCTATCATATCAGTAATTCTAGTAGACATACTAGTAGCAGTTTCTATGTTATAAGGTTCATTGATACTTCTACTACTAACAAACAATTTATCACAGAAATCAGTGGAAATAAAACTCCTATTGGCATCAGAATCAAATAAACAGAGGCAAAAGTTTGGTTTACTAGAAACATACCTGACACAACATTGGGGTCTACTCTGGCCTCCTCTGTGGTCATCATGAAGGCTCTAGCACTTGCCCTCTGTCCTCCTTCTTCCGGCTTCTTCTTTATCCCGGAACCCTTAGCCCGTGGCTTCTTGCAGTCCCTACTCACATGGCCTTCCTCACCACAGTTATAACACCGTATAACTCCACACATCTTCGCCACATGACCGGGCTTTCCACACTTGAAGCAGACGTTCAATCCCCACTTACACTCACCGGAGTGCTCTCTCCCACATTTACCACACTTCTTCATCCCCGAACTAGATGACCCCACCCTACGGTCATCCATCTTCATCCTCTTGTTGTTTGGAGTGAAACCACCACGTCCAAATCGTTTCCCACTCTAGTTTCTGTCACCACCACCTGCTTTCTTCACCTCAACCACCGCCACTTCACTCTCTTCGTATAATCTCCCTGCCAGATCCACTACCGACCTGAAAGTGCTTGGTAGGCTAGCAATCAAGTGTCTGCGAATGTCGGCCGGCAATCCCTGGATGTACTTCTTGATCTTCCTATTCACCGGTGTCACCTGATCCGGCACCAGCCTCGCCATTTTGTTGAACTTGGTGGTGTACTGCTGGTGTGTCATAATTCCCACATCTAGCTGCAGGAACTCCCTCTCAATCTTGTCCAACTGCCTGTGAGGACACAAGTCCTCAATTACCAGCTTCTTCAACTCTCCCCATCTCATCCTGCTGATGGCCCTGCTGCCCTCGGCTTGGACAATCTTGTCCCACCAACACAAAGCCAAGTCAACAAAAGAGTGAGTGGCAAACTTCACCTTTTGGTCCTCCCTACACTTACTAATCTCCAACACCGCTTCCATCTCCCTCACCCATCGGTGAGCAGCAACAACATTGTTGTTTCCATCGAATGTTGGGGGCTTGCATCTCTGCAATGCCCCATAGTTGCAACCCCGTGCAATTTCCTGCACTGCTTCTTCCTCCTCTTCCTCAACCGAGACAACCATCTTAGTCTCCGGTTGTTCTCTTTCCTCTCTCCCAGTGGTCCTCATCCTTTCTTTCTTCTCATCCTCCCTTACAGCCTTAATAACTTCAGTCACCATAGACGACAGAATCGTCTGCATGACTTGGTGCACTTCCTCTACTACTGCCTCTTTCACCGAGGCCCTAAAGTTCGCACTCTCATCACCACCTTCTTGGTAATGCATCTCGGGCTCTTCAAGGGCCCTTTCTGTAGTCTTATCCTTATTCCTAGTAACACGTGGTTTAGCACCACGTCCACCATGTACTCCACCCCTAGAGGCCTTAGATGTTCTACCTCCAGCCATTCTCTAATCACTATAAGATTCAAACACTAACACGGTCATTCAAGGTAATAGCTCAGTTTATGTTATGTATAGTAAGTCCCTATTTACAGTGGACAGTTAGGATTAGCCACTTACTTTACTCTTCACACCCCAAGCGTTTCCTATCCTTACTACATCAACATCTAAATCTACTATGAGCACATAATCAAATAGCACACATACATAATACTGGTTAACATTAAGAAATAAATACCTGATGGCACGTAGCTACTCGGGCTGGCATCCCTTTCCTTTAGTTCCATTCTCAGTTTAAGAATAGGTATTTTTTTAAAATTTACACAATTCACTTAAACTTTAGCTCTGATACCAACTTGTAAGGCCCCGTTCCCGAGATGCTTACAGTTGGACCATCATAGCACTAAACATACATATTAGTATACATTTCATAAACATTGCAGCGGGATTACATTAACAAAAGTCATTCATTTAATTAATAATTACTGTTGTTACGCAATACAACATTTTTTAGTTACAAAAGAAAACATCCGTTAAGTGCATTGCAAAACAACAATATTATTATGTGTGAATGGATGCCAATCTTGCCATGCCGAGTAGCCTCCCCGCGTGCCATCCTCAGCAACATTACCTACCAACTGAAAATGCATAAAAGTTAGTGTTGCTGAGTGAGTTCTAGTTTTACAGTATTGAAAATACTTTTTAAAGTTTATATACGATAATACTCTTTCTTATCAAAATACGTTCTTTACTTCCGTACATGAGTATTCATCATGCATACAACAAGGCATAACCTTATTCTTGACTCATTATCTCACATATTCGTTCGTCTTGTACTTTATCATTATCTTTCTTAATCATTCATTTTGTACTTTATCATTATTTTTCATAATCGTTCGTTTCGTACTTTATCATTATCTTTCATAATCGTTCGTTTCGTACTTTATCATTATCTTTCATAATCGTTCATTTTGTACTTTATCATCATCTTTCACTGTTTCTAGATCCTGTCAAGCTTTTCCCTCATCGTGGCTCGAAGCCACCATTCCGGGCACAAAGCCACCATTCTGGGCACAAAGCCTCATTACTATCTGGCACAAAGCCATATCATATCAAACACAAAGCCACATTGTATCCGGGGTCGAATGACAAGGATCCCGTTTCGTACTATGGATCAGTCACCAAGACTGATCCTCCCGTGTGTGAACCCTCATTGGTTAGCCAAAATCGCACGCTATAATACACACAGTTGAGCTAACAACTCTCAATGAGCTGTGATCCTCCTTTCATTCTTCTTGCAAGCCTTTCTTTCATTCGTTCTTTATGTTTCACTGTCATCATCATTAATCTTATCTCTTTCTTTAATGAGAATACTTTATGTTTATAATCATAAACACACCATGCAAAGTCATATATCAATATATATAAGGAACATAAGAACAAAGCATAACCATGCATAAAATAGGCATATTGTAACACCCGAAAAATTATGATTGGAGTGTCATGCGACTGGGGCATCCATACACATGTGAGTCATGCGACTGGAGTCCCATACGCATGGAAGTCATGCGACTGGAGCACCATGCACATGGAAGTCGCATGACTGGAGCTCCATACGCATGGAAGTCGCACGACTGGAGTGTTTAATCGCATGGAGCTCAGGCGACTGGAGTGCCCATACGCCTGGAGCTCGGGTGACTGGACTGTAGTATTTAAGGGAGAAGGCAGCCCTTACCCTCTCCCCATACTTGCAAAATCAGCCAAAAAGAAGAGAAGAGAGAAAGAAGAGAAAAGTGGTGGTTCGGGCTCGAATCTCGTCCAGTAACTAGTCCAAACGAAGCTCTTCATCTTCTTCTTGTTTGTGTGAATTCTAGGACCCCTCATTTACTTGTTTTCAACCGATTTTTGGGGCTGGAACACATCTGAAAACTTATTTCGGGTTTTTGGGTGTTTAACCCGTGTATGTATGTATGTATATGTGTATGGTGCGTTTAGGGCTTGATTTCGGGCTTGGATAGGCTTGAATAAGGTCGAGGTATGATTCCCTAAGGTTTGAGAGGATTGATTTGGGCTTAGAATAAGTTTAGAAGGGTTTGGAGGCCGTGAGTCACGGCTGCTGTTTGGGATTAACTGCAGTCGCTGCCCAGCTAGGGCTAGGCCACTAGAGGGCCAATCGGCCGACTGAGGGACGACTGAGGTTCAATCGCATGACTGAGGCTCAAACTCATGACTGGAGGTTCAGTCGCACGATAGGTCATACGACTGAGAGCTCAGTCGCATAAGTCCATTCGCATGGCTGTCCAATCGCACGACTGAGGGTTTAGTCGCATAGGAGCCCATTCGCATAGTGTTCATTCGCACGATAGAAATTTCCATTTGCACGATTGGGTGTTCATCCGCATGGGTGCTCATCCGCATTGGTCCAATCGCATAGTGTTCAGTCGCATGAAGGCCATGCGACTGAAGGGTGCACAATCGTCCAAATAGGGTTGTTGTGTACGAGGAGAGATATAGTTCAATTACTGGCCTTTGAGAAAAGAGCAAGGGTAAGTAATGATGTGATAGCTCCTATAGGTACATGTGAGATAACCGTCGAGGCTTAGAAGTGAAGTTGGGCACGATGACGATAGTATTGCATGTATATGCATGATGTATGTATGTTAAGTATGATGAGGCCTTATATAACACTGATGACAGATGACTTGTAAATGTTGATGCTCCTGGTATTGATGTATGTTCATCTTTTCTGTAGGCATGTTAAGTATGATGTTGCCATGATAGATGGTGATGACTGATGACTTGTAAATGTCGATTTTCCTTGCTTCGATGTATGTTTATCTTTCCGTATCTTTATGTGTATTGTTTATGAATGAATGAAAACTATTATGTAACGTAAAGTGAAAGATAATAAGAGAGGAATGTAATGAATGAATGCAAGGATGAAAGAATAAATGAGAGTAAGGATGGCTTGCAGGAGAAAGAAAGGAGGCCCACAACTCATTGGGAGTTGTCAGCTCAACTGTGTGTGTATTATAGCGTGCGATCTTGGCTAACTCATAAGGGGACATAAACACAGTGGGAGTTCAGTTTTGGTAGCTGTTCTGAAACATGCAATGTGGTATTTACTGTGTGCTATGTAGCGTGCGATTTTGGCCTACCTCATGTGGATTATGTAGCGTGCGATTTTGGGCTAACCCATGAGATGGCGTGCGATTCTGGCTAAACCCCAAGAGACCACACACACACAGGGGGAGTCGGTCTTGGTGACCTCTCCGTTGGTGCGATTTGTGCGATATGTACGGTGGAACTCATAAGGGGACATAGACACAGTGGGAGTTCAATTTTGGTAGTTGCTCCGATACGTGTGATATGGTATTTACTGTGTGCTATGTAGCGTGTGATTTTGGCCTACCTCATGTGGCTTTTGTAGCGTGCGATTTTGGGCTGACCCATGAGATGGCGTGCGATTCTGGCTAAACCCTAATAAATCTCACACAATGGGAGAGTTGGTCTTAGTGACAACTCCATTGGTGCGATTCGTGCTATATGTACTTCGGGTACGAAGATGTGAAGGTGCGATAAGTAAGATAATAAACGAATGAAGGACAGAGCATGAATGGAAGAAACAAACAAAAGATAATGAACGTAATGAAAGCTAAGGAACGAACGAATGAAAATAATGAACGGAAGGAGCATAATGTTAACGCATGAAACGGGATCCTTGTCACTCGACCTCAGTAATCATAGCTGTGTGCCATGAAGAGGGTAAAGTGTGACCGGATCCAAATAGAAGTAAAAGACAGAGAATGAATGAAAGCTAAAGATAAAGAATGAACGAGAAAAGACGATAATAATGATATTAGCTATGTGTATGTACGTATGATGTGTGATAGCCTAAAGTAGAGAAATAGTTTTTAATTAAAGAAAAGTATGTTTTTAATATAAAACTGGAACTCACTCAGCAACGCTGACTTTGATGTGTTTCCAGTTGGCAGGTATGTTGCTGAGGATGGCACGAGGCGACTACTCAGTTTCGTTGAGGCTGGCATCCATATTTTGACATGTCAATGTATTTTGAGATGAAAATGAATATTGTAATGTTATGAAAAGACATGTTTTTAGTTATTAATGAAAGTTTTAAATTCCGCTGCAAGATAAATGTATGTTTTAAAATGTTTTATGTGCGATGAATGTCCAACTATGAGGTGCCCGGGAATGGGGCCTTACAAGTTGGTATCAGAGCCAAAGTTTAAGTGAAATAGGTAAATTTTCAAAATAAACCTTAACTTAATCTGAGAATGGGACAGAAAGGGATGGGATGCCAATCTGAGTAGCTGTGTGCCATCAGGTATTTTCTTAAAGTTAACCGGTATTGTGTGCGCATGTTATGTGTTTATATGTTGCTGGTAGATTTAGATACTAATGTAGTCAGGACAGGTAATGCTCGGGGTACGAAGAGTAAAGTAAGTGGCTCTGATCACTGTAATTAGGGACTTATTATATTTGATATGAACTGAGCTATTCCCTTGAATGACCATGTTGGTGTTTGAATCTTTCAGTGTATTATACAGGATGGCCGGTGGTAGATCTTCTAAGGCTTCACGTGGTGGAGGTGATGGCGGACGTGGTGCTGAACCACGGGTTACAAGAGGAAGACCTAGGGTTGAGAAGGTTGTTCATGGCGAACCCGAGACCCCTCATCCGGAGGGCGCTGATGAGAGTGCAAACTTGAGGGCCTCAGTGAAAGAGGCGGTGGTCGAGGAGGTGCATCAGGTCATGTAGACAATCCTACCGTCTGTAGTGACCGAGGTGATAAAGGCTGTTAGAGATGGGGAGAGACAGGAAAGGGGTAGACCTTCAGGCGAAAAGAGATGGCCCGAGACTGAAACGGTTTTCTTTGATGACGAAGAGGAAGAAGTGGAGGAAGAGCCTGAACCGGAGATGACATGAGGCTGTAACTATGGGGCATTTCAACGATGCAAGCCCCTAACTTTTGATGGTAATGGAACTGCTGCTGCTGCTCACCGGTGGGTAAGGGAAATGGAAGCCGTGCTGAATATCAGTGAGTGCAGGGAGGATCAGAAAGTGAAGTTTGCCGCCCACTCTTTCGTGGACTCAGCTTTGTGCTGGTGGGACAACATAGTCCAAGTTGAGGGTAGCCGGGCTATCGGAAGGATGAGATGGTCAGAGTTGAAAATGCTGGTGATTGAGGAGTTCTGTCCTCACCGTGAGATGGATAAGGTTGAAAGGGAGTTCCTGCAGTTGGAAGCGGGGACGATGACGCATCAGTAGTACACCACCAAATTCAACGAGATGGCACGGCTGGTGCCGGATCAGGTGACACCTCTTTCGTGGAAGATCAAGAGGTGTATTCAGGGCTTGCCGACGGATATCCGTAGGCACATGATCGCTGCCCGACCAAGCACGTTTAGGTCGGCAGTTGATTTAGCGGGAAGGCTGTATGACGAAAGGATGGTGGTGGTGGTGGCTGAAGACGGTGAGAAAGATGATGGAGACCAGAACTGGAGGGGAAGAGAACTGGACGGGGTGGTGTTCCGACAAATAATAAGCACGCACGGGGGGATGACCGTCGTGTGGTCGCACCTGGTGCTGGGTCAGATAGTTGTGTAAATTGCGAGCGGAGCATTCGGGAGAATGCCAAAGGGGACCAAATACTTACTACAAGTGTGGGAAGCGTGGTCATGTGGCTAGAGAATGTGGAACCGTGAGATGCTACAATTGCGAAGGAATTGGCCATATGAGTAAAAACTGTGAGAAGCCAAGGGCGGAAGGTTCGGGAGTGAATAAGACTGGAGGAGAAGGACAGAGGGCAAACGCAGCGCCTTCACGATGAAGCAGGAGGAGGCTGGAGTGGACTTCGACTTGACGTCAGGTACGTTTCCGATAATTTAATTTTGTGCACTTATGCCTTGAATGCGATGCTAGTAGTAGTTCGTTCCTACTGCCTTCTGTTGTGAGTTGCATGTTAGGAGAAGGAACATCGATGAGCCCTTCGATGTAGAGATTACTATTAATGGATCCACTAGGTTAATTGATGCCCTAGAGGATTGCATGACGCAATTGAGAAAGCTGTGTCACCCGTTGTCTGAGGAACAGTTTCAGCCTGTGATTGGTTCATCGAACGACAACGTACGCATAGTTTTGACGTTGTAGCAAACAAGTAGAATGGGAGGTCGGAAGTAAAAGAAAAAGATAAATTTGGTTTGGGCCACCAAAGAAGCCGATTTGCCTTTCAATCATAGTGTACCTGCAAGGAACCTGAGAAAAACCGATCTTGTTGCAGTTATATTTGGAACAACACATAGCACAATTAATGAATGTCTTTCTCGTCAGTTGTTTGGTTTGCCAGAGGGTCATTATTCATACATAGAGAACATCAAACAAGGCTTGTGGTGTTTCTTTTTAATTATAGTGACCGTACTCTATAAGGCATATTTGAGGACGCAGGTCCTGGTCAAATGGACATTGATCAGTATGCATGGGTTGCCAACGGAGATAGTCAAAGATGGACCAGAAGTCGTAAGTTGATAAATGATGTAGAGCGATAGGATTCCAGGTGAGAGACTAAAAAGAGATGAGACAGTATTGCCCGTAAAGATTTAAGGAACAACAGGTTTTGGGGACGAAACCCGTTTAAGGGGGGTGGACTTGTAACACCCGGAAAATTCTGTTTGGAGTGTCATACGACTGGGGCATCCATACGTATGGGAGTCATGCGACTGGAGTCCCATACGCATGGAAGTCATGCGACTGGAGCTCCATACGCATGGAAGTCGCATGACTGGAGCTCCATATGCATGGAAGTCGCATGACTGGAGTTTTCAATCGCATGGAGTTCAGGAGACTGGAGTGCCATACGCCTGGAGCTTGGGCGAATGGACTGTAGTATTTAAGGGAGAGGGCAGCCCTTACCCTCTCCCCACACTTGCAAAATCAGCCAAAAAGAAGAGAAGAGAGAAAGAAGAGAGAAAGAAGAGAAAAGTGATGGTTCGGGCTCGAAACTCGTCGAGTAACTAGTCCAAACAAAGCTCTTCATCTTCTTCTTGTATGTGTGAGTTCTAGGACCCCTCGTTTACTTGTTTTCAACCGATTTTTAGGGCTGGAACACATCTGAAAACTATTTTGGGTTTTTGGGTGTTTAACCCGTGTATGTATGTATGTGTATGTGTATGGTGCGTTTAGGGCTTGATTTCGGGCTTGGATAGGCTTGAATAAGGTCGAGGTATGATTCCCTAAGGTTTAGGAGGGTTGATTTGGGCTTAGAATAAATTTAGAAGAGTTTGGAGGCCGTGAGTCACGGCTGCTGTTCGGGATGAACTGCAGTCGCTGCCCAGTTAAGGCTAGGCGACTGGAGGGCCAATCGGCCAACTGAGCGAGGACTGAGGTTCAATCGCACCACTGAGGCTCAAACGCACGACTGGAGGTTCAGTCGCATGACAGTTCATACGACTGAGAGCTCAGTCGCATAAGTCCATTCGCATGGCTGTCCAATCGCACGATTGAGGGTTCAGTCGCATAGGAGCCCATTCGCATAGTGTTCATTCGCACGATAGAAATGTCCATTCACACGATTGGGTGTTCATCCGCATGGGTGCTCATCCGCATTGGTCCAATCGCATGAAGGCCATGCGACTGAAGGGTGCCCAATCGCCCAAATAGGGTTGTTGTGTTCGAGGAGAGATATAGTTCAATTACTAGCCTTCGGGAAAAGAGAAAGGGTAAGTAATGATGTGATAGCTCCCGTAGGTACATGTGAGATAACTATCGAGGCTTAGAAGTGATGTTAGGCACGACGACGATAGTATTGTATGTATATGCATGATGTATGTATGTTAAGTATGATGAGGCCCTATATAATGCTGATGACTGATGACTTGTAAACATCGATGCTCCTGGTATCGATGTATGTTCATCTTTTCGTAGGCATGTTAAGTATGATGTTGCCATGATAGATGGTGATGACTGATGACTTGTAAATGTCGATGTTCCTTGCTTCGATGTGTGTTTATCTTTCCGTATCTTTACGTGTATTGTTTATGAATGAATGAAAAGTATTATGTAACGTAAAGTGAAAGATAATAAGAGAGGAATGTAATGAATGAATGCAAGGATGAACGAATAAATGAGAGTAAGGATGGCTTGCAAGAGAAAGAAAGGAGGCCCACAACTCATTGGGAGTTGTCAGCTCAACTGTGTGTGTATTATAGCGTGCGATCTTGGCTAACTCATTAGGGGACATAGACACAGTGGGAGTTTAGTTTTGGTAGCTGCTCCGATACGTGCGATGTGGTATTTACTGTGTGCTATGTAGCGTGCAATTTTGGCCTACCTCATGTGGATTATGTAGCATGCGATTTTGGGCTTACCCATGAGATGGCATGCGATTCTGGCTAAACCCCAAGAGCCCTCACACACACAGGGGGAGTCGGTCTTGGTGACCTCTCCGTTGGTGCGATTTGTGTGATATGTACGGTGGAACTCATAAGGGAACATAGACACAGTGGGAGTTCAGTTTTGGTAGCTGCTCCGATACGTGTGATGTGGTATTTACTGTGTGCTATGTAGCATGCGATTTTGGCCTACCTCATGTAGATTTTGTAGCGTGCGATTTTGGGCTGACTCATAAGATGGCGTGCGATTCTGGCTAAATCCCAAGAGTTCTCACACAAAGGGAGAGTTGGTCTTAGTGACAACTCGATTGGTGCGATTCATGCTATATGTACTTCGGGTACGAAGATGTAAAGGTGCGATAAGTAAGATAATAAACGAATGAAGGACAGAGCATGAATGGAAGAAACGAACGAAAGATAATGAACGTAATAAAAGCTAAAGAACGAACGAATGAAAATAATGAACGGAAGGAGCATAATATTAACGCATGAAACGGGATCCTTGTCACTCGACCCCAGTTATAATGGCTATGTGCCATGAAGAGGGTAAAGTGTGACCGGATCCAGATAGAAGTAAAAGACAGAGAATGAATGAAAGCTAAAGCTAAAGAATGAATGAGAAAAGAAGATAATAATGATATTATCTATGTGTATGTACGTATGATGCGTGATAGCATAAAGTAAAGAAATAGTTTTTAATGAAAGAAAAGTATGTTTTTAATATAAAACTGGAACTCACTCAGCAACACTGACTTTGATGTGTTTCCAGTTGGCAGGTATGTTGCTGAGGATGGCACGAGGCGACTACTCAGTTTTATTGAGGCTGACATCCATATTTTGACATGTCAATGTATTTTGAGATGAAAACGAATATCGTAATGTTATGAAATGACATGTTTTTAGTTATTAATGAAAGCTTTAAATTCCGCTGCAAGATAAATGTACGTTTTAAAATGTTTTATGTGCGATGAATGACCAACTGTGAGGTGCCCGGGAACGGGGCCTTACACATATTTAAACTTTTGGTCATACGAGGGTCAAAACCCTAAAAATCTGATTTCCCAAAAATTTAGAAAAATTTTCTAAGTGTTTGGGCGCTTTAACACTATGCAGGTGCATGAGGCCTGTTTAGGCGTTTCAACACTATTTGGGCGCACGGGCCTACACTTAACCGTTTCTCACTTTTTAGGCGCATGAACTATTTAGGCTCATGAGCCTACACTTTGTCATTCTAAGGGTTAAAAGTGGGCACATGAGGTACCCTTAGGCGTATGAGCCTAACACTTAGGCGTATGAGCCGCTGTTTAGGCGCATGAACCTATACTTAATAATTTCAAGCCATATTTTGGGCCCGTGGATCTTGTTTGGGTGCATCAACACTACTTAAAACTTTTCTAAGGCAATTTCTTAGGCGCATGGGCCCTGTTTGGGCGCATGACCACCTACTTACATGTTTCTAACATAGTTTTTAGTCCCAAATATCAATTCAACCTGTCCTAAGCTTCTTACTATCATTCTAAGCTTGAACATAGCATGCACAACCATAAAACACCAACATACAAGCATAAATACATACGGTTATACATGCAACAGTTTTAAAAATCGTTTACATACATTTTCAGCCCCAAAAACTTTTAAAACATATAAAAACCGGGGTCTAGAAACTCACCTTTTCTACTTCCAAGCTCAAATTCTTTGAACTTGAACTGTCCAAAAGTTTCTAACACCTATACATGTCAAAAACACATACCCGAGCACATATACACACATAAGAACATGTATTTTCGGTTTCTTAGTCGAAAACTCAACAAAACCGAGCCAATTAAGAATGAATTACTTACCTAAACTCAAAAACTTGTTCTTCTTCTTCTTGAAACCGAGAGAAAACCCTATTTTCTTTCTTCTTCTTTTTGGTTCGACAAAAGCAGATGAGAAAAGGTGATTATGGGCGGCTATTCCCATAAATATTATAATATATGACTTTTTGTACTATTTACGCTTTACCCCCTTCCACTTTATTCCCTTTTCTTTTCCTTCTAGATACTTTCTGTTTTCTTTTCTCTCCTTTATTTTTGACAAAATTTCCGGGTGCTACAAAATAAGTATATACAAATTGAGAATACCTGAACTTGACCCCATGAACCATTCCATGAACTATGAAGGAGAGATCATCTGGAATTTGGTCCTATCCTCCATGATTATTAGACAAAATATGAATAATAACATGTAGGAGGTACTTCCATTGAGAGGAAACCTTCCCTTTCTTGAAGGTTCTAACTGAGAAGTCCCATTCATAACATATCTGCTCAAAAGAATGATTTACAGTAGATTTTGGAAAGGACACTTCACCTTCTTCATTATCCAGCTACAAGTGTGAGTTAATAGAGGCTGGAGTGATGAACAATGTCTTCCCCTGTAGTATGGCAGATAGTGCATTCTCCCATCCATGATGACCTCTTGGTAGGTCCTCCAAAAATCCAAAAGATGATCCTCATAAAGTGGAGGATCAATGGTAAGGGAGGTGAAGTAGTTTGACAGAGAATGAAAGAGACAAACCTGTGAGAAACTTGGTTCTTTCTCAAAGTTTAATAGAGCAACCTGATTGTGTTGCCTGTGAAGCTGCATGGAGAAATCTGGTTGGTTTCTACGGTTTAGGTTAGCCATTTGTGGTAGCTTTGAAGTGAAGAAAGATATGAACAAAGGCGGTGAGTGAGATTTTAGGTTTAGAAAGATTGCAGATGAAGAAGAAAGTGAAAGAGGGGGAACCGTTAGGTATATTTATATGAAATGGACTTGAGACAAAGTTAATGCAAAAGGATACAGTTTAAAGTCCGAATATTGGTCCCACCTATGATAAAGTCCCCAAAAAGATAGTTTTCTTGGAAGTTGAGATTCTTTCGAAGGTAATTTGTCTTCGAAAGATTTGTGAAAATCTTTAGAAGCCAATTTTGACTTCGGAAGATATTCCTAAGCTTAGTGAAAAATGGCTTTGGAAGAAAATTTACTTAAGCAAAATCTCTTCTGAAGAGTATTTGGTTTCGAAAGGAATTACTTTCAGAAGAAATTTGTTCTTGAAATACACATAAGTACTTAGAAGCATATTTTGGCTTCGGAAGAAATATGGAATTTCTTCCGAAGATAAATCTCCTTTGAGTAGTTATGTGTTTTGAAGACTTAAAATTCTTCCAAAGGCAATTTTTTCAAAATGCCAAGGAATATCATTTTGAAGAAGATTTCTTCCAAGATAAATTGGGCTTATGTAGGTGATAAATTAGACAATTTAGGACACACACTTTCTTTTAGAAATAATATAGATTAAGTTTTAAAAAAAATCTATTCAAGGTTAATCATCCTAATAGCTGATATAAGATATTTAAATCTCTATTCATCAACAGATTTTGTGAACAGATCATCATATTGTTAATTTATGTCAACCTTGATTAGTTTTATCAATCCCTTTTCATGATTATCTTTAATTATATGATACCTGACGTTGATGTGCTTTGTCCTTGAGTGCTGCACAAGATTCTCTGTGATAGAGATAGCACTGTTGTTGTCTATGTAGATTGGAGTCTCTTTAAAGTTGTATCCATAGTCCAACATCTGATTCTGAATCCAAAGTATGTGAATCCAAGGATCATCAGGGAATTATCAGTTAAGTTGATGACAAACAATGATTGCGGAATTATCACTGATTGTTGTTCGATTAATCGATTGATGTAAAATTGTTTGTTAAAAAAATCAATGAAGGACAAATCAAACTAATGAAAAACAGATGTATATAAGATGAAGAACAACACAAATACTTTAAAAGTTTTCCATTAATGTTTGAATAATGATTACAATAAACAAACAAAACAGTGGATGCTATTGCTATTGCTAGGGTTTAATGCTATTTTGTTATGTGCATTGTTGTGAGATTGTTTGCGACTACTAGGGTTTAATCGTAATGATTCGTTGCTATCGATCACAATCTGTTACCTAAAAGTGTGTACCTAAGCCTCGTATTTATAGGCTTAGATATTTACTGTTAGGGTAATAGTAACTTTCTTATCGAGGTAAGAAAGTTACTCAGTGAATGTCATGATGTGACGTTCTCTAACTAAAGTGAAGTCATCCGCAGAAGTTGATTTATGACATCACTTTAGTGTTTTGACTTGTTGACTTGATGTACTTGGTGTACATGCAAGTATGATGGTCTTCCGCAGGAGCTTTGTCATCAGGAGGAGATTGGTCTTCCGCAGATGCTAGTCTTCCGTAGGAGCTGTAGTTGCCTTGGATGTTCTTCAGTTATTGTAAAGCTTCAACAGGAGTTCCACAGAGTCCATACTTGTATTATTTTAGAATACCTATGGAGGAATAATTTGTTCATCCGTATATGTTGTTCAATACTTAGTCACTTCAAGAAATTGACTAAGACTTTATGCTTTTCCTGCAAACATACATATGAAGCAACACATAATAAAAGGGTTTAACCTATAAATGTATATTGCATACAAAAAATAAAAGATATACAAGTGTCTTTACAGGGATTGATTAAAGAACTAAACCTATACAAAAATTCTAGACCTAATAATACTCCCCTTAGGTTTAGCTTCTTCTCATCAGTTCCTTAGACTTTGTAGTTCTTGACACCATCTTTTTATTAAAGAAAGATACAACTTCCTTTTGATCATCAAACTTATACTTGATCTCCATTCGGCTTATCTTGTTCAAGTGTCATACTTGATTTCAAAAATATCTTCTTCTGTTATTAAAGTTGCAACAACACTGTTGTTGTTAACAACTTCTGTAACACCCGTAATTTCTTATTAAAGAAATTAAAAGAATGAAATAGAAGAAAGGAGAAGGAAATAAAAGCCTGCTTTTGTGAAAGGACCAAAAGTGTAAAATAATAAAAAAATCTTATAAAGTTGGTAAAAAGGTGGCATGGCCGCCCATTACCTTCTGCATAACATTTTTATTCGACTTTTAGAGAGAGAAAGCAGCAGGAGCAGAAAACCATCGGGATTTTGAAGAAGGACCTGAGAAATTCGAAGTTTTTGGTAAGAAATCTCGAATTTATGATGTTAGGACGATTCTAGAACCATATATGAGCTTATAAATGTGACTAGTGTGTTCGGGTTGCACTGTGTGTGTGTGTTTTAGGTGTATAAACGACTGAGAAGTTCAAGGAAAGGGCATCCAAAACCCGAAGACAAATTAAGGTGAGTTCTAGACCCCGTTTTACTGGTTTTTAAATGTTTTGGGGCTGGAAAATGCATGCAAGTATGTTTTTGTAAAGTTTGGGTTGAAACCCGTATGAAATGAATGTATGTATGCTTATGTTTATGTTAGATTTATGCCTAGAATCATATGTATATGTTTAGAACTAGGCATTATGATGTTTGGGACTTGGATTATGGATTAGACACATGAACAGGTTGCAAATATATCTGAAATTGGACTTAGAATAAATAATTACAGGTTGATGAGTCCAACAGGACTCATACGACCAACAGTGTGGTCGTATGACCAAGTTATATTTCTAAGTGGTCCAATAGGACTCATACGACCAACAGTGGTCGTATGACTATGTGATGAAATTTTCTAAGTATGATGAAGAGTCCCACAGAACTCATACGACCAACAGTGGTCGTATGATCAGAATATATTTCCCAAGTCCAAGGATGGTACGACCAATAGTGCTCATACGACCAACAGTGTGGTCGTATGACCAGATGATAAATCTAAGTGTAAGATGAAAAGTCCAGCAGTGCTCTTACGCCCAATAGTGCTTATACGGCCAGAGGGCTTATACGCCCAACAGGGCTCAAACGCCTAGGACACTTAGAATTTTTCAGAAATTTCCTGAAATACCGAAGTTCGAGGTTTTGACCAGGGCTGACTAGGGTTAACAAATGATGATGTTTCATGCATGTAATGATGATTATGGTTAACCCTTATTGTTTCTGATGTTATTATCAGTGTATTATTGTTAACAATATTATTAAAATATTGTTAAATGTGGTATGATGCTACGTATGATGATGAATGTATGATGATGTACGTACGGTGATGAATGTATGATGAGTATGTATGATGAGTGTGTGTGTTCCTTGTAATTGTATATGCTTATCTTTCTGAAACTTTACGAATAACGAGAATGAACTAATGAAGTATTATGTATCGTAAAGTGAAAGATAATGAAAGAGGAACATGATGACGAATGCATGTATTAACGAATGAACGAAAAGAAGAATGATGATGAATACATGCATTAATGAACGAACGAATTATGTCTTGCAAGCATTGAATAACGCGATTGGTCCTTCTTTGTGATTGACCATGGTCATGGTACCTCTACCGCTTACCTCTAGTACCGTGGCATACGATTTTCCGTCATATGTTGACTATGGCCCGGTAGCTAATAACGATCGGGGTGTAGCATATGGTATTGGTACAATTCACCTTTCAATGCGTGCAAGTAAGTATGAACGGGATTCTTGTCATTCGACCACAGTAATCATAGCCAAGTGCTATGAAGTGGGTAAAGCCTGACAGAATCCATACGAGAAGTTAAAGATAACGATGAATAACGAATGATGAAGATAATAACAAATATTATCTCTGTGTATGTATGATGTATGAACGCATGCACGAAAGGATACTTATAAATAAGTAAAAGTATGTTTTATTATAAAACTAGAACTCACTCAGCAACGCTGACTTTTATGTGTTTTCCAGTTGGCAGGTAGTGTTGCTGAGGATGGCACGAGGCGGCTACTCAGCTCTTTTGGGATGGCATTCTTTTGTTAATGTTTTTGTATTGTAATGCAAACAAACGATATTTTGTAATGAGTGTTGTATTACTTTGCAAAAGCATTTATAGTAAATTCAAAGTTTCCGCTGCATGGTTTTTATTAAATGTATGTTTTATGGGTGATGACGACCAATTGTGAGGTGCCCGGGAACGGGGCCTTACAAGTTAGTATCAGAGCCAAAGTTTAAGTGAAATGGGTAAAATTTTTTAAAACAAACCTAAAACTTAAACTGAGAATGGGACAGGGAGAATGAGAATGCCATCTGAGTAGCTGCGTGCCATCAGGTATTTTCTTGAAAGTTAACCAGTGTTACGTGCGCATGTTATGTGTTTATGTGTACTGTTAGACTTAGATACTAATGTAGTCAGGACAGGTAATGCTCAGGGTGTGAAGAGTAGAGTAAGTGGCTAATCACAACTGGCCACTGTAATTAGGGACTTACTATACTTGACATAAACTGAGCTATTTCCTTGAATGACCGTGTTGGTGTTTAAATCTTTCAGTGTGATAGAAGATGGTCGGTGGTAGATAATCTAAAGCCCCAATTGGTGGAGGCAGTGGCGGAAGTGGTGCGGAACCGCGAGCCACAAGAGGTAGGCCTAGACAAGAGAAGAAGGTTCCCGAAGAACCTAATACTACTCCCTCGGGGGGAGTGGATAAGAGTGATAATGTGAGAGCCTCGGTGAAAGAGACGGTGATCGAGGAGGTGCACCAAGTCATGCAGACGATCTTACCGTCTGTAGTGACTGAAGTGATAAAGGCAGTACGTGAAGACGATAGACGAGGGAGGAATCGGTCCTCAGGTAGACAACAACAGGCGAAAGCAGAAACGGTACTATCTGATGATGAAGAGGAAGAGGAAGAGGAACAGTTACGGGAGACCGCCCGGGGTTGTAACTACGGGGCATTCATGAGGTGCAAACCCCCAACTTTTGATGGGTCTGGTACTGCTACTGATGCTCACCAATGGGTGATGGAAATGGAAGCTGTCCTCGATATTAGTGATTGCCAGGAGGACAAGAAAGTGAAGTTTGCTACCCACTCTTTTACAGGGTCGGCTTTATGCTGGTGGAAAAATATAGTCCAAGCCGAGGGTAGCAGGGCTATAGGGAAGATGAAGTGGGCTGAGTTGAAAAGGCTGGTGATCGAGGAATTCAGTCCTCGTCGGGAAATGGATAGAATAGAGAGAGAGTTCCTGCAGTTGGAGGCGGGGACGATGACCCACCAACAATATACCACCAAGTTTAACGAATTGGCGCTGTTGGTGCCGGAGCAGGTGACGCCGGTGTCTCGAAAGATCAACCGGTATATTCAGGGGCTGCCAAGTGAAATTCGTTGGCACTTGATTTCTGCCCGACCAAGCACTTTCAGGTCGGCAGTGGATTTGGCGGGAAGGTTATTCGATGAACGTGCTGCTTTGGTGAAGGCTGAGGGAAGCAAGAAAGGAAGTGGAGAGAAGAACTGGCAGGGGAAGAGATTTGGTCGGGGTGATACTTCGACAAACAACAAGAAGGCAAGGGTGGATGACCGCCGAGTGGTCGTGTCTGGAGCTGGGGTGAGGAAGTGTGGTAAGTGTGGATAGGAGCACTCAGGGGAGTGCAAGTGGGGATCTAACCTCTGCTTTAAGTGCGGGAAGACAGGGCACATATCAAAAGATTGCCGGATGGGCAAGTGCTTTAACTGTGGAGAAAGTGGCCATATGAGCAGGGACTGTAAGAAGCCGAGGGCTGAGGCTTCAGGGGTAAAGAAGACGGGAAGTGAAGGTCCGAGAGCAAATGCCAGGGCTTTCACCATGACGCAGGAAGAGGCTAGGACGGACCCCGATGTGGTGTCAGGTACGTTTCTAGTAAACCAAACTCTTGCTTCTGTGTTATTTGACTCTGGAGCTAGTAGGAGTTTCATTTCTGCTACTTTCTGTGCTAAATTGCCTGTTAGTAGCAAATGCATTAGTGAGCCTTTTTATGTAGAAACTGCTATTGGTAAGTCCACTAGAGTTACTGATGTGATAGAGGACTGTACCATGGAGTTAGAAGGTCATAGGTTTGCTACTAGATTACATGTGATGCCCCTAGGAGGATTTGATGTAGTGTTAGGGATGGACTGGTTAGCAACCTACGAAGCGAATATCGTGTGCCGAAAGAAGATGATTAGACTGACGGCGACTGACGGAAGTCCGGTGACAATTTATGGCGATCGAGTTACGACGATTCCGAAGGTGATCTCGATGGCGGTGGCGGGAAAGTGTATGAGGCGCGGATGTAGCGCCTACTTATGTTATGTAAAGAAGGTAGAGACGCCAACACCACAGCTATGCGATGTGCCAGTGGTGTGTGACTTTCCAGACGTGTTTCCCGAAGACTTATCGGGATTGCTACCTGACCGAGAGATCGAATTCCAGATCGACCTGATACCGGGTGCCCAACCTGCCGCAAAAGCACCGTATCGCTTGGCTCCGACGGAGATGAAAGAGTTGATGGACCAGTTGCAGGAGCTGCTGGATAAGGGGTTTATCCGACCGAGTATCTCACCTTGGGGTGCTCCGGTTCTGTTCGTAAAGAAGAAGGATGGTAGTATGAGGATGTGCATCGACTACCGCGAGCTGAATAAGCTGACGGTGAAGAACAGATACCCCTTACCAAGGATCGATGACTTGTTTGATCAACTTCAGGGTGCCAGTTGGTTTTCAAGGATAGATCTTCGATCGGGTTACCATCAACTAAAGGTGAAGGAACAAGATATCCCTAAAACAGCCTTTCGTACGCGCTATGGTCACTACGAGTTTCTTGTCATGTCTTTTGGGTTGACCAATGCGCCGGCTGCTTTTATGGATTTGATGAATCGAGTGTACCGACCAATGTTGGATAAATCAGTAATTGTATTCATCGATGATATTCTGATTTATTCAAGAAGTGAAAAAGAGCATGCCGGGCATATTCGGGAAGTGTTGGAAACGTTGAGAAGGGAGAAATTGTACGCCAAGTTCTCCAAGTGCGCCTTTTGGTTACGTGAGGTGCAATTTCTGGGTCACGTAGTGAATGCAGAAGGAATAATGGTGGACCCAGTAAAGGTTGAGGCTGTGATGCAATGGAAATCACCAAAGACGCCATCCGAGATTCGTAGCTTCTTGGGATTGGCGGGCTATTATAGAAGATTTATTCAAGACTTTTCAAAGATCGCCTCACCTTTGACAAAATTGACTCGTAAGGACGTAAAATTCGTGTGGGGTCGAGAGCAGGAGATGGCTTTTGAGGAGTTGAAGGCAAGACTAACACAAGCTCCTGTCTTGACTTTGCCTGAGGGAAGTGAAGACTTAGTGGTCTATTCGGATGCATCTTATTCTGGGCTAGGTTGTGTGTTGATGCAACGTGGAAAGGTGATAGCCTACGCATCTCGACAGCTGAAGACCCACGAAGTCAACTATCCCACACACGATCTAGAATTAGCCGCGGTGGTTTTTGCGTTGAAGATTTGGCGGCACTATCTATACGGGACAAAGTGCACTATCTTCACAGACCACAAAAGCTTGAAGTATTTCTTCGAGCAGAAGGATTTAAACATGAGGCAAAGGCGATGGTTGGAGCTCATAAAGGATTATGACTGCGAAATCCATTACCATCCGGGCAAGGCCAATGTGGTGGCTGATGCCCTTAGCCGAAAAGAAAGACCTGAGCCGATTCGGGTGAAGGCTTATCAGCTGATCATGACCCCCGATGTGATGACACAGGTTAAGGAGTTTCAAGACGAGGCTTTGAAAGAAGATCGTCTTAACTCCGAAAGGATGAGAGGCCTAGTGACGGAATTGGGTGAGAACACTCTTGGTGTTAAGACCCGATTTGGGCGAATGTGGATTCCTCGATACGGGGATCTACGTGGAAGAATCATGGATGAGGCCCATAAGACCCGATACTCCATTCACCCCGGTGCTACCAAAATGTACCACGATATGAAGAAGGATTACTGGTGGCCGGGTATGAAACGTGACGTAGTGGAGTACGTGAGTAAGTGCCTGACTTGTTTACAAGTGAAGGCGGAATACCAGAAACCTTACGGGAAGATCCAACCGTTGGATATACCTGAGTGGAAGTGGGAGCACATCACCATGGACTTCATCACGAAACTACCACGTACCCCGAAAGGGTATGATGCCATATGGGTGATAGTTGACCGCTTGACAAAGAGTGCCCACTTCCTACCGATCCGCGAAACGTACTCATCTGAAAGATTGGCGGATCTGTTCATCAAAGAAATTGTAGCTCGTCATGGTGTGCCGGTGTCTATTGTGTCTGATCGTACACCTGGTTTACCTCCAAGTTTTGGAAGAGATTTCATGATGCGATGGGGACGAGACTACACATTAGTAAAGCATATCACCCTCAGACGGACGGTCAGTCTGAGAGGACAATCCAAACACTCGAAGACATGCTTCGGGCATGCGTGATCGATTTTGGAGGAAGTTGGGATGATCACTTGCCGTTAGCAGAATTCTCGTACAACAATAGCTATCATGCCAGTATTGGCATGCCACCCTACGAGATGCTATACGGTAGGAGATGTAGGACGCCCGTATGTTGGGGAGACATTGGGCAGAAAGAGTTAGGAGGTGTTGAGGTGGTCGAAGCTACGACTGAGAAGTTAGAAAAGATCAAAGCCTTCATGAAGGCGGCGAAAGATAGGCAAAAGTCGTATGCTGACAAGAGGCGGAGACCGATAGAGTTCAAGGTTGGTGACCGAGTTATGTTGAAGGTCTCACCTTGGAAAGGAATCATTAGATTCAGGAAAAGAGGTAAGCTAAGCCCGAGGTACATAGGACCTTTCCGAATTATCGCACGAGTAGGAGAGGTGGCCTATCGACTTGAACTGCCGGATGAGTTAAGTGGAATTCATCCCACATTCCATGTATCCCATCTGAGGAAGTGCTTAGCTGATGATGACATGGTTGTACCACTGGAGGATATTGAGGTGGATGAGAGGCTCAACTACGTGGAGCAACCAGTGGCAATCATTGATCGTAAGGAAAAGAGGTTAAGGAATAAAGTGATTCCTCTTGTGCGTGTACAGTGGAAGCACAGGAAGGGATCCGAGTCTACGTGGGAGACTGAAGAAGAAATGAGACAACACTACCCACATCTGTTTGAGGAATAACAGGTTTCGGGGACGAAACCTATATAAGGGGGGTGGACTTGTAACACCCGTAATTTCTTATTAAAGAAATTAAAAGAATGAAATAGAAGAAAGGAGAAGGAAATAAAAGCCTGCTTTTGTGAAAGGACCAAAAGTGTAAAATAATAAAAAAAATCTTATAAAGTTGGTAAAAAGGTGGCATGGCCGCCCATTACCTTCTGCATAACATTTTTATTCGACTTTTAGAGAGAGAAAGCAGCAGGAGCAGAAAACCATCGGGATTTTGAAGAAGGACCTGAGAAATTCAAAGTTTTTGGTAAGAAATCTCGAATTTATGATGTTAGGACGATTCTAGAACCATATATGAGCTTATAAATGTGACTAGTGTGTTCGGGTTGCACTGTGTGTGTGTTTTAGGTGTATAAACGACTGAGAAGTTCAAGGAAAGGGCATCCAAAACCCGAAGACAAATTAAGGTGAGTTCTAGACCCCGTTTTACTGGTTTTTAAATGTTTTGGGGCTGGAAAATGCATGCAAGTATGTTTTTGTAAAGTTTGGGTTGAAACCCGTATGAAATGAATGTATGTATGCTTATGTTTATGTTAGATTTATGCCTTGAATCATATGTATATGTTTAGAACTAGGCATTATGATGTTTGGGACTTGGATTATGGATTAGACACATGAACAGGTTGCAAATATATCTGAAATTGGACTTAGAATAAATAATTACAGGTTGATGAGTCCAACAGGACTCATACGACCAACAGTGTGGTCGTATGACCAAGTTATATTTCTAAGTGGTCCAATAGGACTCATACGACCAACAGTGGTCGTATGACTATGTGATGAAATTTTCTAAGTATGATGAAGAGTCCCACAGAACTCATACGACCAACAGTGGTCGTATGATCAGAATATATTTCCCAAGTCCAAGGATGGTACGACCAATAGTGCTCATACGACCAACAGTGTGGTCGTATGACCAGATGATAAATCTAAGTGTAAGATGAAAAGTCCAGCAGTGCTCTTACGCCCAATAGTGCTTATACGGCCAGAGGGCTTATACGCCCAACAGGGCTCAAACGCCGAGGACACTTAGAATTTTTCAGAAATTTCCTGAAATACCGAAGTTCGAGGTTTTGACCAGGGCTGACTAGGGTTAACAAATGATGATGTTTCATGCATGTAATGATGATTATGGTTAACCCTTATTGTTTCTGATGTTATTATCAGTGTATTATTGTTAACAATATTATTAAAATATTGTTAAATGTGGTATGATGCTACGTATGATGATGAATGTATGATGATGTACGTACGGTGATGAATGTATGATGAGTATGTATGATGAGTGTGTGTGTTCCTTGTAATTGTATATGCTTATCTTTCTGAAACTTTACGAATAACGAGAATGAACTAATGAAGTATTATGTATCGTAAAGTGAAAGATAATGAAAGAGGAACATGATGACGAATGCATGTATTAACGAATGAACGAAAAGATGAATGATGATGAATACATGCATTAATGAACGAACGAATTATGTCTTGCAAGCATTGAATAACGCGATTGGTCCTTCTTTGTGATTGACCATGGTCATGGTACCTCTACCGCTTACCTCTAGTACCGTGGCATACGATTTTCCGTCATATGTTGACTACGGCCCGGTAGCTAATAACGATCGGGGTGTAGCATATGGTATTGGTACAATTCACCTTTCAATGCGTGCAAGTAAGTATGAACGGGATTCTTGTCATTCGACCACAGTAATCATAGCCAAGTGCTATGAAGTGGGTAAAGCCTGACAGAATCCATACGAGAAGTTAAAGATAACGATGAATAACGAATGATGAAGATAATAACGAATATTATCTCTGTGTACGTATGATGTATGAACGCATGCACGAAAGGATACTTATAAATAAGTAAAAGTATGTTTTATTACAAAACTAGAACTCACTCAGCAACGCTGACTTTTATGTGTTTTCCAGTTGGCAGGTAGTGTTGCTGAGGATGGCACGAGGCGGCTACTCAGCTCTTTTGGGATGGCATTCTTTTGTTAATGTTTTTGTATTGTAATGCAAACAAACGATATTTTGTAATGAGTGTTGTATTACTTTGCAAAAGCATTTATAGTAAATTCAAAGTTTCCGCTGCATGGTTTTTATTAAATGTATGTTTTATGGGTGATGACGACCAACTGTGAGGTGCCCGGGAACGGGGCCTTACAACTTCTAATTCATCTTCTTCAGATATTTTCAATTCTGTAATAGATGGGATTTCAAAACCCATAAGCTGACCAACCTCAAATTTTCTTCTTTTATTGGCCGTGGCATTTAGCTTATCTATTACCTGAATCATATGCACATATAAACATAAGTCATTCTGTGCCTGCTCATTGTTGAGAGTAGGAAAGAATTTATCATATAGATAAGCAGTGTAGCTTGGATGCAGGAGTTTGATTTCCAAATGGTCAAAAATCCTGATACTTGTAGCTTCTTTCTTATCTGTTGTTCTTTTTAACACTAGCTCCTTAGTTTTCTCCACATATCCCTACTGAGTGATGGGATGTGTGTACTAGTTTCCTTCAAAACTCTTAATTGAAGCAGTTCTCTTGTTGGCATGACCAACCCTTATAAGAAATTTATCTTCTACAGAGTGTGAGGAGTTGGACAGTGACCTTCTCTGCCTTTCTTTTCTTTTATTATGCTCTTCATCTTCTATTTTTGCTTCTTTAAGGACATCATCCTTGAATTTTGATAATAACTTTCCAACCAGTCCAGAGAAATCTCTTCCTCTTATATGAATTGGATAGTTAATGATTGGTAAGCTTTGAAGTTGTTTGATGTTGGCATCTGGGAGTGAAATGACTAATTGAATCAGAGGAAAGTATTGAATCATCCCAGATGCCCTTTTTATAATTGCACAATCCCAGTCAGTATCATATTTCCAAGTAATTATCTGATATTCTTTATCTGGCTTAGGAGTTATGATGCGATCAAAGAGTTGAAAAAGTGTGTATTTCTACTCAGCAACTTCTCTCACTGTTGTTCCAAGAGGCCATACTTTGCCTGGGATAACCTTCCTAGGCTCTCTGATCATTTTCTCCTTGCCCTGGGTCATATCTTTGCTCTCTATAATGATAGGCTCTGAAGGAGTTGATTGATGGGCATGACTTGGATTTGGAGCTTCTGTTCTGAATCTAACTCCAGTCTGTAACTCAATCTTCATCACATACTCCATCATTTGTCTCAGTTCTTTTATAGATTTGTCTCTTAGCTCATAGAACTTGTGGTTGTGATTTTGCTACCAGCAAATAATGTTGTTTCTGATCAGCTTTTTGGTGTCACAATGACCTAATTCCTTCTTCAGGTTTTCTATTGCTTGGAAGTTGATGAAGGTATCATAGTTGCATCCTAAAATCATTAGTCTAGCCACAGTGAAATCTTTGATGGCCTGCTTCATTTCATCTGAAATCATTCTCTCTACCAAGTCATATGGAAACCTGTTGTTAATGAGGTCCATGAACATGGTAGATTAGGGTCTCTGTTTAAGGATGTCTTGTGTGGTGAGCATCTCATTTGATGCTGTTGTTTTAGCATCATTAGGAGCTTCTTCTCTAGTTAACTCCTACCACTCAGCATCACTTTCATCATTAGGATCAATTGGCTTTGAAGTTGATACTTCAGCTGATGGAGATTGCTTAGGGGTGATTGTTTTGGTTCTCTTTGGTGAGTCTTGCACCTCTATGATTTCTTTTTCAATTTTACCCCAGTCTTTCCTCTTTCTATTATATTGAATGATTGGAGCCTGTTATTGAGATGAGACAACTATTGATGTTTGTTTGTGGTTTTGCTGTTAGTAATGCTTGTTGAGTAGCTTGAACAGATTCAAGTTCACCAATTCTTTCCTTCAAACTCTCAATCTCATCATCTTTTGCTTTTAGGAGCTCAACTTGTTTAGAAATGTTGGTTTTGGCCTTGTTCATTTCTAAGAAACTCAGTTCCTTATGTGCATTTCTTTCTCTACAGATTGTTTTAACTCTCTCATCAAATCATTGAGGCATCAATAACTTCATGATCTATTTGAGCATCCTCTCTCAGTCTTCTGATTGAGCCTTCTTGCAGAGTAAGAAGTGCATATTTTTCCTTTAGAACCTCCTTTAGTTCTCTCAGTCTCTCTCCTCTTTTGTTTGATTTGATGACTAGTTTATTGTATTCAGCTACAAGAAAGCTTTTACTCACATCAATCTCATCATCATTTAGATCATCTTCATGATAAGCTATAATATCAAGAAACTTTTCTTCAGTCTCAGTCACTTGTTCAACCTCCTTATCTTGATCTTTTTCAATTTCCAAGGACACTTCTTCAGTTTCCCCATCATGTACATCATTAAGATCTTCTTCAAAATTGATAACTTCAGTGGGAGAAGTGCCATCAGATGTTGAGTTGGATTCAACAACTGGGGAATTTGAGATTTGAAGTTGTTCTTGTTGTGGAGAAGGCTGAAAGGGAGAAATTGGTTCGGTAGCTGCAGAGCCTTGAGTTGTTCCAGGTGAAGAGAGTAAAATTGGTTGAGTGTGTTCACTAGCTGGTGAAACTGGTTTAGTTCCAGCAGTGTTTATGGAGGTTGGTGATTGAATGGGAGTGATGGGTTGTGTATGATCACTTTGAGGTGATGATGGTTGTGCTGGTGATGGTGGTTGTACTGGTGATGTGGTTGTGCAGGTGATGGTGGTTGTACTGGTGATGGTGGTTGTGCAGGTGATGAAATTATCTCATGATGTAGGGGTGATAGAGGTTGATTTGTCATGGGAGATTGAGGTGGAGACTGTATAGCTTGATAAGCTGATACAGATGATGCTTCACCTTATTCTTCTTGTTCTTGTTGTTCTATGAAGACCAGCTCTTATGGTATATCAACATTTTCATCCACAAGATGAGCAAGCATCTCCATTTCTTCTCCTTCATACCTTCCACTTATCTTGTTTAGCATAGACCTTCCCAAAAGTGCTTGAACAAACACATCACCTCCCCTTTATATATGTGGCATGGAATCATTGATGATGAGTTGAAGAAATCTTGGGATCATGTACATCATCTCAGCTTTCTGTACTCTAATCTGATCACATAAACATCCAAGAATGTACATTGAGTAGTTATAAGTTCTTCCTTCAAAAACTCCAATTATCCCTAAAGATATATGCCTTGAGAATCGATCCCATCCAGACTTCCGGTTTGACATACATTTTAAATAAGTATGACAAAGGAATCTATATGGCTTGCATAACCTTCCTTTCTGGATTTCACTATTTTGGTAGTCACCATCGTATCCCATTAGGTCAAATACCTTCTGAATGTACTCACGATTGAATACATCAGGGTGACCTACTTCTTGTTCTACGAACTCCAATACCTTTCTGATAGTCTGTTCATTTATTCTCAGCACTTCATGTCTGATAGATGCATATATCGCTCTTTCATCATTTTCCTCTACTACCGTTATGGTGTTCCAAAAATCTATCACATGGTTTTGATAGATATCGAATAATTTTTGTGCATCCTTCAGTGATCGGATCATCGAGATTCAAAATTGCACATACGTTAGGATCTTTTGAAAATCGATTAGCCATCTGCAATACATAAGCATATCAGAAAACAATGATATAATGATTCAAATTTGAAATTGAAATCTATAAATTTTTAAGAATTTGAAGAGTTTCGATGACGTTTCAGAATCATACAGTGATTTTGATGCATAATGAAAGATTTACCTTGATGATAATGTTAGTATGATGAAATTCAATCGAGATGTGATTGTTATTTTTTGTTTTGAAAGGGTATTTTGAGTGTTTGATGATTGAAGACGAAGGGTTTAAGAGTTTTTCGTTGATTAGGTCTGGGAATGATTTTGAGTAAGTGAATATAAATGACAATGGTCAAGTCTATTTATATCCTCCAAATATTATTTAAATCTCATTTAATGTTGTATGACCCTCAAACCCTAATTACCCTTCCAAAGTAATTTGTTCATCCGTAGAAAACTTAATCTTCCATAAGAAGTTAATTCCTCCACAGATCTTATGCGGAAGACAAAGTTTAATTTATCTTTTACACAAAATCTAAGGAAGTATAATTTACTTGTCCATAGGTTACCAATCTTATGGAAAGCAATCATATTGTTAAAATGTGAACACATCCATAGATTACCAATCTAAGGAAGGACAAATTTTAACTTGTTAAATTTATACTGTAGCAGCTGCTAAAGAACAACATTACACTGCAACTTCTGCTGAAGGATAAAGAGTTATCCTTTTTGATATATGATTCTAATATGTTACTAGATCATGTATTGCTATTGGACCTTGTTGACTTTGTTCCATGGTGTGCAACAATTTCATATGACAGATATCCAACAAGCAAAATAGTTGCTCAAGTTTCAACATAAACTCATTTTCCATACTGATTATTACTACTCCCCCTAAATATGTTCTTAATAATGATTTTTAGCATAAATTTATTGAGAGGATAACATGAAAAACACTTCTCTGTCCAACAAAGAGAGAAAACAAACATTTATTTTTTTATTTTTTATTATTATTTTAATACAAGCAGAAATTAAATATATTTACAAGCATATGAAACATATCATGGGATCATACTATAACACTTAGAACCTTCTTTATGCATTTTGGAATTTAAATAGGAGACATAGATCTAGTACTGATTGTAAGTACTATGTGCCATATAAATTCAAACAAGAGTATATAGTCAACAAGGCATGCTGATTATCATGTTTTGGTATTGTTTAAATATTGACAAATACGGACTCCACTTCAATTCACATTAAAGTTTGTCCTCCAGTTGTGAACTAGTTCATTATGTTTTTAACACTTTTAGATTACGCTTGAACTCATAAACTCTTATCTTAATATTTCTTTGAAATCTTATGAATGCTGATGTGATGCTCTTTAATTTAATATACAGTTGATCATATTGGACTCTTTTTAGAGATGTTCCATTTTGAAACTTATTTACTAATCATCATCTGGTCACCAGGTCATTGCTTCCGCAAAGCAGAGGTGCCTTTAACCCAGGTCTTTACTCACCTAAAACAAAAGGATGATGAGGATCAGTATCAGATCACCAGGTCATTGCTCACGCAAAGCAGAGGTGCTGATGTATAAGAAAGAGGCTATAAAGTGGCATACATAGAGTGTTTTTATGACTAGTGAGACCACATCCAGAGAAGACATACTTTCTTGATCCTTAAAATGCAATTTTCCACAATTTGTCATCTTGACATTATGTTAAGCATGTATTTATTTATGTTCTACTCAGGTTGAACCTACTCACATATCAATTCACTTCTGATCAGTCTTTATTATAAGTTTAAATCAGGAAAAGAAACTAAAAGGAATAGTGTACTATCATTTCCCATAATATGAATGTTATAAACAGAAAACAACTTAACATGACAATCTTTTTGTATTTTTATAGATTTTATTTTTGGGATTTTCTTAGTAATAGAATTTGAAGGACGAATCATGTTTTTCTTTGTTATGATGATTAATCTAGGTTGATCATGACTAAAGATTCAATTAAAAAATTAAATCTTACTGAATCAAAGGATTTAGTAAACAGATCAACAAGCTGATCCTTTATATCTACTTTGATCAGCTTGATCAAACCTTTTTTGAGCAATTACTTAGAAAATGGTATCTGATTTCTATGTGTTTTGTGTTGCACTAGATTAGCAGTGATAAACATAGAAGTTTAGTTATCTATATGAATTGATGTGTGAAGAAAATTGTACCCATAGTCAAGTAGTTGGTTTTGTAACCATAAAACTTAAGAGCATCTAGCTGAAGCAGCTATGCACTTAGCTTCAGCTGTGGAAACTGAAACATTTGTTTGTTTCTTGCACTGCCAAGACACAAGCCTTGGTCCTAAGAATTGACATCCACCTGTTGTGGATTTTCTGTTATTGTTACATCCTCCAAAATCACTATCTGAATAGGAGTAGAGGTTGAATTCTCCTTCTTTGGGATACCAAAGTCCAAGTGCTGGCTTCCCTTTAAGATATCTGAATATCCTCTTCACAACATTCATATGTGATTCCTTTGGATTAGATTGATACCTGGTGCAAACATAAACAACAAACATAATATTAGTTCTACTTGCAGTTAAGTACATTAATGATCCAATCCTTGATCTATATAATATTCGATCTATAGAATTTCCTTTAGGATTAGGTACAATCTTATCTATGGTTGATGCTGGTGTTTTGTATGAAGATGTATCAGCAAGAGAGTATTTCTTTAGTATTTGATGAATATACTTTTCTTGGTTGATGAATATGCCATCTAGTTTCTGATGAACTTGTAATCCTAGGAAGAATGTTAATTCTCCCATAGAGCTCATCTGAAACTCAGATTTCATCAATGCTTCAAACTCTTCACAAAGTCTCTTGTTTGTTGATCCAAATATAATATCATCCATATATATTTGAACCACCAAGAGATCTTGATGTTCATGCTTAAGGAAGAGTGTCTGATCTGTTGTTCCTATCTTGTATCCATGCTTCAGCAGGAAGGATAATAATGTCTCATACCACTTCTTTGGAGACTGATGAAGTCCATACAAAGCTCTGTCAAGCTTGTATACCCTGTAAGGGTAATCATGATCTTCAAAACCTAGAGGTTGAGAAACATAGACCTCTTTATCAATTTTACCATATCAGAAGGCATATTTTACATCCGCTTGGTAAATTGTGAATCCCTTATACAAAGCATAGGCTAGAAAAGCTCTGATTGCTTCAATCCTTACAACCGATCATCATCATAATTTATTCCTTCTTCTTGAGTATGGCTTTGAGCTATCAGTCTTGCTTTGTTTCTTACAATGATTCGTCTATCATCTAGTTTGTTTTTGAGAAGTCATCCGGTACCAATTAGGTACTGGCCTTCCGGCAGATCTACAAGATTCTAGACTTTCTGCTTTTTGAATTGTTGAAGCTCATATTGCATAGCTTTAATCCAGCTATTGTCTTTAAGTGCAGCTGTAATATTGGGTGGAACCACTTAAGATAGAAAATAGGAGAAAATACAAATGTTGGCTGCTCCCCCATGGTTTCTTGTGGTTCTTTCGTGAAGATCACCAACTATGTTTTCAATTGGGTGATCTTTATGACTTCTTGTTATAGGTATTGTTTCAACTGGAATGAAAGTTTCCAAGTTGGTTATGTGTGGTTATGGAGATTGATCCAGCTGTGATGGAGAATTAATGAAGTAGTCAAATTCTTTATCATGGTGGTCTGATGCTGAATGGTATCCATCTTCTTGATTTTGTGCTTCAGCAGATGGTGGTAGAACTTCCGTAGGTGTTATAGGAACATCTCCGGATGTAGGTGTTGGTTCTGCTGATGCTGGTAATGAATGTGGACTTTGGACTAATGGATTTGGAACTTCAGTTAAATGAATTATAGTATCTTTGGATGTAGATGGAAAATCTACGGATGAAGGGAATTCTCCTGATGCAGTATCAACATCTGCGGAGGTTGAAGTTGGATTTCCATTGGGCTTTCCATTACTTGATTGTTATGAAGTGCCATGATCTGCACCACTTGAAGTTTGTGAATGAGGTCTTGGTGGATTCGCAGTTAGTGGCACTTCACTCATTATTGGAGGTACATAAGGATAACATGTATCCATAGAACCTGCAATATTCAAATAACCAGTGTTAAATGAATTTATGAAAGCATCTATGTCAAACAACCATGGTGAACCTATTACTGGGTTGGTAAATAAGGTTTCATCAAAAGATACATTAGGTGTTTCTTCCATAATGTTTTGTTGTGGAATAAAAACTCTCTATGATTTGGATGTTGCTAAATAACCAACAAAGAAACTATCATAGGATTTCTCTGAAGACATTCCTAATTGTTCCTTGGTGTTTAACACAGATATATGACACCTAAAAGCTCTAAGATATTATATAAAATGTTTTCCTTTGAATAAAAGCTCATAAGGTATTTTGTTATGTTCTTTTGTAGGATTCGATCTGCCCAAGATACATATTAAATTGATGTGGTTAGTGTGATATGATCCAAGTCGGGTCGTACCCAATAACAGGCTAGACAAACACCTGCAATATTTATTTATTGATTTGATCAGTTAAATAAATAACAACACCAAGAACATTTAGAAAAATGGTTTTCTAAATTAGATGCACATAAGAAATTAATAAATAACTTGGGTTTATTTATTTTAAGAGAGATTATTTTATAATTGTTATTTAATGGTTAATTAACATTTATAAAATAAACTATAACATGGCATGTAAGGTGTTATAAATTAATTAAATTGGGTTTTAATTAATGTCATGTTAGAGTTAGTTTAGTGTACAAAATAAAATGTAAGTGTTACAAATTTATTTTGGGGTTTAGTTAAATATATTGGATGAAAAACAAAAGCTAGACCACCCATTGGTGGAAGCCATTGTCTCGGCCCAAGAGGCTGAAAAGAGGGACCATCCAATTGATTTAAAGATGCCTTTTGCACCCCCAAGTCATCCACATGCAAACACACTTCACTCTCTCAAGCATTAGAAGAAAAATCCTCTCTTCTATCCTCTTCTTGTCCTCGGCAGATAGCAGGGGAAAGAGGCTGGAATTTCACTTTTAAAGTGCTGAAAAGGTGGAACTTGGTGTTGTGAAATCCTAGCATTAAAGGGGCCTTTGTTGGTAGCTTGGGTATAACTCTCTTGAGGTCTTCTTGCTTGAAGATTCAGCCACTAACTTCATCATCTACACCTCCATAATCTCGGTTTCTAACAACAAGAAAGGTTGTCTTCTAAACGTCCTATGGTTGTCTTTATTGTATGCATTTCGTGTATGGATCCATGGCTTGGGTTTTGATTATCAAAATGGGTTTAATAATCAACTTATTAACAAGTTTTTAAACTTATAATCCGCGGCGTTTTTCATGTAAACAAGCTTATATGAACTTTGATAAACTTGTTAAAACCCTACAATGGCATCAAGGGCCACTTATACGAATGCATACATGTATAGATTATACAATTTCAGGGTTTTGTGGTGTGTAACACCATATAGCCAAGACTTTTAGGGCTGAAATGGTTACCCTTATGTTTTTTTAAAGATTATACTTTACATGCATGTGGTAATCTTTAAAAATCAAGTAACATTGATGGATTTTTTTGTTTTGTTTGGACAAAACCCAAAAATTTTCGGTTTGTTTAATCTTGGCCGAAAATTTAGGGTTCAAAAGGGAACCATTTTAACTAGAAATGCTTGCATATTTGGATGTGTATTTGAATGTTCATAACCTAGCCAATACCTTGTGTTTAGATGTATGTTTGGATGCATTTTGTGTTGTGATATTGTTTGATCATTAAAATTGGGTTGTAATATTTATTTATTTGAATATTTAATCTATTTATTATTTATGTTGGTTTGTAATAATAAGTAGATTAGTTGTATTTCTTTTACTAGTAAAAATGTATTAGGAAATATTTTGTAAAAGAAGTTCAACAAGACTTGGGTTTTTGGTTTGGGCCATTTTAGGCCCAAATGGGCCTCATAGCCCAAGATTGGTTTTAAGCCCAATAACCAAAGCCCAAATCATGGAGGCCCAAGAAAGCTAGGAGCTGAAGTTGGAGCCGAAAAGGAAGCCCAAATAAAGGAAAATGATGACAACACAAAATGGACACTTGATGCATTAGGATGCGGGATCAAGTGGGAGCACACCATCTCAATGCCTTGTGTCATGTTTGCGCTTTAAAATAGACCCTTTTGGCACACTTGTTTTGGCCAACAAGTGTTGCCAAATCCATTGGCTATGGTTATGAACTTGTGGTTGTTTTATTATGCATGTATGGTTGATTTATGTTTATATTATCTTATTGTGGAATTGGATAGTTAACAACAAGAAATCAACAAGTCGCATAAAATTGGTTCCTTAGAAATCAATAAGAAATAAAATTGTTTTTACCAAAGGTTATTGATTTCATAATTAAATGTGTTATTAAAAGGAACTTTGAAATAAGTTTTCAAACAAACTACCATGCATTTGAATGCATGCATATGCAAGGTATGAAAATTGTTTTCCAAACTAGAATTTTGTAAAACACAAATCCCTTTTAAAAATAAGTCAAACACCATCCTCTTATACAACACTCGAATCATTTGAGAACTTGATGTGGGATAAAGGTCACCTAACCACATTAGGGGGAACTTATGAGTTTGAGGTGGGTTTGCCATATTTATAGGATAAAGGTCACCTAACCACTTATATTAGCAAATCCACACGTGTGTCTAAGTAGGACGACTTAATTTGGAAATCATGCATTAGGATCACTGAAGCATGATGTACAAAGGGTGTTGATGGGATAAACATGCCAAACAAAACATAAGATGTTTAACTGAGCCCATACACTAGAAATTGTAATAGGTTACAATTGTCAAACGTTGACTACCTTGTTAATTTAAATAAAGGGATAAAGGTCACCTAACCGATATTTAAATGTAACGTTGGATTATAAATTTTGACTATTAATTTTCTATGAGACAAAAAGGGTATTAATAATCAAAATACATTGATATTAAAAGTACTAAAAATTGAACTTTGTAAAATTGTAGATGGCTAACAACAACAACGCAATCCCGACCGTCCATAACCTATCACTAAGAACAATCCTCGAAAAGGAACGTCTAAACCATGGGAACTTCATGGATTGGTACCGAAACTTGAGAATCGTTCTGAAGAAAGAAAAGAAGTCCTATGTATTAGACGATCCCATTCCCGATCAACCCGATGAAAATGTCATTGAGGCCTTTGCCGAGTGGGTCAAGTACACCGAAGACTCTGTGCAAGTCTCATGTCTCATGCTAGCGAGTATGATTCTCGATTTGTAAAAGGACTTTGAGAACCACAATGCCTATGACATGATCACCCAGTTGAAGGAAATGTTCCAACAACAATCAAGGGTGGAGCGCTTCAAAACGGTTCGAGCACTCCATGCATGTCGGATGGACGAGACCCAATCGGTGTCATCTTACGTTCTTAAGATGAAGAGCCACATCGATCGCCTTGAAAGGCTTAACTGTCGTGTGTCCGGTGAGTTGGCAATGGATTTAATCCTCAACTCTCTATCCAAGAAGTTTGATAGCTTTGTTATGAACTATAACATGAATGGATGGGACAAGAGCATTGGTGAGCTTCATTCAATGCTCAAAACGGCCGAGGCGGGCATGGGTAGAAAGGTTCTACCGGTCCTTACGATCAATGAAGGAGGTAGTAGGAAGAGGCACCTCCCCGACCCTAGAGCAAGTGTTGCCAAAGGGAAGGGGCACGTCAAAGGGAAGGGTAAGGGTAAAGCAAAAGTGGAACCCCCCAAACCGAAAGAAAAAAAGCAAAAGGTTGCTCAAGATGACCCGTGTTTTAAGTGTGGTGAGGTAGGCCATTGGAAACGAAATTGTTCGGTTTATCTCAAAGCGTTGAGATCGAAGGGGGATGCGGGGCAAACCTCAAGTACAATCTTTATGATACATGTTGAGCTAAATGTTATTTCTTCTAACACATGTGTATTAGATACCGGATGTGGAACTCATATTTGCAATTTGTTGCAGGGGTTCAAAAGAAGTGAGCATTATGCAAAAGGGGAAATAAGTCTATTCATGGGCAATGGTGCAAAGGTTCACGTGGAAGCCTAAGGAGACTACATTTTGAAGCTTCCAAGTGGTTTGGAAGTCATTTTAAAGAATGTATTATATGCTCCTAGTTTGACTAGGAACATTATTTCTGTTTCCCGTTTGAGACAATATGATTATGATTTCAAGTTTGTTGACAATGATATTCATGTTTCTTTAAATCATATGTTTTATTTTAAGCTATACCTTGTAATGGTATATATGAATTGGTTCATGATAACACCACATATGATAGCTCAATGTACCAAGCAACCACCAAAAGGCTCAAACAAGATTCGAGTGATTCCTATCTTTGGCATTATCGCCTTGGACACATAAACAAGAATCGTTTGCAAAAACTCCAAAAGAATGGTCTTTTAAAAACTAATGAAAATGATTCATTTGATGTATGCGAGTCTTGTTTACAAGGTAAAATGACAAAGGCCCCTTTTAGTAGGACTAATGAAAGGGCAAAGGATTTATTAGGGATCATACATTCGGATGTATGTGGAACTTTTAAACCAATAACTAGGAATGGTGAAAGATACTTCATTACCTTTACCGATGACTATAGTCGTTATGGGTATGTGTACTTGTTAAGACACAAACATGAATCTTTTGAAATGTTCAAAATCTTCAAGAATGAAGTAGAAAATCAACTCAACAAAACGGTCAAGATTCTTCGTACAGATAGAGGAGGTGAATACCTTAGTAGTGAATTTCAAGAATATCTTAGAAGTTGTGGGATTGTCTCACAACTTACTCCACCTGGAACACCATAACATAATGGTGTGTCTGAGAGGAGGAATCGAACTCTATTGGATATGGTTCGATCTATGATGGCTAGAAGTACACTACCTCTATCATTTTGGGGTTTCACGTTGCTCTCCGCGGCCCGTATTTTGAATATGGCCCCAACCAAGAAAGTGGAAAGGACACCTTTTAAAGTATGGCATGGAAGGGTTCCATCATTATCATATTTAAAAGTTTTGAGGTGTGAGGGTTATCCTAAGCAATACACTCAAAACAAACTAGAAGCCCGATCCACAAAGTGTATCTTCATTGGATATCCTAGAGATTGTATTGGATATTATTTCTATGATCCGACAGAGCAGAAAGTGTTTATTGCTCGAAAGGCAGAGTTCTTGGAAACTATGTTTCCTTCGGAAGAAACTAGTGGAAGAGTAGTGGAACTTGAAGAAGTTCAAGATTCACTAGTTGATACACAATTGGTTGTAACTAGCAATCAACACGAGGATGTTGAGAATGATCATATGGATGATCAAGATACACAAAACATTTGCAGATCTGGTAGAATTAGTGTTCCTCCTGAGAGATATGGATTTTTCATGGATGGATGCTATGTGGTAGATTCTGATGAACCAACCACATACCATGATGCAATGTCAATACCTGATTTTGAAAAATGGCAAGAAGCCATGAACGTTGAGATGCAATCCATGTATGATAACCAAGTTTGGGAATTGGTTACACCACCTCTTAAGTCCAAGATAGTTGGAAGTAAGTGGGTTTTCAAGAAGAAAACCGATATGCATGGAAACTTGGATACTTATAAAGATAGACTTGTAGCAAAAGGTTTCACCCAAACTCAAGGGGTTGATTATGATGAAACTTTCTCGCCTGTGGCAATGCTAAAGTCTATTAGGATATTGTTTGCCATAGCAGCATATTATGACTATGAGATTTGGTAAATGGATGTCAAAACCTCTTTCCTTAATGGATATCTTGAGGAAGATGTCCATATGAAACAGCCAGAAGGTTTTGTCGATCCTAAACATCCTAACAAGGTATGCAAGTTAAAGAAATCAATCTATGGATTGAAGCAAGCGTCAAGAAGTTGGAATCACCATTTTGACGATGAAGTTAAGAAATTTGGCTTCATCAAGAACGCTGATGAAGCTTGTGTATATAAGAAAGCTAGTGGGAGCATTATTACTTTCCTTGTATTATATGTCGATGACATTCTACTAATTGGAAACGACATTCAAACCTTGGAAGGTGTTAAAACCTGGCTTGGAAGCTGTTTTTCCATTAAGGATCTTGGTGAGGCCACCTATATTTTGGAATAAAGATCTATAGGGATAGATCAAGGCGGTTAATAGGTTCAAACCAAAGTGCATACATTGAAAAGATCTTGAAAAGGTTCAAGATGGAGAATTCTAAGAAAGGTTTGGTACCTATTCAAAAGGGGACTTTATTGATCACATCTCAATGCCCTAGTTCAAAGGTTGAACAAGAAAGAATGAATGGAGTCCCATATGCATCTGCTATAGGATCCATCATGTATGCAATGATATGTACTAGGCCGGACGTATCATGTGATCTAAGCATGACAAGTAGATATCAACAGAATCCTGGTATTAGTCATTGGATGGTTGTTAAGAGTATTTTAAAATACCTTAGAAACACTAAGGATATGTTCTTAATATATGGATCTAGTGAGAAGGAGCTCGTTGTAAAGGGTTACACGGATGCGAGTTTCCAAACTGATCGAGATGATTCTCGATCACAATCGGGATATGTCTTCATTATAAATGGAGGAGCAGTCTCTTGGAAGAGCTCAAAGCAAGATGTAGTGGCACTATCTACAACAGAATCAGAATACATCGCCGCTTCATTGGCAGCTCAAGAAGCTGCGTGGCTTAGGAAGTTCATTGCTGATCTAGGGGTTGTTGCTACCATTCAAGACCCCCTAGAGATCTTTTGTGACAACGAGGGTGCGATTGCTTAAATCAAGGAACCTCGTGCTCATCAAAAGACTCGGCACATTGAACGGAGATTCAACTACATAAGGGATGAAGTTGAAAAGGGGAAGATATGTCTTCGCAAAGTTCATACCGATCAAAACATTGCGGATCCATTCTCGAAGCTCCTAGATAGGACAAAGCATGAAAGTCATACTTGTGCCTTAGGACTTTGATATTCTAGTAATTGGACTTGATCAAATTTTGTATTTGGATATTGGAACTTATGTTATTTATCTTAATTATATGATTATAATTTTCATTTGTTCTTCTATTTTAGCAAGTTTAAATCCGTGAATAAGTAAGTTATTCTAAAACGTCCGTAGTCGATCATACTTGTGGGAACAACTATGAATATAAGACTATAATGAACTTGGATTGGTTGATATTCATAAGATATGAATATAGAGCAAGTTGTTGCTACCAAGGTTCATTGATATCTATGAGATATAGATATTGGACTGACCCGCTCTCAATTATTTCTACATGGAATCTTAGTGATTAGTCATAAGAGATATTGAGTAAAGGCGAATATCATTGTATCCTCAGACCTGAGATACATATTGGGTCTTGATATTCACCAAGTGTTGTACTTTGACTTAGTACTTTGCTGTTCTGAAAGATCGGCAGTACATAAGGCTGAGTTCAGGTATGATATAAGGTGATTGTCAGAGACGTATGTAGTCAAGATGGAATTTGTTCCTCTTATTCGTTGAGAGTTAGATGTCTAAGGCCTGTTAAGTTAAATCATCGGAGAATGACAATTCTGTGTCTCTGGGATTTAACATGACATCTGCAACAAAAGGATAGATGATTGATTCACCTAAATCATATTCAAGTAACGTACTTGAAAGGGATGATGTTATTTAATGGCACTTAGTCATATACATTAGGGGTAGCAAACCGTTGCTAGGCGTCATTTGCTGCTTGTATCATTCTCCTATGAATCTTGTGCAAGTGGGAGATTGTAGGATTCGATCTGCCCAAGATACATATTAAATTGATGTGGCTAGTGTGATATGATCCAAGTCGGGTCATACCCAATAACAGGCTAGACAAACACCTGCAATATTTATTTATTGATTTGATCAGTTAAATAAATAACAACACCAAGAACATTTAGAAAAATGGTTTTCTAAATTAGATGCACATAAGAAATTAACAAATAACTTGGGTTTATTTATTTTTAGAGAGATTATTTTATAATTGTTATTTAATGGTTAATTAACATTTATAAAATACAAACTATAACATGGCATGTAAGGTGTTACAAATTAATTAAATTGGGTTTGAATTAATGTCATGTTAGAGTTAGTTTAGTGTACAAAATAAAATGTAAGTGTTACAAATTTATTTTGGGGTTTAGTTAAATAAATTGGATGACAAACAAAAGCTAGACCACCCATTGGTGGCAGCCATTGTCTCGGCCCAAGAGGCTGAAAAGGGGGACCATCCAATTGATTTAAAGATGCCTTTTTCACCCCACAAGTCATCCACATGCAAACACACTTCACTCTCTCAAGCATTAGAAGAAAAATCCTCTCCTCTTCTTGTCCTCGGCAGATAGCAGGGAAAAGAGGCTGGAATTTCACTTTTAAAGTGCTAAAAAGGTGGAACTTGGTGTTGTGAAATCCTAGCATTAAAGGGGTCTTTGTTGGTAGTAGCTTGGGTATAACTCTCTTGAGGTCTTCTTGCTTGAAGATTCAGCCACTAACTTCATCATCTACACCTCCATAATCTCGGTTTCTAACAACAAGAAAGGTTGTCTTCTAAACATTCTATGGTTGTCTTTATTGTATGCCTTTCGTGTATGGATCCATGGCTTGGGTTTTGATTATCAAAATGGGTTTAATAATCAACTTATTAACAAGTTTTAAACTTATAATCCGCTGTGTTTTTCATATAAATAAGCTTATATGAACTTTGATAAACTTGTTAAAACCCTACATCTTTAACAATTAATATTCTGTTTTGAACTGTGCAAGCTGTATTCACTGCTTCAGCCTAAAAGGTAATGGGAAAATGTGAATCAACTAGCATTGTTCTAGCTACTTCAATAAGAGTTCTATTTCTTCTATCAGCAACCCTATTTTGTTATGGAGTTGTTGGTGCACTAAACTTTCTTGCTATGCCTTTATTCCTACAAAAGATATCTAGAACACAGTTAACAAATTCAGACCCATTATCACTTCAGAAAATTTTGACTCTTAAATCAAGTTGGTTTTCAATTTTAGTGATGAACTCCATTATTGTTTCTAATGTTTCACTTTTATGTTTTAAGAAAAAGACCTATGTGAATCTAGTGAAATCATCAACAACCACCAAACAATATTGCCTTTTACCAATGATAATGGTTGGACCAAAAGGATCTATGTGAAGCAATTTGAGAGGTGTTGTATTTGTGTTAATTGTTTTGGACTTATGAGCCTTATGTTTTTTTCTTTGTATTATGAAGAACAATGAGTAGAACAATGAAATTCTTTCTTAGGAAGGCCAATGACTAAGTCATTTTTGGCCAGCCTGTTCATGTTATTCATGTTAGAATGAATCAGCCTTCTACGCCATAGTTGAGATTTATCTTCCGGTGACTTAGAAATCATGCATGTTTCATTTGATATTAGAGAGGTTTTGTTCATGTCCAAAACATATTTATTGCCTTTTCTTGATGCTTTAAAAAGTATGTAGTCTTTTAGGATTTACAAACCTGGTTTGAGAATGTAACAATAAGTGTTATCAAATAAAGTGGTATAGCTTTGATCACAAATTTGAGAGACACTGAGTAAATTATATTACAAGTTTTCACAAAAATTTACTTTCTTAAACTTGAGTACACCATTAGTTACCATTCCTTCACCTATAATTTTACCTCCCTTCTTATCCCTACCAAATGCTGCATAAGAAGCATTTTTATGTTTGAAGACATGGAGGAGAGAATAGTTTCCTGTCATATGCCTGAAACATCCACTGCCAACATACCACTTGTTGTCAGCCCTCCATGTATGTTCCGACCTAGAAAATTAAATCTATTAGATTCGGGGACCCAAGCCTTAATGAGCTTGGGCTGAACTCTGGTGTCTAAAATAGTCACTCCTCCATGAATGTGTCTTGATGATTTGGGTTTGACTTTAGACTCAATTGATTCATTTTGTTTTATTTATGATGGTGAGGATGATTCTTTTGGAGATTGAATGGAGACATTTTAAACTTGTTTCTCAGTCACTTCCTCTTGCACCTTCTTTTTCTTCTCATTTTCCTTTGATGAATAACCTTTATTATGGAAGGTTTCAGCATCCTTTGATTTTGACTTCGATACTTCAGTACTGTTATCAAAATGATCAAAGAATGTCTCTTCAACATCTGTTGATTTTTCATTCAACTCCACCTTTATGTGTGGTGTTCTGTTTTGAGACTACTATTTTTCCTTCTTCTTTGGTTGAGCATTAGAAGCAGATGTTTGCTTCTTAGCCTTTTTAACCTTTTGTTGTTGGTGATCATCAGCATTAGGTGTTTTCTTTGTCTTTCCAGCCTTTTTCTTTGGCTACTGCTGCTAAGGTTTTGATTCTTTGATGCTATCTTTAGATTATGAACCTGCATAATTGTTCTCAGATTGCTTCTTCTTAGGAACTTTTGTTTTTTTCTTTTTATTGAAGTAGCATTCTTGAGTTGAAAGATTGTTTTTGTTGCAAATTGCACAATTATAAGGCCCTGTTCCCAGAGAGCTCACAGATTGGATAATCATCACATCATTACATAGTTATTACATAATTTATAAATAAGCAGCGGAAGTAGGTTAACAAAAACCATTCATTTCATTTATAAATACTGTAGTTAAGCAATACAACATTGTTAAGTACAAAAGCATCATTAATTACATTACAAAACAACAACAATAATATGCATGAATGGATGCCAGTCTTGCCCTGCCGAGTAGCCTCCCGTGTGCCATCCTCAGCAACATTACCTGCCAACTGAAAAAATGCATAAAAGTCAGCGTTGCTGAGTGAGTTCTAGTTTTGAAGTACTAAAATACTTTATAAAGTTTAAATATATGAAAATACTCTTCCTTAACAAAATATTTTCTTTACTTTCGTACATGAGCATTCATCATACATACTACAAGGTATAACCTTATTCATTATTCATTACCGCACGTATTTGTTCGTTTCATACTTTATCATTATCCTTCACTGTTTTAAGATCCTGTCAAACTTTACCCTCATCATGGCCCGAAGCCACCATTCCGGGCACAAAGCCACTTCATATCCAGGCACAAAGCCACATCATATCCAGGCACAAAGCCTCATCATTTCTTGGTTAAAATGACAAGGATCCAGTTTAGTACAATGGATCAATCACCAAGACTGATGCCCCTGTGTGTGAACCCTTATGGGTTAGCCAAAATCGCATGCTATAATACACACAGTTAAGCTAACAACTCTCATGATTTATGATCCTCCTTTCATTTTGCTTGCAACCCTTTTCTTTCATTCGTTCTTTATGTTCCACTTTCATTATAATTAATCTTTTCACTTGCTTTAATGATAATACTTTATGTTTACAATCATAAACACACCACGTAAAGTCACACATCAATATATATCAGGAACATAAGAACAAAATATATCCATGCATAAAATAGGCACATATAAGCCATAAGTCAAACTAGAGTCAAAACCCTAAAACTCTGATCTTTCCAAAAATCTAAGAAAAATTCTAAGTGTTTCAGGCGTTTTAACACTGCGCAAGCAAATGAGACCTGTTTAGGCGTTTCAACACTATTTGGGTTCATGGACTTTACACTTAGGCATTTCCAGCGTAATTCTAGGCGTTTTTACTATTCAGGTGCATGAGCCTATACTTAGGCGCCTGAGTAAAAAGTTGGGTGCATTTTGGGGCGCATCACCCCTACACTAGGGCGTTTGGGCAAAACTTAGGTGAATGAACTACTGTTCAGGCGCAGGGGGTACTGTTTGGGCGCATTAGACACACTTCAACTTTCTAAGTCAATTTCCCTGGCGCATGACCCTATTTGGGCGCATGACCACACTTAAAGTTTTCTAAGGAAAATTCCTTAGGCGCATGGGCCCTGTTTGGGAGCATGACCACTTACATACATGTTTCTAAGTTATTTTTCAGTTCCAAACATCAACTTAGCCCGTTCTAAGCTTATTACAACCATACTAAACATTAACAACCATAAAACACCCAAACACTTACATACATGATAACTGTTATTGTATGAGAATTCTGCTAATGGTAAGTGATAATCACAGCTTCCTCCAAAATCAATCGCGCATGCTCAAAGCATATCCTCGAGCGTCTGGATCATCCTCTTAGACTGAACATCTGTCTGAGGATGATATGCTGTGCTAATGTGTAGCCTCGTCCCCATCACATCATGGAACCTCTTCGAAAACTTCGATGTGAATCGGGTGTACGATCCGACACGATAGACACCGGTACACCATGACAATCTACAATCTCCTTGATGAACAGATCCACCAATCTTTCGGATGAGTATGTCTCTCTGATCGGTAAGAAGTGAGCATTCTTTGTCAGTCGATGAACTATCACCCAAATGGTATCGTACCCCCTCGCCGTACAAGGTAGCTTCATTACAAAATCCATGGTGATGTGCTCCCACTTCCACTAGGGTGTATACAATGGTCGGATCTTCCCATATGGCTTCTGATGCTCTGCCTTCACTTGCAAGCAAGTAAGGCACTTACTCACATACTCCAATACATCATGCTTCATTCCCGGCACCAGAAATCTTTCTTCATATCCTGGTACATCTTTGTGGCACCGGGATGAATTAAGTATCGAGTCTTATGAACCTCATCCATAGCCCCCGTAGGTCTCCGTAATGAGGGATCCATATTCGTCCAAAGCGGGTTCTCACTCCGTGGGTATTTTCTCCTAATTCCGAGACTAGACCTCCCATTCTTTTAGAGTTAAGGCAATTTTCTTTCAACGCCTCATCTTGAAATTATTTCACCTGGGTCATCACGTCAGCAGTCATAACCAACTGATAAGCCTTCACCCGAATTGGCTCGCATCTCTCTCGGATGGCAATGGATCTCATAGTCATAATCCTTGGTGAGCTCTAACTATCTCCTCTGCCTCATGTTGAGATCCTTTTGCTCAATGAAATACTTTAAGCTCTTATGATCCGTGAAGATGGTGCACTTTGTCCCGTATAAGGTAGTGCCTCCAAATCTTCAACGCGAACACTACAGCTGCTAGCTCTAAGCCATGGGTAGGGTTGTTGACTTCGTGAGTTTTCAGCTATCGGGATGCGTAGGCTATTACCCTTCCACGTTGCATCAACACGCAACCTAGTCCCGAATAAGAAGCATCCGAATATACCACTAAGTCCTCCCTCCCATCGAGTAATGTAAAACAGGAGCTCGAGCTAATCTTGCCTTTAATTCTTTAAAAGCATCCTCCTATTTCCGACCCCACACAAACATCATATCTTTGCGGGTCAATTTGGTCAAAGGTGAGGCTATCTTGGAGAAGTCTTGGATGAATCTCCTGTAGTAACCCACCAAACCTAAGAAACTACGGATCTCGGATGGCGTCTTTGGGGACTTCCATTACATCACTGCCTCAACCTTTGCCGGGTCCACCATGATTCCTTCAGCATTAACAATATGACCCAAAAACTAAACCTCACTCAACCAAAAAGCACACTTAGAGAACTTAGCGTACAACTTCTCACATCTAAGTGTTGGAGAACTTAGCGTACAACTCCTCGCTTCTAAGTGTCTCCAACACCTTGCGTATGTGGCTGGCATGTTCTTCCTCATTTCTCGAATGAATTAGGATATCATCAATAAACACAATCACTGATTTATCTAACATTGGCTGACACACTTGGTTCATTAAATCGATGAAGGCAGCTGGCGCGTTAGTTGGACCAAAAAACATGATGAGAAACTCGTAGTGTCCATAACGCGTGCGAAAAGCTGTGTTAGGAACATCTTGCTCCTTCACCTTCAACTGATGGTAGCCAGATCGAAGGTCTATCCTTAAGAACCAACTGGCACCTTGCAGCTGCTCAACCAAGTCATCAATCCTCGGTAACAGATACCGATTCTTCACCGTCAACTTATTCAGCTCTCGGTAGTCGTTGCACATCCACATACTACCGTCCTTCTTCTTCACGAATAAGACCGGGGCACCCCATGGAGAGAAACTCGGTCAAATGAACCCTATATCCATCAAGTCCTGTAGTTGAACCATGAGTTTTTCATCTCTGTCAGAGCTAATCAATACGGTACTTTGGCAACGGGTTGAGCACCGGGTATCAGATCAATTGGAAACTTAATCTTGTGATTTGGGGGCACACCTGGCAAGTCTTCTGGGAACACGTCCGGAAAGTCACACACAACCGGCACATCAGACAATTGTGGTACTGACATATCTAAATCTTTTACGTAGGCCAGGTAGGCACTGCATCCACGTCTCATGCACTTCCCTGCCACCGCCATCGAAATTACCTTTAGAACCATAGTAACGCGATCGTCATAGACTGTCACCCGAGGTTCTATAAGCATATGCCTACTCTCTCACCAGTTCAAGAAACTCAGGAACAAGAGGACGTGGTACCACAAGAACCTCAGGTAGACAAAGAAAAGGATAGGATCAATATGATCAACTACCTGAGTGCCACATGCCTCTATTAAGCTAATACACTTCTTCCCTTACCCTTTGACTACATTAAGTTTGAGTACCTCAAACAACTTGAACTTGATGTAGCCAAAGAAAGAAAGATCACCAAAAGGAAGTTAAGGGAAAAAGCTGTAAAATCAAGAGCCATCATCCATAAGAATTTGAAAAAGTCTACTGACAGACAGAAGATGATGAGCTTCTTGAAGCAGTATGGATTCTCCGAAAGGAGACTTGGTCCCATGTCTCTATCCACCATGGATGAGCACATCAGGGTGATCAAGTAGAAGATCAAAAGAGGTGAACTTGTTGACTTACACTCCCCACCAAGTCAGGTCCCACAGGAAGTGGAGGTTAAGGTTAAAACACCTAAGACGACACAACATGAACCTCCTGCTAAATCTTAGCAAACTTCCACTTCTGATCCACAGCAGGGATCTGTCCCCTCTGAATCTGAACCTGTGAGAGAGGAAGACCCAATTAAGAAAGACAAAGAAGATCAATCACGTCCTGTAGGCTGGTCATCTCAGCTAAAGAGTTCAAAGAGGAGGAAAAGGATGGTTTCCAAAGCAAAGTCAAAAAAGAAGAAGAAGGAAACATCCACCTCCAAACCTCAAGATGAGTCAGAACATCCTGAGGATGTGCAACACGAAGATGCCCCACCAGGAAGACCCATCTTATCTTGGACATACACCATAAATCCAAAAGATGGCACGTCATAAGAGATCAAGGTATTAAACATGTCTACACATGGCAGGATATGTTCAATCTACCTCTGCATGATCTCTTTGACATGAGAAGATACTATGAGAGTCTGAGTGACCCTGACCATCTCATGAAGAAGGGGATGGGCATCGTCATAATGAGGACTGTCAATATCTAGAGGCTTAAAAGTGTTTTGGTAGCATCAGCCTAGGGGGAGTTTGTAAGGTTATTAGTAAGGCTGATGCAACCCAAACACTCAAAGTCTTTCCTGCATGCATGCACATGTATACTGAAGTGGAATGCTTTGGAAGTTTCACACTGACTTAGAAATTATTCTAAGTGTGAAATCTTCTAAAGCCAAGACCAATATCTTCCAAAGCCAAAAGATGAAGTCTTCCTAAGCTTCAAGGACAAAGTCTTCAAAAGCCAACCATTGAAGACAGATTTTTTCCGAAGAGTTTTATATTACATGCTTTATCTGATGTACTTTTTACCTAAAGCTGAACCACTTTCTGCTGCAACTCTGATAAGTCACTAACCTTTCATGAGTTGGTGAAAAGGTCCATGCTTTTGGTAAACTGTACATTGAGGTCTTGAGTCTGTAACTTTCCACTTTATGTACTTTATCCTTTTTGTAATATATTAGGATATGAGCTATTGCATGCCATAGTCACTAGTCAAAAGGCAATCTGCCTTTTGACTCTACATGGATTTTTGTTGTCTAGTTCATGTATCCAGCTAGCCTTCAAAGTATGGTAGGCTGTAGGTTATAGTATAAGTATTTTTTGGTCCTTGTAACTAAGTAAGTTTTGGGTCAACTTTGCAAACCACTTTGTAAGGAACTAGAAGACGAATATACATTAACCTTGAAAACCAACTGCTTGTGTGTTGCTCTAGTTTCTGTCTCATTTACATCTTGTGTTTCTTAGTTCTCTAAACTCATTCCTACCAGTTCCCCATTTGAATTGTTAAGTGTTGACATACGCTCTCCTCTTTATGTTATTGTGTTGTATAAGTGCATAAGCCCTTCACACGATCCTGCATTACCAATAGCAGTTTCTACATCGAATGGCTCATCAATACGTCTACTACTAACAGGCAATTTAGCACAGAAAGCAGTAGAAATAAAACTCCGACTAGCACCAGAATCAAATAACACAGAGGCGCAGGTTTGATTTACTAGAAACATACCTGACACAACATCGGGGTCTACTCTGGCCTCCTCTCTGGTCAACGTGAAGGCTCTAGCACTTGCCCTCTGTCATCCTTCTTTCGGATTCTTCTTCATTCTAGAACCATCGGCCCGTGGCTTCTTGTAGTCCCTACTCACATGGCCTTCCTCACTACAGTTATAACACCGTATAACTCCACACATCTTCGCCACATGACCTGGCTTCCCACACTACCACACATTCATTCCTCACTTGCATTCACCAGTGTTCTCCCTCCTACATCTACCATACATCTTCATCCTCGAGCTTGATGACACCACCCTACGGTCATCCATATTCGTCCTTTTGTTATCTGGAGTGAAACCACCACGTCCAAACTTTTTCCCACTCCAGTTCCTGTCACCATCACCTATTTTCTACACCTTAACTACCGCCACCTCTCTCTCATCGTATAACCTCCCAGCCAGATCCACTGCCGACCTGAAAGTGCTTAGTCAGGCAGCAATCAAATGCCTACGAATATCAGCTGACAATCCCTGTACATACTTCTTAATCTTCCTCGACATCGGCGTAACCTGATCCGGCACCAACCTTGCCATCTCATTAAACTTGGTCGGGTATTACTGGTGTGTCATGGTGTTTGCCTCTAGCTGTTGGAACTCCCTCTCTATCTTGTCGAGTTCCCAGTGAGGACAAATTTCCTTGATCACCGGCTTGTTCAACTCACCCCATCTTATCCTCCCAATGGCCCTACTGCCCTCGGCTTGAACAATATTGTCCCACGAACACAAAATTGAGTCAACAAATGAGTGAGTGCCAAACTTAACCTTTTAATCCTCCATGCACTCACTAATCTCCAATACTGCCTCCATCTCTCTCACCCAATGGTGAGCAGCAACATCATTGCCATTTCCATCAAATGTTGGGGGCTTGCACCTCTGAAATGCAATATAATTACAACCCCGTGCAGTTTCCTGCATTGTTTCTTCCTCCTCCTCCTCACTTGAAACAACAATCTCAGTCTCTGATCATTCCCTTTCCGCTTTCCATATGGTCCTCCTCCTTTCTTTCTTTTCATCCTCTCTTACTGCCTTAATAACTTCACTCACCATAGATGGCAGAATCGTCTTCATGACTTGGTGCATTTCCTCTACTACTTCCTCTTTCACTAAGGCCCTCAAATTGCCACTCTCATCACCACCTTCCTGGTGATGCATCTCGGGCTCTTCATGGGCCTTTCAGTAGTCTTTGCCCTATTCCTTGTAACATGCGGTTTAGCACCACGTCCACCATGTACTCCATCCCTAGAGGCCTTAGACGATTTACCTCCAGCCATTCTCTAATCACTATAAGATTCAAACACTAACACGGTCATTCAAGGTAAAAGCTTAGTTTATGTCAAGTATAGTAAGTATCTAATTACAGTGGCCAGTTGTGATTAGCCACTTACTTTACTCTTCACACCCCAAGCATTTCCTATCCTGACTACATCAGTATCTAAATCTACTAAGAGCACATAATCAAATAACACATGCACATAACTTCAATTAACTTTAAGAAAAGAAATACCTGATGGCACGTAGCTACTCGGGCTGGCATCCCTTTCCTATAGTCCCACTCTCAATTTAAGATTAGGTTCTTGAAAATATTTACCCAATTCAGTTAAACTTTAGCTCTGATACCAACTTCTAAGGCTCCGTTCCTGGAGACCTCACAGATTGGATAATCATTGCATCATTATATATTTATTACATCATTTATAAAATAGGCAGCGGAAGTAGGTTAACAAACACCATTCATTTCATTTATAAATACTGTTGTTAAGCAATACAACATTGTTAAGAACAAAAGCATCATTCAACTGCATTACAAAACAACAATAATAATATGCGTGAATGGATGCCAGTCTTGCCCTGCCAAGTAGCCTCCCAATATGCCATCCTCAGCAACATTACCTGCCAACTGAAAAATGCATAAAAGTCAGCGTTGCTGAGTGAGTTCTAGTTTTAAAGAACAAAACTGCTTTATAAAATTTAAATATATGAAAATACTCTTCCTTAATAAAACACTTTCTTTACTTTCGTACATGAGCATTCATAGTACATACGACAAGGTATAACCTTATTCATCATTCATTATTGCACGTATTCATTCGTTTCGTACTTTATCATTATCTTTCACTGTTTCTTAATGTCAAACTTTACCCCCATCATGGTCTGAAGCCACCATTCCGGGCACAAAGCCACTTCATATCCTAGCACAAAGCCATATCATATCGAGGCACAAAGCTTCATCATTTCCGGGGTAAAGTGACAAGGATTTGGTTTCGTACTATGGATCAATCACCAAGACTAATCCTCCTATGTGTGGACCCTCATGGGTTAGCCAAAATCACATGCTATAATACACACAGTTGAGCTAACAACTCTCATGAGTTGTGATCCTCCTTTCATTCTGCTTGCAAGCCTTTTCTTTTATTCGTTCTTTATGTTCCACTTTCATTATCATTAATCTTTTCACTTTCTTTAATGATAATACTTTACTTTTACGATCATAAACACACCACGTTACATCAATATATATCAGGAACATAATAACAAAACATATCCATGCATAAAATAGGCACATATAAGCCCTAAGTCAAACTAGGGTCAAAACCCTAATATTCTGATCTTTCCAAAAATCTCAGAAAAATTCTACGTGTTTCAAGCATTTTAACACAATGCAAGCGCATAAGGCCGGTTTAGGCATTTCAACACTATTTTAGCGCATGGACTTTACACATAGGCATTTTTAGCCTAATTCTAGGCGTTTCTACTATTCAGGCGCATGAGACTGTACTTAGGCGCTTGAGTAAAAAGTTTGGCGCATGGGCACTATTGGGGTGCATTATCCCTACACTTGGGCGTTTGAGCAAAACTTAGGTGCATGAACTACTGTTTAGGCGCATGGGGTATTGTTTATGCGCATTAGCCACACTTAAACTTTCTGAGTCAATTTTCCAGGCGCATGAGCCCTATTTGGGCGCATGACCACACTTAAAGTTTTCTAAGGCAAATTCCTTATGTGCATGGGCCCTGTTTGGGCGCATGACCACTTACATACATGTTTCTAAGTTATTTTTCAGTCCCAAACATCAACTTAGCCTATTCTAAGCTTATTACAACCATACTAAATATTAACAAGGCGTTAACAATCGTAAAACACCCAAACACATACACATTTACATATGGTTACATATGTAACACTTATAAAAATGTTTTACATGCATTTTCAGCCCTGAAAACTTTTAAAAACATATAAAATTGGGGTTTGGAAACTCATCTAGATTGCTTCCAAGCTCAACTCCTTCAATCTCAAACTTTCAAAGGTTTCTAACACCTAAACACCAAGAACATATATATCCGGACACACATAAACATATAAGTACATGTAGAACTCGTTTCTAAAGCTAAAAACTCGGTTGAAACTGAACATTTAGAAGAAAATCTTAACTTTTAGCAGCTTCTTCTACTTCTCTCTAAAACTCAGTAAAACTCTACTCTCTCTCTCTCTCTAAAATCCCGAAAGCAGTAATGTAACAGAAGTAGTGGGAGGCCATGCCCACTTTAAACATAATAATAATATTATTTTGTCCTTTTTAGACTTTAGTCCCTCCACTTTTGTCCCTTCTCATTTTCTTTAAGATACTCTGTCTTTCCTTTCTTATTAGTTTTCTTTCTTTTATTTTTTTACGAAATTTCGGGTGTTACAACAATGCTTGTTGAAATAGCAATCTGAAGTCATATGGTTGTTCATATTGCAGATGGAACAATAGCTGCTAAAGTAGCAATCTTTGATGTTGTGGTTGGTCATATCACACCACTTGCAGTACTTATCTTCTGCTTCACTTCCGGATTCAACCATTTTCTTCTTCTGTTTCAGCTGTTTTTTATGTTCTTTCATTTTTTTTTCAAATTTTGTTGCTGAAGAGTCTTTTCCATTTCCTTGCATAATGTTAAATGGTTCTGATATTTCAGTAACTGACTTTTATTGATGATGCACAACCTTCTCAGGTTTCTTGCCTGTGCTTTTGATTGTTGAAGATTCAACGAAAGGTTTCTTTGCTTTTGCTACTGAGTTTTCAGTAGACACTTGCTTCTTCTGTAAGTCTTCTATGCATGATTCTTTAGATGAACTCACAATTCTCTTCATCCGCTAAGGATCTACTAATGATTGTCCTAATAACTCAATAATCTTCTTCTTTTAGAGAAGATCAGCTGAAGAAGTTGAGATGGCCTTCCTGGTCTTTTCTACGGAAGTAGGTTTTGTTTCTTCTGTAGAAGTCAGCTTCTCATCAGCTTCAGACCTTTTCATTGTTGCTTGAGAGACTTGCTGTTTGTTGAGCTCCCAGCATTCAATTGAGCTATCCTCTTATAAATATTCTTTAGCAAGTTTTTTTATTGAGGTGGATAGGGCAACCTGATTTCTTCTAGTACTTTTGGTATTAAAGGTTCAAATACCATACTTTTTCTTTTACCCTTAACATCACCTTGTTGTTGAACATGATCACCAGCTCAAACAGATCATCATATCCATCAAAATCAAAATCTGATTCATCTTGTTTTGAAACTTCTGAATTAGTTGATTTAGTTTCACTCACCTCAGAATCATCACCATTGGACACTTGATTAATTTCAATTAATTTCATTATTGGTGTCTGGCACAAAATGGTTTGATAAGCTGTTAGTCACAGAATCAGGTAATAAGGTTGTTAGGGCCGTTTTCGTACAGAGTACTAACGGATTCCACGTGAGACCAGATCAAATAGCATGGAATTCTATTTGATTGGCGATCCAATCAGTGAGAACGACAACCCGAACGATCTAACAATTAAACAAACGTTAAGAATGAGTTGGAGTCTATCAGGAACGAACTATGAAGTTGGATGGCCGAACATGGACGCTCTGGATGCTAGGGTATGATAGTATTCAAAGTGTTATGTTTTTCCACTAATTACATTCGTATGACTGAACCATTAGCATGGTTCAGTCGTGCGACTAACTCATGTGTTTGACTCATACGCATGACTGAAGGTTCAGTCGTGCGACTGAGTCAATCTTATGTCTCAGTCGACTGATCTAGTCTCCTGGTTCAGTCATGCGACTAGTCCATAAGTATGGTTCATTCGTGCGTATGGTCCATAAGTATTGTCCATTAGCATGAATAACCACCCGACTAAGTTGAACACATTTTTGAATCATTATTGACTCCGAACTATGTACAACAACCTCAATCTGATATATAATGTTCATAAATATGAGTAATACCAACTACAATAAGAATATGATATAAACAAAGACAATTAAACATCAAAACACATATCATATTTCATTAAGCATTTGTATTACGTATGTGTAAGAAATGAAAGACATTTACATTGAAGTACATAAACTAGGAACAGTGTATCAACAGAGGTATAATTGTTATTCATTGGGGGTGTAACATTATGAAAACCCAAACCTGATTTGTTTTGTGATTCAATATGAGAATTGAACTACTTCTCATATTGTTGAGATGAAAGTTGAAACTTTTGAAGTTTCACTTTAGTAGATGCATATTCTGCCATTGATTTTGTTAAGGATGCAGTCAAATGCTCAACTTGTGCCTTCAAATTGTAATTTTCTAAAACTAGTTTATCTAAATCTTTTTGTAAGGATGTGATTTTTACCTGATAAAGTTTATATTCCCTTAAATGAGATTCATTTAAAACCATTGTTTCTTAACTTTATTAGCAAGTTGTTAAGCATGAGTTCTGTATCTTTTAACTTCCTCAATGCAGCTAGATGAACATAACTTTTCCCTTACCATTCTGGACATGGTGGGACCTTGTTCTCCATGTTTGCCATGAGAGCTTGATTCTCTTCCAAGACCTCCTTCTCATATAAGCTCCAGTCATAAGTACCATCTTGCAGGATGATTAATCCAGTCTCTTGGTTCTTGCATGAGCTAGCTACAAATATACTTTAGGTTGGTGGGGATGAATTGGTGAGCTAAGGCTGGTTGAATGGCCTTTGATTTTCTTGATGTTGTTGTTACTGATGTTGAGGATGTTGATATTGTTGCTGAGATGTGGACTGCTTGTTGCATTCCCTTGAGAAGTGCCCATAAAGGTTACATTTTAAACATCTCACTTTAGATTTATCAACTCCTATTTTTGTTATTCTACCTGGAGCGGATAATCCTTTATTTCTCTGTAGATACATCTTTGCCCTGTAAGCAATCATTGCCATCTGCCATTGCAGATGCATTTCTTCTACTTCCTTAGGATGAAGTTCTTCTAGATCTTGCTGACAAAAATGAGCTGGGGTCAAAGTGTTGCCCAGGTATGCCTGAAAACTTGAGCTGAAAGCTGCAAAAGCTGCTTTATGCTTTTCAGAATCAAGAACCACAGTAATTGGTTCTGAACTATTGTTGCATTTGTTGTTTCAGGATGATCCTTTAGCAGTTTAATTCGTTCCATCATCCTTTTTCCCTTTTGTTTTGTTACTTGGGTGACTTTGAATCGATTTAGTTGGTCTTGATGCATAAAAACCAACTTCCTCTTCTTCATCACTCACAGCATAGGAGTTCTCATCATCTTTATTTGATATGAAAGCACTCCCAACACTCTTTGATCCCTTGTATTGATAGGGAGCAATGGTTGCTTTCACGCTCTTGTTTCTTGTTTTCTCATCAAGTTCAAGAGCTTCAACTTTAGCCGCTAATGTATTAAGCCCAATGGCTTTCAAATCAAAGGTGTTCTTGAACATTGAGACTGTATGCGTCCAACTCTCAGGTTGAGTATGGAGCATCTTCTTGTTGAGTTCCTTATTGCTATATTTGAGCTCCAGGATGTTCATTTCAGTCACAAGCTGCATAAATCTATGTAGCTGTTAAGGAATGGATTCACCGTTAATATGATGGAATGTCTCATATTGGAACCTGTGTGTATCCTTTCTGATGCTTCTGATTTCATCACTGCCTTCAAACATGATGTGCAAAGTTTTCCACGGTGAATTTGTTGTTATATAGGCTTCACACCTAATGAGAAGATCTTCAGGCAAAGCCATAGTGAGCATACTATAAGCTTTGATATCAATCTTGACCTTCTTCGTGTCATCAGGTGATAAATCCTTTAGACTAACAGGTTGATTCTTGTCATTATAATCAAGTCCTAATGTTGGTGGAATGTATGGACCTTCTACTATGGATGACCATAGATCAGAATTAGTACAATTTACATGGTTAGTAAAATGAATTTTCCATATTTTAAAGTCAGCCTTGCTCTCCAACTTAGGGGGTTGGTATGTTGATCCAACGGCATAATTACTCATGTTTGACTAATTTGATATTTATCAAAGTGTTAAATGATCTAATACACTATGGTGTTCTCACACTCACACAACAATAGCAAATCAGCAATAATACAGATACAAAATTAATTAAACAAAAATTTTGTAGTATTAATATTTTGTTAAAAATGAGATAATTATTGACAACCTCTTCATTATCAGTTAATTAAGATGTTGATGTCATAATTACTCAAATCTCTCAATAAACTCTCACTTGAAATTTAATTGAGTATTTTTAATATTGAATTTGTTCAAAATATGATTGAACAACTGTTAACAATGGAACAGTAACTCTGATCTACAAATTAAAACAAGTTTAATTTAGATTAGAGTTGATCGGGCAATGGAACAGTACCCAATTGATCGAGATAACAAAATTTAATAATCGCACCAATTTGTTGATCTCAATATCGTAGTTAGCTGCTGATTAACAAATTCCGACTTGTGATTTAATTGTTTCATTCAATAACAAGATCGAAAACAAGTTTTAAACTCTCGAGTTGTATGAACAAACCCTAAAACAATTTTAATCAAAATCAATAGATCTGATCAAAAACTTGATAGATCTATTGAAATAAACAGGTAATCAAACAAACTAATACTGATATATCAACTGATCTGAATCAATGAGCACTTAGGTCTTATACCACCTGTGAATCCAAGGATCGTTAGGGAATTATCAGTTTAGTTGATGATAAGCAATGATTGCGGAGTTATCACTGATTGTTGTTCGATTAATCGATTGATGTAAAATAGTTTGTTAAAAAAATCAATTAAGGACAAATCAAACTAATGAAAAGCAGATGAATATAAGATGAAGAACAACACAAATACTTCAAAAGTTTCCCATTAATGTTTGAATAATGATTACAATAAACAAACAAACAATGAATGCTATTGCTACTGCTAGGGTTTAATGCTATTTTGATGCATGTATTGTTGTGAGATTGTTTGCAACTGCTAGGGTTTAATCGTAATGATTCGTAGCTATCAATCACAATCTATTTTCTAAAAGTGTGTACCTAAGCCTCGTATTTATAGGCTTAGATATTTACTGTTAGGGTAATAGTAACTTTCTTATCAAGGTAAGAAAGTTACTCAGAGAATGTCATGATGTGACATTCTCTAACTAAAGTGAAGTCGTCCGCAGAAGTTGACTTATGACATCACTTTTTTGTTTTGACTTGTTGACTTGATGTACTTGGTGTACATGCAAGTATGATGGTCTTCCACAGGAGCTTTGTCTTCTATAGGAGATTGGTCTTCCACAGATGTTGGTCTTCCGTAGGAGCTGCAGTTGCCTTGGATGTTCTTCAGTTGTTGTAAAGCTTCCGTAGGAGTTCCACGGGTTGGTCTTCCGTAGGAGCTGCAGTTGCCTTGGATGTTCTTCAGTTGTTGTAAAGCTTCCGTAGGAGTTCCATGGAGTCCATACTTGTATTATTTCAGAATACCTACGGAGGAACAATTTGTTCATCCATAGCTGTTGTTCTATGCTTAGTCAATTCAAGAAATTGACTAAGACTTGATGCTTTTCCTGCAAACATACATATGAAGCAACACATAATAAAAGGGGTTAACCTATAAATGTATATTGCATACAGAAAATAAAAGATGTAGAAGTGTCTTTGTAGGGATTCATTAAAGAACTAAACCTATACAAAAATTCTAGACCTAACAAAGTACTTGAGCAAGCAGCTTGCAGCAACAATGTATTCAGCTTCAGCAGTTGATGTAGATACACAGGATTGTTTCTTGCATTGCCATGAGACTATCCTTCCACCAAGGAATTGACATCCCCCATTACAGTCATGTTGCAGCCACCATAGTCACTATCTGTATAATCATACAGGATGATGTCAGAATTCTTAGGATACCAAAGGCCTAGCTTAGGAGCACCTTTGAGATATCTAAGAATTCTTTTGACAGCAACCAGGTGTGACATCTTGGGGTTGACTTGATATCTTGCATATATATATGTAGCAAACATAATATCAGTCTTGCTGGCTGTAAGATACATAAGATACCCAATCATTGCCATGTAAAGATGTTCATCTACACACTCCCCTTCAAGATCAGGTCCAAGGGAGTGGTTTCTAGCTTTGGGTGTTTTTGCAATCTTACATTCAGTCATGTTGAATCTTGCAAGTATATCTTGTACATACTTTGACTGATTTATAAAGATGCCATTTTCAACTTGCTTCACTTCATTTCCTAGAAAGAAATTGAGTTCTCTCATGGCACTCATTTCAAATCTATTCTTCATTAGCTTCTCGAAGTCTTTGCAGAGCTTTGGATTAGTTGACCCAAAGATAATGTCATCTACATATACTTGAACGAGCATCAAGCCATTCCCTGTTCCTTTGATGAAGAGAGTTCCATCTATAGTACCCCTCTTGTATCCATGTTAATAGATTTACTGAGATAGTGTCTCATACCACTTCCTTGGAGCTTGGTGCAGCCTAGAATGTAATGTACAATTTAGAGTCAGACAACATGGTTTGTGCAGCTTCAATAAGTTCATATTTCTCAACAACACCGTTTTGCTGAGGAGTCCTGGGAGCACTATATTGTCTTGTAATACCCTTTTCATCAAAAAATGTATCAATGATTTGGTTCTTGAATTCAGTTCCTTGATCACATCCTATGGTCTTGACCTTGTGATCAATTTGATTCTCAACTTTCAGAATGAAATTCTTCAAGATCTCAGGAGTTTCATCCTTAGTTCTAAGGAAGAAAACCCAAGTGAATCTTCTGAAATCATCTGTGATCACCAAATAGTATGAGGTGTTTCCTAAACTAATTAAACTTGTAGGGCCAAAGAGATCCATGTGTAATAAGTGTAGGGGAGTAGTGATAGAGTTCTTTTCCTTTGGCTTATGAGACACCAAGTGTTGTTTCCCTTTTAGGCATGCAACACAGTGATCATCACTTGTAAACTCTTTCTATGGCATTCTAGTTACCAAATCATTCTTAATTAGTTTATTCATGTTCTTAAAGTTTACATGGCACATTCTTTTATGCCAAAGGAAAGACTCATCAATATCAGCCTTGGATAGAAAGCAAGAAACTTCTCCTGATGGAGATGTTTTTTGCAAATCCATCTTGTACATGTTCCCTTTTCGGGGTGCTCTAAGCAGGATACGCTCTTGAGTAATGACCACCCCGGGCTTGAGAACAATGTACTCATGCTAAGTTAAGAGCATGTTATATCTCGGTCACAAAATTAGGATACACTCAGTAAATTATACCCAAGCTCCTTAACAAAGTTTATCTTCTCAATGCTGAGCTTACATTTGTGACCCTGCCCCTTCCAGTAATGTAACCACTAGCATCTCCTCCAAAAGCAACTAGCCCTCCATCAATTTTCTCAATGTTCTGAAGCAAGGAGCCATTGCCTGTCATGTGCCTGGAACAGCCACAATCAATGATCCATACATTTCTTTTGGTCTTCAGCTAATCCTACATAATAAAAAGAGAATTAGTTACATTTGGAAACCCAAGCCTCATCGGTCTTAGGCTCTTTAATATGAACTGAAGACAATGCGACAATAATTGATCCTATACTGAGACTATGGGGATCACTTGTTTTGTAAGTGAAGAATTTCAGTCACATGGTCTTCCTTTATCTTCTACACCATCTTTGGAAGATTAGACTTGACCTTCAAAGCTTTGGAAGTTTTTATAACTTCAGAAGTTTTGGAAACTGACCCTTCGAAAGATCTCGCTTTCACTGCAGCAAACTTCAGTGCTTCAGAAGAATTCCTTTCTTTCGAGACCAAATTTTCTTTCGGAGGCAATTTTTCACTTGTCTTCATTTTCATTTGGATCTTACAAAAGAAACACAGATTTCTTCTGAAGCTTTCTTCTTCTTATTCCTCTCCGAATTCTTCTTCATCTTTATGTTGATAGTACTTTTGGGATTGTAGGTGCAATCCTTTACCAGATGAGAAGTACTGCCACACATAATGCAGTTAATTTGCTTTCTTCTGAGAGTCTTCTTGTGAATGGAAGACTGAGTTTCATCACTTTCCACCTCCATCCCCATCTTTGCAGATATTGTGGCAGGTTCCTAAGGTGAAGCTTTCCTTTGGAGGTGGATGGTTATTGCTGTGTAGCAGTGTTACATAGCTGATCAGCCTTCATTCCTTCATAGGGATGTGTTGAACATGTACTTGAACTCTTGGTACTAGAGTTCAAAGTTGTGTCCTCAGCCTTTACCACTTTAAAACCTGCAGAGATAAAAACTTGTTTCTGCTTGGAGTTGAAGGTGGCCTTGATCTCCTGAGCTTTCTTTGATCTCCTCTTTGCTGCTTGAATCAAGTTCTTCCTTTTTGACTTAGTCATCCCTGACTTCTACCTCTCCTCAGGAGTGTAGTAACCCTTGTTAGGATGATCTTCCTCACCTTTCCCAGATCCATCCTTCACTACGTTGTCTTCATCCTATTCATCACTAGGATCTATGGATGGTAGCTCATCTTGACTAGTTCCATACCTTGGAGATCTTACAACATTAGAGTGTGTGGATGAACTATCTCAGTAGATCCTAGTCCCTATTTGTTCTGATAACACACTTTGGAATGTAGGGATGAGGATATGATGTTCTTAAAGGTCTTTTCTTCAAGAACATGCTTCTCTGCCTTGGCTTTACTGATCACTATCTCAGCCTGGCACTCAGTTAACTTAGTGATGAGATCTTTGATTTGAATCCTGTAGTTAGTATGCTCATGTTTAAGAGTTGAAATGGTTTTCTTTAAGTCTTATACTTTTAACTTATACTCATTTTCAGCTCTTTTGAAATCAGATTTTAAATGTTCAAAGACTCAAGATCAGATCTCATCTCTAAGTTATAGGACCTGTATCTATTTACTTTATCAATGCATTCTGGGCTACAAAGATGTTTCAATACCTTGGCTTCATCTAGATCCACCATCAGTGCTTGGTTTGGAGACACATCTTCTACCTGGAATCTCTAATCAAATCCTCTTTCTTCAACAACAATTGTAGCTTGCTGCTTGGGCTTCTTAGTGTGTGAAGCTCCCTTGATGTAGTTTGGCTTGGGTTGTGCTTGGCCACTATTTGTTCTTGGTGCCTTGCACTCCCTAGCAAAGTGTCCCATTTGGTTATAGTTGTAACACTTCACTTTGCTTTTAACTAGTGCAAACTTTCCACTGGATACATTGCTAGGAAAATTTCTCTCTGTCCTCTTGTAGGACTTCTTGGCTCTGTGAGTAAGAAGAGCCATTTGTTGAACTATCTCTATGTACTCCAGGTCATCTGGATGGATACAATCCAAGTCTTCAAGGGTGAAGAGAAAGTTACATGTGCTTTCATCATGTGACACAAAGGCTTGTGATGAGCTTGTCTCTTTGAATCGGCTTCCTTGGATATAGCTCCCCTTTGGTGTCTCAAGGAAGGTGATGAAAAGGTCCTTAGGTGAGTTGTCAGGGTAAGAGATGACATGGTGATGTGGTTCGTTACAATCCCTTTCAACCACATGAAGGGCAGAACTTTGTTGATTGTTAGAGTTACCAGATGGATTTGGCATGTTTATCTCCATCTGGTAACCACTGAGTATGCCATACAACTCAGTGAGAATGAGAGTCTTGAGATTTTTTCCTTTTAATGACCACATAATAGTGTGTCTATTGTCTAGGAAGAGGGCACATGAACTTTCTCATAATATCCCTATTCTCCATTTCACTCCAACATCCATCAGAGTGTCCACAATCGCAACATACCTGAAGTATTGTTGAGTCATGGTTTCACATGCTTTGAAGGTGAAGTTCTCAAACTACTACTTAAGAAGGTCCTTCTTGTTTTATTTTGCATCGGAAGAACCTTCATACATCAGCTTCAGTGCATCCTGGAGCTGCTTGGAAGTTTTGCACTTCTTGAAGCCTTTATAGATGGCATTTGGAAGAGCAGTTTGGAGGGCAGTCATGTTGGATTCTGTATGCCCAAGACACATAGAACATTGATGTGGTTAGTACGTAGTGATCCAAGTCGGGTCATACCCAATAACAAGCTTAGCAAACACCAACTAATATTTAATTGATGATATGATCATGCAATTAAATAATTACACCAATTTAGAAAAGGGTTTTCTAAATAAAATATATGTGAGAAAGAACAAACTATGAGGATATTTTGTTCATGGACATTATTTGTTATGTTGCTTAAATTAGTTAAGCAACATCAAATAATAAAAGTGTGTGTGCATATTATACATATAATTAAATGGTTAATTATGTATTTAATATAAAAAATTGGTCAAAACTTAAAAAGGTTTTTGAGGGGGAAAACCCTAAGGGATTTAGGGGATCGGCCGCCCTTTTTGGCAGCCACACTCTCTTCCTTTTTTTTCTTTTGTGTTCTTGGAACAAAACACCCTAGAAGACACACACTTCATCTACTCTTTTCTCACATGCAAATCGACACAAGGACTCCTTTCTTTCACCTAAAAGACGGATTTCATTGCTGGAAAAGGGGTTCCAGCAGCCTTGTGAAGTTCACGGCTGGAATTCGATTGCAGCCTGTTCTTGGTCCGATTTTTGGTGTCAAATCCTAGCAAAATGGTGTTTTCTTGAAGGCTTGTGGGTATGAACACTTGAGAACATCTATTGTTGATGTTTTGGCCATCCAAAACAGCCTCATCTTCATCATACATCCACGATTTTGACAGCTTCTAAAAGGTAGTTCATTGTGAGCATATGGTTGTTTTGTTTGCTTCTTGATGACTAATCTATTCACATATATATGATCCTTTGTCTTTGGGTTTGTTGAAATAATGTTATGAACTATAATTTTCAGATTATAGAATACCATATTAAGTTAATATTCCGCTGCGTTTTCTTGTTTAAAATGGTTAAACAACATTGTTTAGGTCCAACAAACCCAACATTGGCATCTAGAGCCGGTTATGTGGATGATTAGTTTCATGAGTTCTTGTAAAATTGGTTTTATGAGGCTTTAACAACCTTATTAGGGCTGTTTTGTGATGATTTGATGATACCCCAACCTTTCAAGGTTGTAATCATGCATGCTTATGATTGGATCTTGAAAGGAAAGATATCAATTTGGTTGATTGGTTTTTGTTTGGACAAAAGACCCTAAATTCTTAGTTTGTGTTGGCTGAAAATTTAGGGTCAAATGGGGTTCATTTAGTTGATGAAATGATGTATATGGATTCATGTTTTAGTGCATAACATAGCCTTGACCATGTATGTTTTGGATTTGGTTGATTGTGGAATTGTCATGTTGGTTGTATTCTTTCTATTTGGGTTGTAATAATTCCTTTTGGTGTTTCTATTTGGATTGTAATTTGTTTATTCATTTGGCAATGTAATAAATAGATTAGGAGCATTTTTTCTTTTACTAGAAAATATGTATTAGGATATATGTTTTGTAAAAGAAGATGCTCAGGAAGGAAGCACAAAAGGAAGACACAAAGGATGGACTTGAAGCATTTGGATGCAAGTTCAAGTGGGAGTCTTTGGAGACCTCATCATTTGTGTTGTGTTCAACCCTTAGGAAAGACCTTATGACAACACTTGTGATGGCAAACAAGTGTAGTCAATTTAGTGGCTATAGTTATGCACATATGTTTGTATGATTATGCTTGTTTGGTTGTTTGTTGTATTATTGTTATTTGATATTTGGATATGCATAACAAACTAATTAACAAACTTAACAAGCTGAATTTTATGGTTCTTAATCATTAAGTGATTAATAAAAGGTTATTTAAAGGGTTAATGATTTAATAAAAGAGTTTTTATTAAAAATGAACCATAGGATACCTTGTATTTGAAAGCATGCAAATACAAGGTAACTAGAGTTTTCAAACTAGAATCAATGAAAACTAAAAATCCCTTTTCAAACAGGTTTAACACCGTCCTTTTGCACAACACTTAAGTCATTTGGAAACTCTTAATGGGATAAAGGTCACCTAACCATTTTGAGGGAACTTATGACTTAAGGTGGGAATACCACATTGGTGGGATAAAGGTCACCTAACCACCTGTGTTGGTAAACTCACATGTGTGTGCAAGTAGGCTAACTTGATTTGCAAACCATGTTGAATGGATCACCTAAAATATGGTTTCCAAATGGTGTTGATGGGATTAACATGCCGACTTTGCATATGATGTTTAAAGTCGATCCCATACCGCTAGAAGTTGCAAAAGGTTGCAATTGTCAAAAGTTGACTACCTTGTTAATTTGAATAATGGGATAAAGGTCACCTAACCACTATTTGAATGTAACGTTGGATTCTAGATTTTAATTATTAATTGTCTATGAGACATAAAGGGTATTAATAATTAAAATGAAATTTTTCAAAAAAAATACTAAAAGAACTTTGTAAAATTTGTAGAATGGCCGCAAACAATAATGCTACCACCCCGACCGTCCATACCCTATCACTGAGAACTGTTTCGAGAGGGATCGTCTGGACTATAATAACCTTATGGACTGGTCTCGAAACTTGAGAATTGTTCTCAAGCAAGAGCAAAGGCAAATGTCCTTGACGATCCTATTCCTAACCAACCCGACCCCGACGATGTTGAGGCCGCCTCGAGAGGCTTAGCTGTCCTATCTCAAAGGAGTTAGCCAAGGATTTGATCCTTAATGGCCTAACTAAATGTTTGAGACATTCATAATGAATTGCAATATGAATGGATAGGACAAGAGCATTGGTGAGTTTCACGCAATGCTCACAACAGCTAAGGCAGGGATGGGTAGAAAGGTTCTACCTATTCTCTAGATCAATAAGGTAGGCATTGGAAAGGCCAATCCCGATCCCAAGGCAAATGTTGCCAAAGGAGAAGGGCACATCAAAGGCAAAGGGGAAGGGAAGATCAAAGCGGAACCTCTAAAACCTAAGCTTATGAAGCCTAAGGTAACGGAAAACGATCCATGCTTTGAGTATGGAGAGATAGGTCATTTGAAATGGAATCGTCCAACCTATCTCAATGAGTTGAGAAATAAGAGGGATGCTGGGCAAACCTCAAGCACAACTTTCATAATCCACATTGACTTAAATGTTATTTCCTCAAAGCACATGGGTAATTGGATACCGCATGTGGAACTCAATTTTGCAATCTGTTGCAAGGGTTCAAAAGAAATAAGCACTTTAAGAAAGGAGACTATGTTTTGAAATTTCCAAAAAGGGTTTGGAAGTTGTTCTTCAAAACATGTAATATGCTCCTAGTTTGACTAGGAACATGATTTATGTTTCCCTTTTAAAATGATATGGTTATGATTTAAAGCTAGTAAATGATGGTATTTATATTTATATGGATGATATACATTATTTCAAGGCTATGCCTTCTAATGATGTTGATGAATTGGTTCATGATGATTCGCCCTATAATAAAACATTATACCCATCATGCACTAAGAGACTTAAAATGGTTTAAGTGACTCTTATTCTTGTCATTGTCATCTTGGTTACATAAACAAGAATCTGATTTAAACACTTTAAAGGAATGGTCTTTTGAAAACAGATGAAAATTGTTCATTTGATAAGTGTGAATCTTGTTTACAAGGCAAGATGACTAACACGCCTTTAGTGGTACTAATGAGAGGGCAAAAGACTTATTAGGAGTCATACATTTGGATGTATGTGGTCCTTTTAAGAAAATGACAAGGTATGGTGAAACTTACTTCATTACCTTAACCGACGATAATAGTCGCTATGGTTATGTGTACTTGATGGCACGTAAACATGAAGAATTTGAATTGTTCAAAAGCTTCAAGAATGAAGTAGGAAATCAACTCGATAGAACTACCAAAGTTCTCCGTTTAGATAGAGAAGGTGAATACCTAAGTGAGACTTTTAGGGATCATCTAGGAAGTTGTAAGATTGTCTCACAACTTACTCCTCACAGAATACCATAACATAATGATGTGTCTGAAAGGAGATCGAACCCTATTGGATATGGTTCGACCTATGATGGCTATAAGCTCACTACCTCTATAATTTTGGGGTTTCGCACTACTCTCCGCGGCTCATATTTTGAATATGGTCCAAACCAAGAAAGTGGATTCGACGCCTTTTGAAATATGAAATGGAATAGTTCCATTGCTATCATATTTAAAATTTTGGGTTATGAAGCTTATGTTAAGCTTAACACCCAAACCAACTGAAAGTCGATTCACTAAGTGTATATTTGTTGGATATCCAAAAGGACTGTATAGGATACTACTTCTTTGATCCAACAGAGCAAAAGGTATTCATTGCTCAAAAGGCAGAGTTCTTGGAAGCCAAGTTCCTTATGGAAGGAATGACGCATAGAACAGTGGAATTTGATGAGGATCAAGATCCACAAGCCGATACACGTTTGGTTGACACTAGCAATCAACAAGAGGTTGTTGATCATGATCAAGAGGTTGATCAATACACACAAAATGTTCGCAGATCTGGTAAAGTTAGCATTTCACATGAAAGATGTGGATTTTTCATAGATGGATGCTACATTGTTGACTCCGAAGAGCCAACTACATACCATGATGCAATGTCCAATTCGGATTGTGACATGTGGCTAGGAGCCATGAACGTAGAGATGCAATCCATGTATGACAACCAAGTTTGGGAATTGGTTGACTCTTCACTTAACTCCAAACCGGTTGGATGCAAGTGGCGTTTCAAGAAGAAAAAAAAACTGATATGCATGGAAACTTGGATACTTACAAGGCAAGACTTGTAGCAAAAGGTTTCACTCTAAGTCAAAAGGGTTGATTATGATGAAACCTTCTCGCCAATGGCAATGCTAAAGTCTATCAGGATATTGTTTGCCATAACTGCTCATTATGATAATGAGATTTGGCAAATGGATGTCAAAACCGCTTTTCTTAATGGACATATCGAAGAGACTGTCCATATGGTTCAGCCTGAAGGTCTTGTCGATCCAAATCATCCTGATAAAGTATGCAAGTTAAAGAGATCAGTCTACGGATTGAGACAAGCACCGAGAAGTTGGAATCAACGTTTTGATGAAAAGATCAAGAGATTGGGTTTCATCAAGAACGCTGACGAGGATTGTGTGTATCAAGATTGGGTTTCATCAAGAACGTTGACGAGGATTGTGTGTATCAAGGGGCTAGTGGGAGTGTAATTACGTTCTTAGTATTGTATGTTGATGACATACTACACTTGGAAATTGTTTTTCCAAAAGGGATCTCCGTGAAGCCGTCTATATTTTGGAAATAAAGATCTATAGGGATAGATCGAGGCGGTTGATAGGGTTAAACCAAAATGCATACATCGATAAAATCTTGAAAAGGTTCAAGATGGTAAACTCTAAGAAAGGTATAGTACCTATTCAAAGAGGGACAATATTTAGTACATCTCAATGTCCAAGCTCAAAGGATGAGCAAGGTCGTATGAAGGACATCCTATATGCGTTTGCTATAGGATCCATCATGTAGGCGATAATATGCACTAGACTGGACGTGTCATAAGCGTTAAGCGTGACAAGTAGATATCAGCAGAATCCAATTAACACCCATTGGATGGTTGTTGAAAGTATATTAGAATACCTTAGGAGGACTAAGGATATGTTTCTAATATACGGATCTGATGAAGAGGAACTAGTTGTAAAAGGTTACACGGATGCTAGTTTCAAAACTGATCGAGATGATCCTCGATCACAATCGGGGTATGTCTCCATTATGAATAGGGTAGCATTATCCACTACAGAATAAGAATACATAACCGCCTCATTAGCAGCTTGGAAGCTGCATGGATAAAAGGTTTATCACCAATCTAAGGATGGTCTCTACCATTCAAGACCCCTTAGAAATCTTTTGTGATGATGAGGGTGCGATTGTTCAAATCAAGGAACCCCGTGCACATCAAAAGATTAGGCACAATGAGCGGAGATTCAACTACATAAGGGATGAAGTTGAAAAGGGAAAGATATGTATTCGCAAAGTTCACTTTGATCAAAACATTGCGGATCCACTCACGAAGTTCCTTGAAAGGGCAAAGCATGAAAGTTATACTTGTGCCTTAGGACTTCGATATTCTAGTGATTGGAATTGATCTGTTTAGTATTAATATTATTAATATGGAACAATTGTAATACTTAACTTATCTATGTATTTACGATATTTTAAGTGATGTTCCTTTTAGCATGTTTACATCCATGAATAATTTTATTATTCTAAATGTCCGTAGTCGGTCATATTTGTGGGAACAAATATGAATGTAAGACTATTATGAACTTGGATTGGTGGATATTCATAAGGCATGAATATAGAGCAACTGGTTGCTACCAAGGTTCATAGATGTTCGTGGGATACGAATATTGGACTGACCCGCATCTCAAATCTTACTACATGGAATCTTATTGATTGATCATAAGTAAATTTGTGTAAAGGCGAATATCATTTGGTATCCTCCGACCTGAGATACATATTGGGTTTTGATATTCACCAAGTGTTATACCTTGAGCTAGTTCTTCACTAATATGAAATAATTGTTAGTACATAAGGCTATGTTCAGGTATGACATAAGGTGATTGTGAGAAACGTATGTAGTCAAGATGGGATTTGTTCCTCTTATTCGTTGAGAGTATGATGACTAAGGTCTGATTAAGTTAAATCAACAAGGAATGATTATTCTGTGTTCTTGGATTTAACATGACATCTGTAACAAAAGGATAAATGATTGATTCACCTAAATCATTTCAAGTTGGATACTTGAAGGGGATGATGTTATTGAATGGCTTCTAAGTCATGCGTATTAAGGGTAGTAAACCGTTGTTAGGCGGTATTTACTGCTTGCATCAATCTTCTATGTATCTTGTGCAAGTGGGAGATTGTTGGATTCTGTATGCCCAAGACACATAGAACATTGATATGGTTAGTACGTAGTGATCCAAGTCGGGTCATACCCAATAACAAGCTTAGCAAACACCAACTAATATTTAATTGATGATATGATCATGCAATTAAATAATTACACCAATTTAGAAAAGGGTTTTCTAAATAAAATATATGTGAGAAAGAACAAACTATGAGGATATTTTGTTCATGGACATTATTTGTTATGTTGCTTAAATTAGTTAAGCAACATTAAATAATAAAAGTGTGTGTGCATATTATATATAATTAAATGGTTAATTATGTATTTAATATAAAACATTGGTCAAAACTTAAAAAGGTTTTTGAGGGGGAAAACCCTAAGGGATTTAGGGGATCGGCCGCCCCTTTTGGCAGCCACACTCTCTTCCTTTTTTTTTCTTTTGTGTTCTTGGAACAAAACACCCTAGAAGACACACACTTCATCTACTCTTTTCTCACATGCAAATCGACACAAGGACTCCTTTCTTTCACCTAAAAGACGGATTTCATTGCTGGAAGAGGGGTTCCAGCAGCCTTGTGAAGTTCACGGCTGGAATTCGATTGCAGCCTGTTCTTGGTCCGATTTTTGGTGTCAAATCCTAGCAAAATGGTGTTTTCTTGAAGGCTTGTGGGTATGAACACTTGAGAACATCTATTGTTGATGTTTTGGCCATCCAAAACAGCCTCATCTTCATCATACATCCACAATTTTGACAGCTTCTAAAAGGTAGTTCATTGTGAGCATATGGTTGTTTTGTTTGCTTCTTGATGACTAATCTATTCACATATATATGATCCTTTGTCTTTGGGTTTGTTGAAATAATGTTATGAACTATAATTTTCAGATTATAGAATACCATATTAAGTTAATATTCCACTGCGTTTTCTTGTTTAAAATGGTTAAACAACATTGTTTAGGTCCAACAAACCCAACAAGTCATGGCTTTCCGATCTATATCTATTCTTTTTCTGTCTTCTTTAGAATAGTAAGCCACCTCCTTTGGAATCATGCCACCTCCAGCAGCAGCTGAAGAGGTGCATGGAATGTAAGGTCCTTCAGTAATAAACTCCCACATCCTACTGTCTTGTCACTTAATAATCCTTCCATACTTAGGCACCAAGTATCCAAATCATCAGGAGTGATAAGTGGGGACTTTCCCATGGTACCGATTTCCGTAGTAGCCTTCGATGCTACCATTTGAGATGTTAAGTGTTTTATGAGAACATAGGAGATTTAAGATAGTGAGATCTTACAATCAAGAGCCTCGAATGCTCTGATACCTATTGTAGGACCTGTTAAGGGATGGTCAATACAATTAGTCTCACAATAAAGAGAGTGTTAGAGCACTTAACAGATCAAATACGGAACCGAGGTTTAAGAGTAGGATGCAAAGAACACAAGTAAGTAAAGAGACAGAACTTAAGAACAATGTATATAAGGTTTTCAAAGATGATGTATATTAATTTCAAGTTCTCTTACAAGAGTTACAATGCATAAAAGATTAGTTACAAGACATTGAGATACTTTATACTACATCCTACAACCAGCCATACTTGGAAAGCCAGTTGGAACATTGAAAGACAACAAAATCTGTTGATACATGATGGTCCTAGTTTATTGTACTTTAATGTTTATGTCTTTCACTTCTTACACATATGTAATTCAAGGACAATATTGTAATATGATATGTGTTTGGATGTAATGATATGTGTTTGGATGTTTATTTAACCATGATTATATCATATTCTTATAACATTCATTATTACATGCTATATGAACTATATATATATAGGTTTGAGGTTGTTATGCATAGTGCTGAGTCAATAATGATTTAGAAATGTGTTTGACTTACTCTTGTGGATATTCAAGCTAATGGACCATGCTTATGGACCAGATGCATGAATGGACCATGCTTATGGACTAGTCGCACGACAAAACCAGGTGACTGGATCAGTCGTACGACTAAGACATAAGATTGGCTCAGTCGCACGACTGAACCATTAGTGGAGTTCAGTCGTGCGTATGAATCAATCACATGACTCAGTTGCACGACTGAACTATGCAAATGTTTCAGTTGTACGACTGAACTATAACCTATAAATACCACATAATTCATGGAAAAACGTAACACTTCGAATATTATTATACCCTAGCCGTCCAGAGTGTTCTAGTTCGTCCATCTAACTTCAAAGTTCATTCCTGATCGATCTCTACTCATTCTTAACGTTTGTTTAATCGCTAGATTGATCAGGTTGTCATTCTCACTGATTGGATCGCCAATCAAATAGGATGCCGCACTATTTGATCTGGTTTCACGTTGAATCAGTTAGTACTTCGTACGCAAACGGTCCTAACGAGTGGTATCAGAGCTTTGGCTCGTGATTCTTTGTGGATTCGATTGGTGTTCTTGTTAAAATCAATGTTTTAATCCAAAAGATTCTTGTTTAGACTCAAAAAGTATTTTTGATGTGTGTTTGATTTAAAATTTCAACCTTTTCGACTTATGGCAGATTAGAGTTTGTGAACTATCGTTTTTTTTGTGTCAAAGTATTCAAAGTTTCGAATTTTTCATTCACAGCAGTTTCAGTCGCACGATTAACTCAATCACACGAATGAATTTCAATCGCACGTTTCAACCGCACGACTGGACTTAGTAGTATTGCTCATTCGCACGATTAAGCTGGTCTACACAGTTGAACTCATTCGTACCCCTCAATCGCATGATTGAACTCAATCGCACGATTGAACTCAGTCACACTCTCCAATCACATGATTGAACTCAGTCGTACTCTTCAATCGCATGATTGACTCTGTCATATACAAAATTGTTCAACTTTGAGACCATGGACGATCAGAACTCTGCGTTTACTGCTGGTAAGGACTCACGGATCTAGAATCTATTACTTCTGGAAAATGAGACTGGGAATCATAATAAGCCACCAAAGCTGTTAACTTTGGATGAATACCCACAATGGAAACAACCGTTTTGAAATTTATCTGAACGGTGTTGACCCTAACTTGTGGACAGCTATTGAGACTGGATATACTATACCAGTTGGTGCTAACAAGGTAAAGCTGACTTTGGGTGGTATGAATGAGGGACAAAAGGTTGCACATAATGCTGGGAAGAAAGCTTATGTGTTATTGACATAGTCAATTCCTAAGGATATCTTCCATTAGTTTTCACAACATAAGCAATCGAAGAAGTTATAGGAGGCTCTAGAAAAGAGATACGATGGTAATACAACCTTGAAGGCACTGAAGGCTAAAGCTCTCAAAAGGAATTTGATAATTTTTCACCCATAGGAAATGAGAGCTTGGATGATATTATAGATTGGTTTATTCATCTGATGAGTGAGCATCATACACACGGGGTTACTACATCAATGGAGGATAAAGTAGCAATCTTTGCTGATGGTCTTCCAGATAAATGGGATTCATTTATGTCTAATCTGAGACGGAATGATACTTTCGCCACTTTAGACATAAATGATTTTATCTTGAAGTTAAGGGAGGAGGAACTACGGTTGAAATACAAGTCTAAGAAAGGATCTTACACCCAGAATCCTTCACTCTATAACGTTACTCCTACCCCAGTTTCATCTGGAGCACCTCTTCAAACAACGTTTGTTTCCAACATGTCTAGAACTTTCAACATGTCTCTTCAGGAAGTGAATCATCAGGTTCATTTGGAACCCAATATAGTATCTCTGACTCAAATCCTACTAAGCTAAATACCGAGAATCTGGGAAATGTTACTGTTGAAGTAGCAAAAGAGCATATGGATCTTCTCGCTGCGGTTGTACACTCGTATGATGGGTTGGTTGCTGATAAGATAGGAAATTGTCATCTTGCAGACTAAGACTATGAGCAGGTAGATGAGGCAGAGTTGGAAGGAATGGATATCATGTGGGCTTTGGCAAGTGCTGTTAGAAAGGCTAAAAAGTTAGTGAAAAAGACGGGTCAGAATCTAGTTGCAACCAAAGACACAACATTTGGTTTTGATAAAACCAAAGTTACATGCTTTAAATATGGTGAAAAGGGTCACTTCAAAAGAGAGTGCGTAAAACCTAAGAAGTTAGGAAATGGTAACCCTTTTCCATTGATCAACCGACAGGACAAAGAGAAGAAAGCGACAACAACTAGTCAGGATTCGAAGGCATTGGTTGCTCAAGGAGATGAAGGACAGGACCGGTCCTTCAGATTTATGTCTGATGGAGATGCAAATGTGGCACTGGTAGAAGATCTTGATGATGGGTCAGCTAGCGAAGGAGATAACATAGCTGATGATACTCATTCAGATGTTGAAGAAGCTATGGATGCCGTGGATCATTTGGTTGAAGATAAATTGACTGCTGCTAGCACAGAATCTCCAGCATCGAGGAATCTAAGTTTGCATTTATGGCTGACACCTCCAGCTCTTCACAGGTAGATTCTAAAGACGAACTTTTTGATAAACATGCTTGTGTAGAATGTAATAAATTTCATGAATGCATAGATTAAAGTTTGCTAGGTTGTTAGATCACAATGACAGTCTGGTAAATGATTTGAAATTATGCACTGAAGCTAATTGAGTGTCAAAACAAAATGAAAGCAGCTTTAAAGAAAAACTTGATTTATTAGGAAAGCAACTTAGGGAAACTGAGGTTGTTGCCTTAAATCAAGCAAATGACATTAAGTTCTATTTATCAACAATAGAGGAAACTAAGAAAAAAAAGCCATTTTGCAAGTTGAAATTGAATCATTAAATCAAAAACTTCACAGTCTAGCTAGTTCCTCTCACATCGTTCAGAACTTAGTCAAAGAAAGAAACAGCGGGGAAGGGATTGGTTATAAAGTAGTGCCACCACCACATGTGATCCTTTTGAATACAAACTGCCGACCTATAAATAATAACCCTATCAAGGATCATGTGGTGACGACCCCTCTAGTCAGTGATCCAGATTCCACAGATAAAATTGTGCAATCTGTTACTGAACAGAAGGCATGTAGTTCTGGCACTACAGATAGGGCTGTCACTGAAAATAGGGATGATGAGAATTGCAATGCTACTCTTGGGTTGGGTTCAAAAGTTCATGTATTAAAATCTAAAAATTCAGAACCAACTCAGCCCAGAACTGCTCAACATCAAAATCTTAACAAAATGAAAGTAAAAAATAATCAAATGTCAAACCAATAAATTTGTCAAAGAAGGTCAGAAACCTAATGTTGAGAAGAAAGAGACCAACCCTAGATCGTACTCTCACCCACACAACAGATCTCCCAGACCAGTTGAAGGGAGATCCTGTTATAGTTATGGAGAACGAGGACATATTTCTCCTCATTGTCCTTACTATCAGACACCAAGAAGAAAAATTGAACTTGTTCATGAAAATAAACCTAGATTTTCTAAAACAAGATCAAATACCCCTCTGAAATACCAAAGGCAACACAGACAATCTCCTGGCAAAGCTGTGTTAACTGAGGTAACACCTAGGGATGAAAGCAAACTAAAGGTTCAAACTATAAACCAGTCATCTGTTTATCACAAATAGGCCTTACACAAAACTGGTTTGTGGCAAGCAAAATCAACAAGTGTGTCTGAGAGTGAGGACAAGATGAAGAAAAATGTGTCTTCATCTTCCGAAGGATAGTGGGTGGAGTTTGTATTGCATGATGTCTCTGGGAAACCTAAGCCAGTAAAGGCTTGGGTCCCACACTTGAACTTATCATTTCTGTTTTGTGCAGGTTGTCCGCTACAGCGCTATCACTAACACCTGGATTATTGATAGTGGGGCATCCAGGCACATGACCGGGAATCTGTCTCTCTTATTCAATGTCAAACAAATCAAAGGGGGACATGTATCTTTTTCGGGAAATAAAGGAGGTTATATCACAGCTCAAGGTGAAGTGGGAAATAAGAAAGTGAAGTTTGATAAAGTCAATTACGTTCAACAACTGGAGAACAATCTACTCTCAGTTTCTTAAATATGTGACAAGGGCTTTAAGGTCGTATTTGATAATAAGAGATGCTACATTCTGAAGAAGGATTATGTTATCCCTGAGGAGAAAGTTCTAATGTCAGCTTCAAGATATAATGACCTGTATGTCTTGGATATGTCAAAAGCCTCTACAACTGAGTCTGTTGCTCAGTGTTTCTTGTCCAAAGCCATCGAGAGGGATTTTTTTTCTAGGCACAGGAGAATGGGACACATTAATCCTAGGAAGATGAATCATTTGGTTCAAAATCAACAGGTTGAAGGCGTAACAGTCAAGAACTTTCAGCTTCCAGATTTCTGTATATCATGCAAGAAAGGGAAACAGACCAAGAAATCCCACAAATCTAAGAAAGATCATTCTATTAAGATACCACTGGAGCTTTTGCATATGGATTTGTTTGGCCCTGTCAGTACTAAAACAATTGCAGGTGATTGGTACTGTTTTGTAGTAACTGATGATTATTCAATATTTTCATGGGTGATGTTTCTCAAAACAAAGTCAGAGACGTTTGAGTCATTCAAACATTTGGTTACTACACTCGAGTCTCTGTATAAGCTGAAAGTAAGAAAGATTCATTCAAACAATGGCACTGAATTCAAGAATCAGTGGATGGAGGCTTTCTGTAAAGAGAAAGGGATTGTTCATCAATTCTCTTCTGCCTATATTCCACAGATGAACGGAGTTGTTCAACGCAAAAATTGAAGCCTGATTGAAATTGCAAGGACGATGTTGGCAGGTTCAAAACTGCCTGTTCAATTCTAGAATGAAGTAATTGCTAATGCATGCTACACTCTCAATCGTGTATTAGTTGTCAAACGTCATGGTAAAACTTGTTATGAGTTGCTTCAAAGGCGTAAACCGAACTTGGAGTATCTAGAACCATTTGGAGCTCCTTGCATGTTACTGAAGAAAACTTAGACTAGCAAGTTTAAGGAAAAAGAAGATGAAGGAATTTTTCTGGGATACAATATACCTGACAAACGCGTTTAAAACAACTCTACGGCTCAAGTTGAAGTATGGTGCAAGGTAGATGTGCAAAGATACACCACCCCCTTGCTGGAAAAGGTCCATCACTTTTCTTTGATTATGATGGATTTTTCAAGTCCTTCAATCTACCTCCTGCATATTCCGATGACGAGGTGGATGCTCAAATGATGTATAACATTCCGTACACTCCTAATTTAGACTCAAGCACTAATGGTCCAATCGATAGTGCTTCTGGGGCTTAAGAGGAAGATCTAGACGTCAGTGATCAATCCTCAGATAAAAGTACACCTACAGATGATGATGAATTGGCTGAAACCTCTAGGGCAAATCATCAACCAGCCACAGATGAACCAGATTCCAAATCTGGAAAATGAAGTAGTCGTGCCTACAACTCCAGTGACAAGAATTAGTATGAATCATCCCCTAGACAACATCATTGGGGATCTTCTATCTGGGGTTTAGACAAGAAATCAGCTGTACACAGCTGATTATGCAGCAGTGATGGAAAATGGATACATACATGATGGGGCATTTAAGTGTTTCATTTCTCAAGTAGAGCCCAAGTATGTAAGTGATGCCTTGAAAGATGAGGCATGGGCAAATGCTATGCAAGAAGAACTTCTGCAATTTTAAAAGGTAGGGGTGTGGACATTAGTGGACAGACCCAAGGGTGCAAAAGTAATCAGCACAAAATGGGTTCTTCATTGCAAGAAAGATGACCAGGGGTCATTATCAGAAATAAGGCATGGCTAGTAGTTCAAGGGTTCAGACAAGTCGAAGGTGTGGACTATAATGAGGCATTTGCACCAGTGTCTAGGATGGAAGCAATTCGGATATTCCTAGCCTACGCATCCTACATGAAGATCAAGGTTTATCAATTGGATGTGAAGAGTGCATTTCTACATGGTAAAATCCGTGAGACAGTATATGTCAGTCAGCCCGAAGGTTTCAAAGATCCTTATTATCGGGACAGAGTTTATAAGTTGGACAAGGCTTTGTATGGGCTACATCAAGCCCCTCGAGCCTAGTATGAGAAACTTTCCACACACATGCTGAAACATGGCTTTCAAAGGGAAGTGATTGACTGCACGTTATTCATCAAAGAAAAGGATGGTGATTTATTATTGGTTCTGATATACGTGGACGACATCATCTTCGGTTCAAAAAACGAAGCATTATGTAAAGAATTTGAATATGTGATGAAAGCTAAATTTGAAATGAGTGCCATGGGAGAGATGAAGTTCTTTCTAGGATTAGAAGTGGATCAGACGCCAAATGGAATCTTTCTACATCAGACCAAATACGTGGGAGACATCCTAAGTAGGTTCGATATGGAAAACGTAACTATTGCTGGTACCCCTCTTGCCACAAACCACGATGTGGCACCCGATGAAATGGGATTTTGTAGATGCCACCATGTATCGTGGAATGATCGGATCTCTAAGGTATCTCACAGCTTCTCGTCCTGATATCATGTACGCCACATGTCTCTGTTCCAGATATTAGCCAAAACCAAAAGTCAACCATCTTATTGGGGTGAAGCGGATCATTCATTATCTGAAGGGTACTCCAATACTCGGGTTGTTGTATCCTCACAATGATGACTTTGAACTTACAGCGTATAGTGACTTAGACTATGGTGGATGCAAGATGAACTACAAGTCAACATCTGTGGGGTGTCAATTTCTTGGAAGGCGGTTAGTCACCTGGCAATGTAAGAAGCAGACGTCTGTTGCTCTGTCAACATGTGAAATTGAATACATTGCTGCTGTAAGTTACTGCTCTCAAATCATCTGGATTCAATAGCAAATGCATGACTATGGTTTGCAATTTAATAACACTCCTATTTTTGTTGATAATTCTGCTGCCATAGCTGTAACTAAAAATCCGGTACAACATCCCAAAACCAAACACTTCGACATTAAATATCCCTTCATACATGACTGTTTTGAAAAGCATTTAATCGATGTCATTAAAATTAACACGTTTTTTCAGAGCGCCGACCTATATAGAAAAGCTTTTGATAAACCCAGATTTTATTATCTTTTAGAGGTTAATGGCATTAAGAGAAAGAGGATGTAATTCCGGAGGAGACCAGTTCATAGTCCGTCCGTATGTGTCTTAGTTTTAAATTTTTCTGTCAAGTTTATTTTATTTTATTTTCCTTTCTCTTTTATCTTAAAAAATTATAAAACCACAAAAAGATTTTATGTTTTAAAATTTTAGGGAGAGAATAGTTTAAGTTACAGTATTTATTACTTAAAGGGGGGGTGGGTAGGTAAGCTGAAATGCAAAGACGTCAAATCCTAGAAATCGATTTAGTACAGTGGACTATGATAGTACACATGCATCGAGTCGTTTGGGACACCAAAAGGCCTTTAATTTTGAAATATTATATTGAAAGTAATAGAAAATTATAAGTCTGAGAAGTTAAAGCCTAATAAGTTGAAAAATGATAGTAAGGTAGTCTGTTACTGTGGTTACAAGGAGAAAGTAGATCTAGGAGTTGCATGTCCATTATATGATGTGTCGGTAGATTCAACCCAATAGACTAGTAGATATCATTGGTGAATCATGTAAATTAAATCGATCAACATGTTGTGGGTTCCCATCTTATCACTGGTCTGCACAATCAATAAATTTCCAATAAGGGGTAAGGAGCAAAAAGAAAGCCATAAATGTGTGCTAATGACCAAAAACATGAGCAATGCAAATGAAAAATGTCATTGCTGCATTAAATGTACTTTCAAATTGCTTTAACAATAAGATAGGAAATGTGCCTCTCTACTGTGCGATGGCACTGACCCGAGGATAAGCATAACCTATGTATTCTAAGAATTCATTGTTGTTTGCGCTTCTCTGTTGTGCGATGGCACTGACCTGAGGCTTGGCATCTCTTTGAAAGCTCTTAGAATAGTTTCTTCTTGACAAAAACCCATAGACCACTAAAATATCTCCTGAGGAAGATTGATTATCATATTTGCGTGGGATCCATAAATACTCGTTGAACTAATACACCTAAATTATCACCGGTGGGTCAAAAATCTGTGTATGGATTTAAGTGGACAAATATACTGACAATCATTGTGGCTGCTTCTCTCGATGTTCAAAATCAATGTGTGCTATACAACAGCTCTATCATGATTTCCTGTTAGTGCCTTTGACTCTTAGATGAATGAAATTCTGTTAATAGGATATACAATGTCCTCTGTTATTGCTATAAATACAAAATATCCCAAATGATTGTGTTTTATGCCTGTCTGATTCCATATGAATCTTTCTCGGAATGATGTTAATGTTTGAAGCCATTCTGCTCAGGGGGAGAAATCTTTTAAGTAATGTTAACATGCTTTCAACCCTCCTCTAAATGAAAAACACAAAAATATGTCTTATTTCAGTTTAGTTCAAGTTTTTTCTGCTTTAGTTACGTTAGTATTGTGTTAGTGTCGGACTATGCAACAAGACTAAACTCTGTTAATGTCACAAAATGAACTGAAGTTAAAAGCTTGTTTCTAAAAGATAAAAGGATCACGTCTGAGGTGATTGTTGGGTTTTCATTTAAAAGGATCACATCTGAGGTGATCAACCGATTTCTGGTTAAAAGGATCACGTCTGAGGTGATCAAATGGTTTTCAGTTAAAAGGATCATGTCTGAGATGATCCATGGTCATAATGTCATCTATCAAAGATAAGTATGTGAAATAATGGGCCAAACAAAGTCAAATTCACTAGAATGGCCCAATCACACAATTGGACCATAAGTATGGGCAAATCGCACAACTGGACCATAAGTGTGGGACAATCGTATGATTGAACCATAAGTATTGGCCAATCACATGATCGGACCACAAGTATAGCTTACTCACACGACTGGACCATGAGGATGGCCGAGTTGCACGATTGGCATCCTCAGTATGAACCAATGATACGATTGGTTGAATGTGTATAGGTCATTCGTACGACTGAACCTCAGTCACACGTATACCCTTGGCAACTTTTGCATTGGGTGCGGGATGAGGCCTTTTGTTGTTCCCACATTCATTGATGGTGAGAACGGGTAAAACTCTTTTATCCATGGCCGCCTCGGCCGTTTTGAGCATTGAGTGAAGCTCACCAATGCTTTTGTCCCAAGCATTCATGTTGTAGTTCAACACGAATGTCTCGAACTTCTTGGTAAGGCCATTTAGGATCAAATCCGTGGCCAATTCCTTCGAGACGGGACAATTAAGCCTCTCGAGGCGGTCAATATGACTTTTCATCTTAAGTACATAAGATGAAACAGATTGGTTGTCATCCATACGGCATGCATGGAGTGCTCGAACCGTTTCGAAGTGCTCAACCCTTGCTTGCTGTTGGAACGTTTCCTTCAGCTGGGTTATCATGTCATAAGCTCCGTGATGTTCATACTCCTTTTGGAGATCCGGAGTCATGCTCGCTAGCATGAGACAAGACACTTGGACGGAGTCCTCAGTGTACTTCAGCCAATCGTTGTAGGCCTCCTCATCATCCTCAGTAGGTTGATCGGGGATAGGGTCGTCTAAAACATATGATCTTCTCTCTTGCTTGAGAATGATTCTCAAGTTTCGATACCAGTCAATGAAATTATTATGATTTAGACTTTCCTTTTGTAGGATCGCTCGTAATGATTGGGTGGACGCTGATGAGTTATCATGATTGTCATTATTGGTGGCCATCTACAAAATTTAACAAAGATCTATTTTAGTATTTTTGATATTGATATTTTTAATAATTAATGCCTTTTAAGGTCATTTTTATATTAAAATCTAGAACCCAACATTACATTTAAATTGTGGTTCGGTGACCTTTATCCCACGTTTTAAATTAATAAGGTGGTCAACGATTGACGGTTGCAACCATTTGCAACTTCTAGAGGTATGGGATCGACTTTAAACATCATATGTAAAGTCGGCATGTTAATCCCATCGACACCATTTGGAAACCATATTGTAGGTGATCCATTTAACATGGTTTGCAAATCAAGTTACCCTACTTGCACACACATGTGAGTTTACCAACATAAGTGGTTAGGTGACCTTTATCCCACCAATGTGGTATTCCCACCTTGAGTCACAAGTTCCCTCTAAATGGTTAGGTGACCTTTATCCCATTAAGAATTTCAAATGACTCAAGTGTTGTGCAAAAGGACGGTGTTAAACTTGTTTGTCAAATGTTTATAGATTTCATAATTCTAGTTTATAAAACTCTATGTACTTGTATTTGCATGCTTTCAAATACAAGATACCCTATGGTCCTTTTTAATAAAACCCATTTTATTACGAAATCATTAATCCTTTTAATAACCATTTATTAACACTTAATGATTAAGAACCATTTTTATATTAGCTTGTTAAGATCCATTTTATTAAGATTGATTATCATATCCAAATATCATACAATCATTCATAAAATCACAATCATACAAGCATAATATAAACAACCACAATGTGCATAACCATAGCTACTATTGTGACCACACTTGTTTGCCATCACAAGTGTGGTCATTTGGTCTTTCCTAAGGGTTGAATACAACAGAAAATTGAGGTCTTCATAGACCCCCACTTGAACTTGCATCCATATGCTTCAAGTCCTTCTTTTGTGTCTTCCTCTTGTGCTTCCTTCCCGAGCATATTCTTTTACAAAATATATATCCTAATACATAATTTCTAGTAAAAGAAAAATACTCCTAGTCTATTATTACATCCCAATGAATAAATAGACAAATTAGATTTTTAAACAAAGCACAAATTAATATACAACCCAATTGAATAAACCAAAACCAAACATTGCAAACATCCAAACAACACAAGGTCAAAAGCTAGGTTATGCACCAATATGAACATTCATCATACCATCCAAATATAACTAAGAATCCTCATTAAAACCCACAATTTTCAGCCAATATAAACTGAAAATTCGGGTTTCAAACATTGTCCAAACAATATACATATCATCATACATATCTTTCAAGGTTTAATCACAAGCATGTGTGATATAACCTTGAAAGCTTGGGGATTCTATATACAACAATATTTCAGCCCTTAAAAGTGTTATAATATCCCATAAAACAAATTTTTAAAGGATACTAACAAGCATGCTATCCACATAACCGGCTCAAGATGCCATTGTAGGTTTGTTAGAACACAAAAACGTAGTTTAACCCATTAAACTTTCTGAAAAACACAGCAGAATTACAACTTAATAAACTTGTTAGTAAGCTGAAAATATGTTCATTAGATGACCATATTAATGTATAAAACAAACCCATGTAACAAAGGATCATTTATGTGAATATGCAAGCTATGAACATATGTAAAACTACATAAAATCACAGCTTCAATGAGCTGTGATATCTACCTTATTCAGCAGCAAAAACGACCAAAGAAAAGAAGATTTTGGATGCTTAAATCGACCAAGACTTCAAGTGTAGAGGTCATCAAGCTTGTATACCCCAAGCCCTTTGCTAAACACCTTCTTGTTAGGAAGAACACCACAAGAAATCACTCCAAATGCTCTCCTTTTTCTGCTGCCTGGCCGAAGGATTAGAGAGAAAAGGAGAGGAGATTTTTGTCTATTGCATGTTATGAGATTGGGTGGAGAAAAAGCGGAAATCAAGACAAGTTAATGTGTGTGCATGTCAAAGCAAAATTGGTCCAATCATAAAATAAGGGGGGCGGCCGAATTTTAACTTCAAAAGGGGTTTTCCCCCTTTAAACAAGACACATACACACATTAAAATTGATCTTGTAACTAGACATACAATTAACCATTTAATTGTATGTACAAGTTATATAACTTATACAATTAACCATTTAACTTATAAATTATAATTTCTCATTATTATTTGGTCTTATCTAACTTATTTAAATAACACTTCAAATAATATTATTGAACAAAATATTCTGATAAGTTGTTCCATCTCATATGCAACTTATTTAGAAAACCTATTTTCTAAATTGGTGTAAATATTTAATTGCATGATCATATCATCAATTAAATATTAATTGGTGTTTGCTAAGCTTGTTATTGGGTATAACCTGACTTGGATCATAACGTACTAACCGCATCAATATTCTACGTGTCTTGGGCATATAGAATCCTACACTTTTCCCGCAGGGGGTGGTGTATCTTTGCACATCTACGTGCACCACACTTCTACGTGACCTGTCGAGTTGTTATAAACCCGTTTGTCTGGTATGCTGTATCCAAGAAAGATCCCCTGATCTGCTCTCTCGCTGAATTTTCCCTCAGGAGTTTTCATCAGTAACATACATGGAGCTCCGAATGGTTCCAGATACTCAAGGTTTGGTTTGCGCTTCTGAAGTAACTCATAGCAAGTCTTCCCATGCCGCTTAACTACCAACACACGATTAAACGTGTAGCACGCATTGGCAACTGCTTCATTCTAGAACTGTACTGGAAGCTTTGAATCTGCCAGCATAGTCCGTGTAGTCTCGATTAAGCTCCTATTCTTGCGTTCAACAACCCCATTCATCTGTGGCGTGTATGCAGAGGAGAACTGATGAATAATTCCCTTTTCTTTGCAGAAAGCATCCATCCACTGATTCTTGAATTAAGTTCCATTGTCTGAAAGAATCTTCCTCACCTTCAGATTTTAAAGAGAATCCAGTGTTGTGACGAGCATCTTGAACGATTCAAATGTTTCTGACTTAGCTTTCAGAAACATCACCCAAGAGAATCATGAGTAGTCATCCGTGACTACAAAGCAGTACCAATCTCCAGCGATACTCTTTGTGCTGACAGGACCGAAAAGATCCATATGCAGAAGCTCCAGGGGCATCTCGATAACGTGCTTAGACTTGTGAGACTTCCTGGTCTGCTTTCTCTTCTTGCACGAGACATAAAAATCTGGAAGTTTGAAGTTCTTGACAGTAACTCCCTCAACTAGGTTATTGAGAATTAGATGATTCATCTTCCTAGGATTTATGTGTCCCATTCTCCTGTGCCATGAGATGGACTCCTTCTCCGTTGCCTTTGAGAAAAAGCACTGAGTAGTGGACTCGGTAGTAGAAGGATTGGACATGTCCGAGACGTACAAATCGTTGTACCTTGACGCTGACATTAATGCCTGCTCCTCATGAATATCCATCTCCTTCTTCAGAATGTAGCATTCCTATTATCAAACATTACTTTGAAGCCCTTGTCACATATCTGAGAAACTGAAAGTAAATTGTTTTTTAACTGTTGAACAAAATTTACTTTATCAAACTTTACCTTTCCATTTCCTACTTCTCCTTGCGTGGTAATGTAGCCTCCTTTGTTTCCAACAAACGAAACATGTCCCCTTTTAATTTGTCTGACATTGAAGAGGCTGTCATGTGCCTGGATGCTCCACTATCTACAATCCATGTGTTGGTAGCAGCACTGTACGGACAACCTGCACAAAATAGAAAATAATTAGTTAAGGAGGGGGACCCAAGCCTTTACTGGGTTGGGTGTCCCAGAGGCATCGCACATCACAAACTCCACCCACTGTCCATTTGGAGTTGGAGAAACCTCATTCTTCTACTTATCATCACTATCAGACACATCAGATGTTTTAGCTTTCCATAGAGCATCCTTGTGTAAGGCTTGTTTGTGGTAAACCGATGATTGATTGACATTTGAACTTTAGGTCTATTTTTAAAAACCATTTTTACCTCAGGCATCATAGACTTGCCAGTGGCTTGTCTGTGTTATCTGTGGTGTTAGGGAGGGGTGTAAGACTTAACAGGTGTTTTAGACCGAGCAGGTGTTTAAGATCAATGTTTTGAAGAAAACGGTTTAACTTCCTGATCTAGTTATACTTTACGCCTAGGTGTCTGATAGCGAGGACAGTGTGAAGAAATGTGGCCTCTTTGTCCACAAGTATAGTGTCACACCCCGGGCCCAGGTAGGGTGGGACGTCATAGATTAGCAACAACATACATGGCAGTAGAAACAAACATAAGAGCTCAAAGGGAGAGAACATCACATGGCATTTCAAGTTTTTAAAAGACACAGGGCTGGAAACAGATCCAGCCCCAAATGCTTACATGTTTTAACATAAATTAAATAGTTATTGTATCAAATTGTTCAAGTCATAAATTTGGTCACACAACTAATGCCATGGTCTCGGGGTTGAGTCTAAGTCTTCCATAACAGCTAAGAGTCTTCACGGGTTACCTGAAACATGCTCAAAAGAAAATAGTGTCAACTAAAAAGTTGGTGAATTCAAGTGCTTAAAGTTTCAAAATAATAAAAGGAACTCTTAAAGTCCTCAGTAATGGTTTTAGAATCAAGTGTGAAAGTTTATGAAAATCTCATTTGATTTTAAAAGCATCATTTTTAGTATCAGTCATCGTGGGGTATCACAATCAACCCTTCACTTGGTCCCCGGTTGGCCTCTTCTAAACTTGTGTTTAACCGGATATTCCTGAAGGAAAAAACCTAGCCTCAGAACATTGAACCATTCCTGCCAGGATGGTTCACTATAGTTTCTTATTCAAAACCTGTTGCATGCCACAAACGACCCCTCAGGATCTCAGTGGGGTACCTCCCTGTAGCGGGAGCCACTGTGCGTGAGGGATTCCCCAAATAGATCTATCCACATAAAACAAGCGGTTCACAAAAGAATTAATGATCATGATATAAGTATCAGCAGGTATCCAAAAGTCCCACATACAAGCATCAAATAAAGCACAATCATAGTTCATAAACAAAAGAGCAGGTTCCATCCTAAAAACAGTAAGTAAAAAGGGATCACTAGAACTCACCTTAGATATTAAGCAAAGAAATCTTCGTGTGCTGGAATATCTCAAGTCTAGCACCCTAACATGAATATATTAAGTGATTAGCTACTGCTCTAAACCTATTTAAGGTGCATCAAGAGTGTCTAAGCCTTAGTTGGTCGAATTCGGCTTTGATTCGATTAGGGTTTGTATAAAAGTTTCCTTTTATGGAAAGTTAAGGTTTCTCATACAATTAAGGGTTTCTACATTACTAAGTGCAGAATATATGATAAATATGCTATTAAAGTGACTAAAGTGCTTATTGGAGTCGATTATGAAGTTTAACAAAATTTTACAATTTAGCCCCTGAAGTTTCCAAATTGACAGTTTCTACCCTTAAGTTTGGTTTCTTGTATTAGAGCATTCATAACCCATGCCTTATAATTATGTGAGTATGAGTTCTTAAATTATATGGGATAGTTTTGAGTGGTTGTGAGTGGAGGAGAGAGAAAATATTATTGTTTATCTGTAAATTTAAGGATTCACTGTTCAATACTTATAAATTTTTTAATATTTTTGAAAGTGGTTGTGAGTGAAGGAGAGAGAAAAGGTAATGAAAAAGGTATAAAATATATTATTTAATTGAAAGAAGAGAGAAGAAGTAGTGATTTTTATTGTAATTATATAGATAAAGATAATGAATGGGATGTGAATGCTCTTAGATGACCTTTATAACCAAAATCAGTTTCAAGAACTTAATATAACTTTATTTTAAGAACATATACTCAATTTTTCAGTTTATGGACTCGGTTTATAATTTACGCGTCTAACGTTGCCGGTTACGGTAAAACCGAAGGGTTTAAGATGGTTACCTATGAGTTTTCATGTTTTTGAGTCTAGATCCAGTAGCTAACATTTTAAGGTCTTCTTTATAAGTTTCCAACCTTTTAAATCACAAAATTTACCTCTAGTAGTGGGAAGGCTCGTTTTTACGTTTAAACCGTTAAAACGCATTTTTAATCGGGTTTGACCATTTTAAAAGCTTGTTTGACCAACCTTTCCACTTTATAAGTTATTTTATTATTTATCCTACTGGAATGACATGATTTTTATAATTTCTCACCTTATATCCATTTTCCTTAGATTTTCCTAAAAACGTCTCTCGGTTAGCACCCGTTTTCACTCAAAAATCCATTTGAATTATCTTTTGACAACTAAAAATTCCCATTAACTCAAGAACACTTTATTAATCCTTAATGAACATGGAATTCTCTTTAAAAAGTTTATAGCTCAAGATTTCTTGTTTTTAAGTAATTTTAGCATGTTTTCGGATCCCGAAAGTGACCAAAATGGGTCTAAACACAACATGTCCTTTGTTCCAGAGATTAAAAAATATTAACACTCCTAATATCCATCAAAACCTACTGAAATAACAGTAACAAATCGTGGCCTAGTCCTTCTACACATCCATAGCCTTCAAATACATAGAAAATGCCATAACCGACCATTACACTTGTGTAAATCATTGTAACTTGAGTTTATTCATTACCAAAACTTCATCTAACTTAAAAATCAGGTTTTTGGGGTGTCTAAAATGCATTTTTGAGCAGGTTATGACCCTTGTTTAAGAGGGTTTTCAAGAAAGTGTTTAAGGTGTGTTGTAACTTGTAGAAAGAGTGGTTTTTCATGGTGTTCTTGTGTTAACACCTTCCATTCATGGTGTTCTTGTGTTAACACCTTCCATTCATGGTGTACAACCATTTTAACATTAAAATCAGATTATTAGAAGTTTAATGAGCCATTAGATAGCAGGTTACAAGGTTGGTTCTCAAAGTTTACAAGATGCACAAGTTGGGTGGTGAGAATCACCCAAAAAGAGGGTTTTCTAGGTGTAACTCTTGTTACACCTATAGATCGACATGTTATACTTGTAGGATACCTTCAAGAACGTGGAAAGCTCTCCAAGAACAAGGTAGTAGTGAGAATTTTCTGCTACAACAAGAAAAATAGGGTTTTTAGGTGAAAAATGAAGTCAAACTTGAGAAATGACCAAAACCGAACATAGTGAGCTTACACTTGATGTATCTCATGGTTTAGAAGGTGTGGATGGTTGTGAATGGATGAAATCTCCTTGGATGAGGCTGGATAATCTCGAACTAAGGCTGGAACTCTCTGTTTTGCAAGGTTCAAGCTTCAAAACATCACCAAATGGTCACCCTTCTTGCGGTTTGTTGTTGGCCGATGTTGTTATTGTTGTTGTTCGCAATTTGGAGCTGGGAATGAGGTTGAAATGGAGAGTGCTGTGTGTGTTTTCTGGTGTGAAAGATCCGAGAGAGAGAGAGGAGGGAGTAGAAGGGAGTGAGTCTTGCAAATGGAGATTTGCATGAGAGTTGTATGGTTGATAGGAAAAGTGGAGTGTTGTGGCAAGCAAGAATTCTATTGGGGATAAGGGGGGCCGAGATTTGTCTAGTAGTGAGGGGATGAGACAAAATTTTAATTCAAATATTTAATAAGAATGTAGAGTGTAAGGTGGTAAAATTTTCTAGTTAGTTGATTTGTCTTGTACATGATAATGCATGCAAGAACCAAAAATTACAAGTATGTGTGTGTGTTTGCACACATTTTATATATTTCAATTAGGGCTAAGTGATTTCTACTTAGTGTGACTAATCAATATTCCCGGGCATAAATTTTCTAAAAAGGCAGGACTTAAAATGACTAAATTCACATAAATCACATAGAATCATAAAAATGGATCAAATAACAAATGGTGATTCTAAAATTATTGATATAATTAAATTGTTTCCATTATTAGTACACATAAGATGGGATATGATACAAATAAATTAGGGTTTAGAATAGTGACCTTGGGACCGGTTGTCACATTCTCCCACCGTTTAGGAAATTTCATCCCGAAATTTTAGCTTCGCTTACAATTGGTACGGGTGGGTTTAAAGAGATGCGCGTAGTTCTTCCTCATCTCGTCCTCATGTTCCCAAGTGAATTCTGGCCCTCGTCTCGAGTTCCATCTAACCTTAACCTTAGGTATGCGGCTTCGCCTGAGTTGCATAACCAAGCGGTCCGTGATCTCTATGGGCTCTTCCACGAAGTTCAGCTTATCATTGATTCTTGTCTCCTTCAACGGTAGCTCCAAGGTTTTGTCTACCAGGCATTTCTTCAAGTTTGACACATGGAAGGTGTCATGTATATAACTCAATTTCTGAGGTAGTTTCAACTTGTAAGCCACAGGACCAATTCTTGCAAGTATTTCAAATGGTCCAATGTATCTTGGGCTTAACTTGCCTCTTTTTTCGAATCTCACGGTTCCCTTCCATGGTGCTACCTTCAACATTACTCTATCACCTATCTGGAACTCTAATGGTTTTCGTCTTCTGTCAGCGTACTTCTTTTGACGGTCCCTTGCTGCCCGTAGTCGTTCCTTGATTTTGAAAATCTTATCAGTGGTCTCCAATACGATGTCGGGTCCCAACACTTGGCTATCACCAATTTCATTCCAACTCAAGGGTGACCAACATTTCCTACCAGAGAGCCTCATACGGAGCAGCATTGATACTTGCATGGTAACTGTTATTATAGGAGAACTCCACCAATGGAAGACGGTTATCCCAGTTCCTACCAAAATCTATCACGCAAGCTCTCAACATATCTTCTAAAGTTTGAATAGTCCTTTTGCTTTGACCGTCAGTTTGCGGGTGGTACGCCGTACTTAAGTCTGGCCGGGTTCCTAAAGCTCGTTGGAGTGATTTCCAGAAACGCGAAGTGAAACGACTATCACGGCGGAGATTATGGATAGTGGCACACCATGCCTAGCCACTATTTCATTGATATACAGTTGAGCCAGTCTTGACATGTCATAGTCTTCCCGAATTGGTAAGAAGTGAGCTGATTTGGTTAGTCGATCCACCATTTCCCAAATAGCATCATGACCCCTAGACGTTCTGGGTAACTTGGTAACAAAATCCATCGTGACGTTATCCTATTTCCATTTTGGGATTTCTGGCTGCTGTAACGTCCCTGATGGTTTTTGGTTTTCAGCTTTTACCATGGCACAAGTTAGACATTTTCTGACATAAACAGCGATTGATTTCTTGATTCCAGGCCACCATAAAAGTGCCTTCAAATCCTGGTACATTTTATCACTTCCAGGGTGAACTGAATACCTAGATTTGTGAGCTTCATCGAGAATTACCTCTCGAATTCCCCCATGCTTTGGCACCCAAGTTCTTCCTTCGAACTTATATGTACCATCATTTCCTGTTTCAAATCGCTTTTCCATTCCAGTTAACCCTTCTCCTGCTAAATTTTCCTACATTAACGCTTCACTTTGAGCTTCTTTCAGCCTTGCAATTAGGTTAGTGTACACACTTATCCTTAAAGCTCGTACACGAAGTGGTTTTCCTCTCTCCTTTCTGCTCAAAGCATCTGCCACCACGTTGTCCTTACCGGGATGATAATGGATTTCACACTCATAGTCGTTTAACAACTCAACCCATTTTCTCTGACGCATGTTTAGCATCTTCTGGTCAAGAATGTGTTGCAAACTTCGATGGTCAGTGTAAATGATGCACTTCATGCCATAGAGGTAGTGCCTCCACATTTTGAGAGCAAACACCACGGCACTTAATTCTAAATCGTGCGTAGTATAGTTCTTCTCATGATCGTTCAGCAATCTAGATGCATATGCAATGACCTTGTTGCGTTGCATTAGCACACATCCTAGCCCCTGACGTGAGGCGTCACAATAGACTACGAAGTCTTCGACTCCTTCTGGGAGGGCTAGAACGGGTGCACTGCATAACTTTTCCTTGAGCGTCTCAAAGGCTTCATCTTGCTCTGGTTCCCACTCAAAGGTTTTGCTCTTCTTAGTCAGTGCAATCAAGTGTTGGACAATGCGTGAGAAGTCCTTTATGAATCGTCAGTAGTATCCGGCCAATCCTAGGAATTGCCTAATCTCAGTGGGAGTTTCAGGAATCTTCCAATTCTTTATAGCCTCAATCTTGGAAGGGTCAACTTGAATTCCATTCTCATTCACTACATGCCCTAAAAATTGGATCTCTCGCATCCAAATTCACATTTTGAAAATTTGGCATATAGTTGCTCATTCTTGAGTAACTCAAGAATTAGTCTGAGATGTTTCTCGTGCTCTTCCTTATTACTGGAGTAGATCAGAATGTCGTCGATGAACACGATCACAAACTTGTCGAGATATGGGCGGCATACACGGTTCATGAGATCCATGAATGCTGCTGGTGCATTGGTCAGCCCGAAGGGCATGACTAAGTACTCATAGTGCCCATACCTGGTTCGGAAAGGCGTCTTGGGTATGTCTTCTTCCCTTATCTTCAGTTGGTGGTAACTGGATCTTAAATCTATCTTGGAAAAGTAGCTTGCTCCTTGAAGTTGATCGAATAGGTCGTCTATCCTCGGAAGTGGGTAAAGGTTCTTTATGGTCAACTTATTTAACTCCCGGTAGTCAATGCACATGCGTAAGGTTCCATCCTTCTTTTTCACAAATAACACCGGGGCAACCCATGGAGAGACACTCGGTCGTATGAATCCTTTGTCCAATAGTTCTTGAATTTGCGTCATCAGTTCCTTCATCTCAGGAGGGGCGAGTCGATACGGCGCTTTGGCTACCGGTGCAGCGCCAGGCAGCAAATCTATTTGGAACTCAACTTGTCGATTCGAGGGAAGTCCCGGTAGGTCTTTCGGAAACACCTCAGGGTATTCAGAAACTACTGGGATATCCGAGATCTTCTTCTCTTCTTTGGTCTTCATCACGTAGATGATGAAAGCTGAGCATCCCTTCCTTAAGCTCTTAGTAGCTTTTAAATAGGATATCATGGGGCATAAAGTGTTACTCCTTTCTCCTTGCACCACTAACTCTTCCTTGTCATTCAACGGTATCTTAAGTAGGCGTTCATCACAAACAATTTTGACTCTGTTCTTAGCTAACCAGTCCATGCCAACAACCACATCAAATCCTCCTAACTTAATAGGCATCAGATCTATTTTAAATGTATTTCTATTTAGATTCATTGAACAATCCTTTATGATTTCATTAGTTTCTAAAATGTTGCCATCAGCTAATTCGACGGTAAACGTATCGGCTAAGGTACATGTAGCTAGGTCAATCAAGGATCTAAAAGCACTAGAGATAAAACTAGCAGTCGCTCCAGTATCAAACAAAACGGTAGCTGGATGATCGTTTACAAGAAACGTACTATTAACCACATCAGGTTCCTTTCGGGCTCCAGCTGGGTCCATCACAAAAGCTCTTCCCTTGGGCTTGTTGGGTCGGGTGTCCTTGTTTCTTGCTAGCTTGGGGCATTTGTTCCTCATATGCCCTGGATCTCTGCACTCATAGCATTATTTTCCAGGCTCGTAGGTACAGTCTTTAATCAGGTGACCAGGTTTCTTGCACCGATAACAAGGCATGGGATTGCACTCCCCTCGGTAATGAAGCTTGCATTTATCGCAGAAGGGTTTTGTGCCTAGATACAACCTCTTTGCCTTTCCACCATGCTCACTTCGTCTTGCTTCTTCTCTAGGTCTCTTGCTTGAACCGCTACTACTGTCGACCACCTTCCTAGTATCAAACCACTTCCTTTTCTCTTCCACAGCCTTCTTCTTGTCCTCAGTTTTCCCATGTTCAGTCCACCCAGCTCTAACTAGGTCGTTGGTCAGACTACTGGTAAAGTCGACTGCAGCCTGTATGGTTGTAGGCCTGGATGACCGAACCATGCCCCTCACCCTTGGGTGTAACCCCCAGATGAAGCGGGCCATGCCCTTGGATTCCGGCATCACCAAGTGTGGTACCAGTCGGGAAAATGCAAGGAACTGGTTGATGTATTCTGTGTAGTTCGGGCCCTCATCTCTAAATTCAGAAATCTAGCCTCCAGTTTTTCTAGCTAGTTGATTGGGCAGTACTTGTTGGTGATTAGTTCCCTGAACTCAGACCAGTTCATTCTACCAATGGCATCCCGGCCTCGAGGCTGAATGATGGTTTTCCACCATTCACGTGCTGGTCCCTTGAGAGATTGAGAAGCAAACCTCACCATGTGTTCCAACTTGCATTCACTGATGTCTAACACAACTTCGATTTCGTCCAGCCACCTATATGTTTCAATTGCACCCTCGGTGCCATGGAAGTCCTTTGGCTTGCAAGCCATGAATGTTTTGTAGGAGCACCCCTTCCTGATAGCTTCAGATTCCTTGTTGTTTTCAGTCCCAGTACCACCTCCGGTGACGTTCCGGTCAGCATTGATTTGAGCAATGATGGTTGGTATAGCGTGCACAATTTGCTGTGCCACGAGGTTTGCCATCCTCTCGTCATTTCCTGAGTTAGCATTCTCCCCGATGGGAGTCCCTGGAGGATTAGGAGGTTGGTTTCTGGTTCGCCTTGTTCCTTTGTGACGACCTCGGTATGCTCCTTGCCTTCCGATGCGTGTTCCTCTTCTGGTAGGCATTCTGATAGTACTACAGATAAAGTAGTTTAGCATCTCATAATTTGTTTCAAACAATCTATGCATCAATTCCCTACAAGGCTCCCTCTATACGAGGAGAGAATACGGTGTATAATTATACACAGCCTTCCAAATTCCCATAGATTACCAATTTAAACAGTTTAAACAGTCATCAAGAATGGCATGGCCCAACACCATGAATACACAACACATGATAGATAATCATAAATGTTTCAACAGCATTGTATCATAGAAATCAGTTCAAAACAAGACAAAGTCCATAGTATCAGAGTTTGTCTCTTACAAAGTGGAAGGTGCCATCACCCCCATAAATAATAATAATAATAATAGTGTCAAATAACAATAAGATTGTTTCCTTCGACTGTCCAATGATAGATAGTTCTTCCCCCTTCCACATGTCGCCTTCACATCCACTTCTTTTTCAGCCATCCCATCCATCCAGAGCTCTTCTTCCTCTGCTCCTGCTCCAACCTCTACACCCCGTGTGACGCCAACATAGCTTGGAATTTAGCCGACTGGGAGGTCCGGGTAGCGTGCTGAAGAGTCAGCTCGTGGCGACGGATGGTTTTCAGGAGCTCCTCTAGTGTTGCATCAGTGGGTCCTATGTCACTAGCCCAGCGGCTGGATTGTGAAAACCTATCCCCTGCCAGTATGCTAGGGTCGTCGTACATGCTGTGCCTCGGAGGCATCCAGGGCTCCTCCTGTAGGTGGCGTCGGTGTGGCTCGAACGGCAGCGGTGCAGGTACAGGAGTTCTAACCGGTGGTGAAGGAGGAGGTGGCATCATAAATGAGACCGAAGGTCCAGGTCTAGCACTCTTTCATGGACGAGTGACGGTGCATGCTCCCCTATTCCTAATAGGAGAGATAGGTGAGTGGGATGGAGCAGCAACATGCGGCGAGTGGGAGCGCGTCCGGCTCCTGGAAGGTGTCGTCGAAGAAGAGTCCTCGGAAGCTTCAGTGTCCTCTGACGTGACAGATATCCAACCCAGGTGTCCACACCTCCTAAGGTATTCCTCATACTCCGTGTGCGGTTTTGCCTTCTTGGTGTCCCCTGTTGGTGCACTGCTCTCAGTAGGGTATGCAGGTGCTTTTCCCTTGTCAGCCATGGTTGGTTTCCTGTAAAAAGACATCATGAGTAATTTGGTTTCTCATAGCTCATGATAGTCTTACTAATAATAATATACTCATAGTACTAGTGATGGCATTAGTATCAGGAATCTCTATGTATCCCTCATCAATGATGTTAGAATCAATTGTTTCTCAAAATAATGTCAGGCAAAACAGTTCATCTTTAAAAATCAATTTCAAGTCCCCACTCAAAATAAATTTCAAAGTTAATCAGCATTAAACAGAAAGGTCCAAACATAACTTAGAGGTCCGTGATGGAAATTACGCGTCCGGTAAATTCATGATTACGTTGATCAAGTGTAATCATCAATTTACCCAACCCAATCATTCCAACACTTTCCCACAAGGACAGTCCTAGGTTATCAGGGTTGTATCCTAGGGTCTACTATGGTATTCCCGACTTCTCTACAACCTTTGGCTCTGATACCAATCTGTCACACCCCCGGGCCCAGGTAGAGTGGGACGTCACAGATTAGCAACAACATATATGGCAGCGGAAACAAACCAATATAAGAACTCAAAGGGAGAGAACACCACATGGCATTTCAAGTTTTTAAAAGACACCAGGCTGGAAACAAATCCAGCCCCAAATGTTTACATGTTTCAACATAAATTAAATAGTTATTGTATCAAATTGTTCAAGTCATAAATTTGGTCACACAACTAATGCCATGGTCTCGGGGTTGAGTCTAAGTCTTCCATAACAGCTAAGAGTCTTCACGGGTTACCTGAAACATGCCCAAAAGAAAATAGTGTCAACTAAAAAGTTGATGAATTCAAGTGCTTAAAGTTTCAAAACAATAAAAGGAACTCTTAAAGTCCTTAGTAACGGTTTTAGAATCAAGTGTGAAAGTTTATGAAAATCTCATTTGATTTTAAAAGCATCATTTTTAGTATCAGTCATCGTGGGGTATCACAATCAACCCTTCACTTGGTCCCCGGTTGGCCTCTTCTAAACTTGTGTTTAACAGGATATTCCCGAAGGAAAGAACCAAGCCTCAGAACAGTGAACCATTCCTGCCAGGATGGTTCACCACAGTTTCTTATTCAAAACCTATTACATGCCATAGACGACCCCTTATGATCTTAGTGGGGTACTTCCCTGTAGCGGGAGCCACTGTGCGTGGGGGATTCCCCAAATAGATCTATCCACATAAAACAAGCGGTTCACAAAAGAATTAATGATCATGATATAAGTATCAGCAGGTATCCAAAAGTCCCACATACAAGCATCAAATAAAGCACAATCATAGTTCATAAACAAAAGAGCAGGTTCCATCCTAAAAACAGTAAGTAAAAAGGGATCACTAGAACTCACCTTAGATATTAAGCAAAGAAATCCTTCGTGTGCTGGAATATCTCAAGTCTAGCACCCTAACATGAATATATTAAGTGATTAGCTACTGCTCTAAACCTATTTAAGGTGCATCAATAGTGTCTAAGCCTTAGTTGGTCGGATTCGGCTTTGATTCGATTGGGGTTTGTATAAAAGTTTCCTTTTATGGAAAGTCAAGGTTTCTCATACAATTAAGGGTTTCTACATTACTAAGTCCAGAATATATTATAAATATGCTATAAAAGTGACTAAAGTGCTTATTGGGGTCGATTATGAAGTTTAACAAAATTTTAGAGTTTAGCCCCTGAAGTTTCCAAATTGACAGTTTCTACCCTTAAGTTTGGTTTCTTGTATTAGATGACCTTTATAACCAAAAATCAGTTTCAAGAACTTAATATAAATTTATTTTAAGAACATATACTCAATTTTTCAATTTATGGACTCGGTTTATAATTTACGCGTTTAACGTTGCCGGTTACGGTAAAACCGAAGGGTTTAAGATGGTTACCTATGAGTTTTCATGTTTTTGAGTCTAGGTCCAGTAGCTAACTTTTTAAGGTCTTATTTATAAGTCTCCAACCTTTTAAATCACAAAATTTACCTCTAGTAGTGGGAAGGCTCGTTTTTACGTTTAAACCGTTAAAACGCGTTTTTAACCGGGTTCGACCATTTTAAAAGCTTGTTTGACCAACCTTTCCACTTTATAAGTTATTTTATCATTTATCCTACTGGAATGACATGATTTTTATAATTTCTCACCTTATATCCATTTTTCTTAGATTTTCCTAAAAACGTCTCTCGGTTAGCACCCGTTTTCACTCAAAAATCGATTTGAATTATCTTTTGACCAACAAAAATTCCCATTAACTACAGAACTCTTTATTAATCCTTAATGAACCTGTAATTCTCTTTAAAAAGTTTATAGCTCAAGATTTCTTGTTTTTAAGTAATTTTAGCATGTTTTCGGGTCCCGAAAGTGACCAAAATGGGTCTAAGCACAACATGTCCTTTGTTCCAGAGATCAAAAAATATTAACACTCCTAATATCCATCAAAACCTACTGAAATAACAGTCCCAAACATGGCCTAGTCATTCTACACATCCATAGCCTTCAAATACATAGAAAATGCCATAACCGACCATTACACTTATGTAAATCATTGTAATTTGAGTTTATTCATTATCAAAACTTCATCTAACTTAAAAAACAGGTTTTTGGGGTGTCTAAAACTCATTTTTGAGCATGTTATGACCCTTGTTTAAGAGGGTTTTCAAGAAAGTGTTTAAGGTGTGTTGTAACTTGTAGAAAGAGTGGTTTTTCATGGTGTTCTTGTGTTAACACCTTCCATTCATGGTGTACAACCATTTTTAACATTCAAAGAAGATTATTAGTAGTTTAATGAGCCATTATATATCAGGTTACAAGGTTGGTTCTCAAAGGTTACAAGATGCACAAGTTAGGTGGTGAGAATCACCCAAAAAGAGGGTTTTCTAGGTGTAACTCTTGTTACACCTATAGATCGACATGTTATACTTGTAGGATACCTTCAAGAACGTGGAAAGCTCTCAAAGAAAAAGGTATTAGTGAGAAGTTTCTGCTACATCAAGAAAAATAGGGTTTTTAGGTGAATAATGAAGTCAAACTTGAGAAATGACCAAAACCGAACATAGTGAGCTTACACTTGATGTATCTCATGGTTTAGAAGGTGTGGATGGTTGTTAATGGATGAAATCTCCTTGGATGAGGCTGGATAATCTCGAACTAAGGCTGGAACTCTCGGTTTTGTAAGGTTCAAGATTCAAAACATCACCAAATGGTCACCCTTCTTGCGGTTTGTTGTTGGCTGATGTTGTTATTGTTGTTGTTAGCGATTTGGATCTGGGAATGAGGCTGAAATGGAGAGTGTTGTGTGTGTTTTCTGGTGTGAAAGATTCGAGAGAGAGAGAGAGGAGGGAGTAGAAGGGAGTGAGTCTTGCAAATGGAGATTTGCATGAGAGTTGTATGGTTGATAGGAAAAGTGGAGTGTTGTGGCAAGCAAGAAATTCTATTGGGGACAAGGAGGGAGGCCAAGATTTGTCTAGTAGTGAGGGGATGAGACAAAATTTTAATTCAAATATTTAATAAGTAATGTAGAGTGTAAGGTGGTAAAATTTTCTAGTTAGTTGATTTGTCTTGTGCATGATAATGCATGCAAGAACCGAAAATTACAAGTATGTGTGTGTGGCACACCTTTTATATGTTTCAATTAAGGCTAAGTGATTTCTACTTAGTGTGACTAATTAATATTCCTGGGCACAAATTTTCTAAAAAGGCAAGACTTAAAATGACTAAATTCACATAAATCATATAGAATCATAAAAATGGATCAAATAACAAATGGTGATTCTAACATTATTGATATAATTAAATTGTTTCCATTATTAGTACTCATAAGATGGGATATGATGCAAATAAATTAGGGTTTAGAATAGTGACCTTGGGACCGATTGTCACATATAGCATGATCTCCTCTCAACAGGACTAGGAGATCTCTTGTGGGGTGGGAAGTACACTTTAGGCATGGGCTTTTTAGTCTCAACCTTTGGTTTTCAATCTTCTTTGATAAATTTGATTTGTTTAACGTTATGATTACTTTGTCTTTTCAAATGGTTGAGATCATGCTTAACCGGTTTAGACTGAGTAGGTTTTGAATTCTTTGGTTGTGTACCAGCAGATTGTGAACCCAACCCAAGAGGTGCATTATCTTCCTCTTCCACCCAGTCCTCAACGATGATTTTATTCTTTGTGCCCAATGTTGAAGCCTTCTGATCAGCAACCGAAGGTGCAGGTTTAACTGCAGAGTCCGGATCACTGACCAGAGGAGTAGTCACCACATGGTCCTTGATGGGGTTATTATTAACAGGTCTCAATTTGGTGTTTAGAAGGATCTCATGTGGTGGGGGCACAACTTTATAACCCAACCCTTCCCCATTGTTTCTTTCTTTAACCAAGTTTTTCAAGATGTGAGAGGAACTAGCTAAACTATGTAGTTTTTGCTTTAAGGACTCATTTTCAACCTGTAAAACAGCTCTTTCCTTTTTAGTTTCCTTAATTTTCTTTATGTAAAACTTTATGTCATTTTCTTGGTTAAATTCTACAACTTCGGTTTCCCTTAGTTGTTTTCTCAAAACTTCGATTTTCTCTTTATAACTGCTCTCATTTAGTTTTAATACCCGATTATCATCAGTGCATAGTTTTAAGTCTTTTACCAAATTGTCATTATGATCTAACAATCTATCATATTTCAAATCTATGCTTTCTCTAAGTTTATTACAATCAACACAAGCATGTTTATTAAAGAGGGCTTCTTTCGATTTTACCTAGGCAGATGTAGAGGTGCAGCCATGAAAGCAGCCTGGGGTTCTTGGTGTGTTGTAGATCCTTCATTCAGTTCATCTTCCACTAGGTGATCAACAGCAGCCATAGTCTCATTCACATTAGCAGTATTAAGCTCAGCTGAGTTCTCCCCCTCACTCAATGAGTCGTCGTTCAGATCATCAACCAATGCAATGTTAGCTTCACCATCAGATAAGAAATGGAAAGATCAGTCTTGTCCTTCATCACCCTATGCTACCATGGCTTTGGAGTCATGGCTGGTTGAAGCTACCTTTTTGTCCTTATCCTGCCTGTTGGTTGAAGAAAACGGGTTGCTATTTCCTATCTTCTTAGGTTTGACACACTCTCTCTTGAAATGGCCTTTTTCATTGCAGTTGAAACAGGTGACTGTTGACTTGTCAAATCCAAAAGTTGTATCCTTTGTAGCCACTAGGTTCTGTCCCATCTTCTTAACAAACTTCTTTGCTCTACGTACAGCACTAGCGAGAGCCCACATGATATCCATCCGCTCTAGCTCAGTTTCATCCACTTGCTCATAATCTTCATCGGCCAAGTGGCAGTTACCAATCTTTCCTGCTACTAACCCGTCATATGAATGGACCACAGCAGCAAGTAAATCCATATGCTCCTTAGCAACTTCCACAGTTACATTTCCTAGATTCTCTATCGTTAACTTCGTCCGGTTGAGCTTCTGCAGAACTGTGTTGAACACTTGATGAAATATTTGACTCACCACCTGAAGACGCACTTTGAATGTTTGCAGATGTGTTAGACACGAAAGCAGTCTGCAAGGGTGCACTAGAAGATGCAGTAGTAGGAGCCACATTGTATAGAGACGGATTCTGAGTGTAGGTTCCCTTTTTAGACTTGTACTTATGTCGTAGCTCTTCTTCTCTCAATTTCAGAATAAAATCATTTATATCCAACATTTCCAGCATAGCATTATGTCTTAAAGTGGATACAAATGAATCCTACTTATCAGGTAACCCATCAGCCAAACTCGACACTTTATCTTCCATAGACGTTTTGACCCCATGAGTGTGCAGTTCATTCATCAAATGATAGAAGTGATCGATAATGTCGTCCAAACTCTCATTCCCAATTGATGAGAAGTTATCAAATTCCTTCCTCAAAGCTTTAGCCTTTAGAGACTTAAGCATTGCATTTCCTTCATAACGCTTCTCAAGAGCCTTCCATAACTTTTTGCACTGCTTGTGTTCTGAAAACTGATAGAAAATGTCTTTTGGAATGGACTGTGTCAACAATGCATAGGCCTTCTTCTCAGCATTATACACAACCTTTTGTGCCTCATTCAAACCACTTAGATTCAGTGGAATACCATCAGCTCCAACTGGCATAGTGTAGCCAGTCTCAATAGTGCTCCATAAGTTGGTGTCCACTCCATTTAAATGAATCTCAAACCATTGCTTCCATTGAGGATATTCGTCAAGTGACAGAAGCTTTGGTGGTTTGTTGTGATTGCCGATCTCATATTCTAGAAGCAAGAGATTCTGAATTTTGGAATCCGAGATTCGCAGCTTCTTAGGTTTGGTGGGTTATTACATGAGATTCATCCAAGACTTTTCCAAGATAGCCTCACCTTTGACCAAATTGACCCGTAAAGATATGAAGTTCGTGTGGGGTCAGAAACAGGAGGATGTTTTTGAGGAGTTAAAGACGAGATTAACTCAAGCTCATGTCTTGACATTACTCGAAAGGAGTGAGGACTTAGTGGTATATTCAGATGCATCATATTCGGAGCTAGGTTGCGTGTTAATACAACGTGGAAGGGTAATAGCCTACGCATCCCGACAGTTAAAAACCCACGAAGTCAATTACCCCACCCATGATTTAGAGTTAGCGGCTGTGGTATTCGCGTTGAAGATTTTAAGGCATTACCTGTACAGGACGAAAGCACAATCTTCATGGACCATAAGAGCTTGAAGTATTTCTTCGAGAAAAAGGATCTCTTGTAAGGCCTCGTTTCCGGGCACCTCATAGTTGGACAATCATCGCATCATTTCATATATAATATATAATTCATAAAATAAGCAACGGCAATAAATTTAACAAAAGCCATCCATTTCATTGATAATTACTGTTGTTATGCAATACAACATTGTTTAAGTTACAAAACAAAACGTCTGTTAATTGCATTACAAAACAACAACAATATTATGCGTGAATGGAAGCAATTCTTGCCATGCCGAGTAGCCTCCATGCGTGCCATTCACAGCAACATTACCTGCCAACTGAAAATGCATAAAAGTCAGTGTTGTTGAGTGAATTCTAGTTTTAAAGTATTAAAATACTTTATATGACTCACATATGAAAATACTCCTTTCATAAAAATACTTTCTTTACTTTCGTACGTGATCATTCATCGTATATACAACAAGGCATAACCTTATTCTTTATTCATTATCTCACATATTCGTTCATTTTGTACTTTATCATTATCTTTCATAATCGTTCGTTTCGTACTTTATCATTTCGCTCGTTTCGTACCGATTCCAGATCCTGTCAAGCTTTTCCCCCATCGTGGCCCGAAGCCACTATTCCGGGTACAAAGCCTCATAACTATTTGGCACAAAGCCCATGGCCCGAAGCCACCATTCCGGGCACAAAGCCTCATAACTATTTGGCACAAAGCCCGGGGCCCAAACCCACCATTCCGAGCACAAAGCCTCATTAATTCCGGGGTCGAATGACAAGGATCCTATTTCACACTATGCATTAGTCACCAAGACTGATCCCCTTTGTGTGAACCCTCATGGGTTAGCCAAAAAATCGCATGCTATGAAACACAATTGAGCTGACAACTCTCATGAGTTGTGTTCCTTCTTTCATTCTGCTTGCAAGCCTTTTCTTTATTTCATTACGTTTCACTTTTCATCTTTGTTATCTTTCACTTCGTTACTGATGGATCTTGTATGCCCAAGACACATACAAGATTGATGTGGTTAGTACATAATGATCCAAATCGAGTCATACCCAATAACAAGCTAAACAAACACCAATAAATATTTAATTGTTGATGAGATCAAACAAATAAATATTGACACCAATTTAGAAAATGGGTTTTCTAAAACGTTGTATTTGAAATAAAACAAATTATATGGATAATTTGTTAATGAGAAATTATTTGTTACATTATTTAAGTAAATTGAATAATAACAAATAGTGTGTTAATATTATAAAATTAAAAGGGTTTTAATTTTATAAATCTTATGATTAAAAGAGTGTAAAACTTTATAAAATAAAATGGGAGGGAACCCATTTTAAAAGCCAAATTTCGGCCGCCCCTTAGGGGTCTTGGGAATCTTTTAGTCTTGGTTTAATACAAGAATTAATCTCCCTTGCACTCTTCCCTTGAACACACTTTCTCTCTCACACATGCAAAGGTCTCTTCTCCCTTATCCCTTGGCTGAAAAATTCGAAAATTAAGGATGAACTTGAAGAACTTCTTGGCTGATTTTTGGGTTGTCGAAGAAGGAGTTGGGTCTTGGTGTTCTACTATCTAACAATTTGGTGTTTGGAAGAGCTTGTGGGTATACAAACTTGAGGCTTTCGCTCTTGGAGGCTGGACATTCAAGAGCATCATCATCTTCATCTCATTCATACTTCATCATCTTGTTCTTGAAAGGTAGTTTCCAGAACACCCTATGGTTGTTCTTTTCGTTTTGATAGCATGCCATTTCACATATATTAATGATCTTTGTTTACGGGTTTTGTTTTGGGTTAATATGGTTCACATTTTCAGATTATAAAACACCTTTTAACCACTAATATCCGCTGCGTTTTCAAGTTTAAATGGTTAATCTTGCTTTGATAAACATGTAACAAAACCCATCAATGACATCTAGAGCCGGTTATGTGGAATGCATGCTTCAGAAGTTCTTGGAAAGTTAGTTTTCATGGACTTTTTCAACCCATTAGGGGCTGTTTTGTTATGGATGATTCAATCCTTTATGTTTCAAGCACTACTAGAAAACTGTTAATAGATGACGTGCAAAAGATGACGCGCGGAAAAAGATGACGCGCATTTACGCGTATCATAAAGATATGTCATATATTAAACTATTTTTAGAAAGGATTACACGCATGAAAGGATTACATGCATTTATGCGTGTCATCTTGGTTTATCATATTAAAAATTTTAACTTAAAAACCCGCCTATCAGCAAAATCCCAATCGAACCCCGCGGCCCCCTTTTCCATCAATCAATCACCCCTTTCAAAATCCCTTTTTCTCTCAATCGATCACCCCTTTAAAAATCCTATCGGCCACCCACCGGCCACCCCCCTGTGGCACAATCGACCACCCACCAGCCACCCCCCCCCCCCGTCGCACAATCGACTACCCACCAGCCACCCCCGTCACACAATCGGCCACCCCCTTCGACCAACTTCTCAGCATTCACAATCGACACCCCTTTCGACCACCCCCTTCGACCTCCTGCCACCCACTACAGTCCCTTCGCAGTTCCTTCTCAAGACCTTTGTGTAGCCACCACCGCAGTCACTGCAGGACACTCACGCAGCAGCCGTCGGCCACCTGCTAATCCCCATCGCACATCGCAGTCACTGGACATTGCAGGTTCTATATTGTTGTTTTTGTTTTGATAGATAAATTGTGGTTGATTGTGGATGTATTGTAAATTACGGTTTTTAGTAGAACTTTTTGGACCTAGTATATGTTTTAGTGTAGTAGTTTTTGTGGATTTGTTTTGTGTTTGTTTTTTTTAGGTTTTTTGAAGGTTTATTCATCTTGTTTACGTTGTGTAGAACTTTGGGTGTCATGTTTAGGTTGTGTAGAAACTAATAACATCTTGTTTAGGTTGTGAGAACTTTGTGTGTCTTGTTTAGGTTGTGTAGAAACTAATGACATCTTGTTTAGGTTATGTAAAACTTTGTGTGTCTTGTTTAGGTTGTGTAGAAACTAATTAATGATATCTTGTTTAGGTTATTGTAGAACTTTGTGTCTTATTTAGGTTGTGTAGAAAAGTAAATGACATCTTTGATTAGTTATTTTGTTTTAGGGATAGTTAGGCCATTATTTGGTTTATTCTGTGAATTGTGATGCACATTTCGAGACCTAAATCTCGTCATTAAACTTGATTCTAGTTTCTATGATGGTGACAAACTCGAAACAATGGTCATGGATAAAGCATGGATTTCGACCGATAGATTATCAAATGCATATGACGAAGGTGTGGAGGAATTTTTAGAGTTTGCGCAAAGTAATAATCCAAATTCAGATGTTATTCCATGTCCCTATGTTAATTGTATCAATTTGTGTCACCACTCAATTGCCAATGTGCGTTATCATTTGTTTGCCTACGGTTTCAATGAAAATTATAAGGTCTGGTCTTTTCATGTAGAGAAACGTCCGAAGGTTGATTCTAGATGCCCTGGTACATCTAGACCTATTGAATTTGATTATACAAAGGAAATGCTACATGATGCTTTCACACATGTAGATAAAGATCCTGATTCATTGAAATCTCTTCTTGAAGAATGTGATAAACCACTTCATATAGGGTCAAAGTATAATTCACTTAGTGGATTATTAATGTTCCAACATTTGAAGAGTCAATTTGGTTGGTCGGATTCAAGTTTTCATGCTTTGTTGGGCGTCTTAAAAGATATCTCACCATCAAACAATACAATCCCAAGCTCGATATACAAAGCCAAGAAGTTGCTAAAAGGAGTTGGTCTAGAATATCAAAAGATTCATGCATATGAAAATGATTGTGTTTTATTTTGGAAAGAATATAAGGATGATTCTGAGTGTCCAACTTGTGGCACATCTCGTTGGAAGAAGAATACCAAAAACGTGCCTTCAAAAGTTTTGTGGTACTTTCCTCCTATTTCTAGATTTAGAAGAATGTTTTCCTCTCCAGAAATTGCACGTGACTTAACTTGGCATGCGCAAGGTCGGGTCAATAATAGTAAGCTTACTCATCCTCGTGATTCACCCTCCTGGAAGCTTGTTGACAACACATGGAATGATTTTGGAAATGAAAATCGGAATCTTAGATTAGCTTTGTCCACTGATGGTATCAATCCTCACAAGTCATTAAGTTCAAAGTATAGTTCTTGGCCCGTTATCCTTATAACATATAATCTACCATCTTATATATGCATGTCAAGAAAATTTATGATGTTGACACTATTGATATCAGGCCCAAAACAACCTGGTAACAATATTGATGTCTACTTGGCACCATTGATAGATGATCTAAAAGTTTTATGGAAACCTGGGATTAGAACATCTGATGCTTATAAGAAAGAATACTTCAATCTTAGAGCAATATTACTTTGGACTATAAATGACTTCCCCGCGTATGGTAATCTTTCTGGATGTGTTACCAAAGGTTATAAAGCTTGTCCAATATGTTCAGAGGATACTTGTTCACAATGGTTGCCAAAGTCTAAAAAGGTATGCTTCCTTGGCCATAGGAAATTCCTCCCACCTGAACATCCTTTTCATAAAAGAAAAAAACATTTCAATAATCAACAAGAGAGTGGTGTTATAGGAAAACCATTATCAGGTGAAGAAATTTATGACTACCTGTCGGGGTTTGAGAATACATGGGGTAAGAAGAAGAAGTCAAAGAAAAAAAAAGAAAGTATCGATGAGAGAAACAAATTATGGCATAAGAAATCAATTTTTTTGAACTTGAATATTGGAAAAAGTTGTTTGTTCGTCATCAGCTAGATGTTATGCACATAGAAAAAAATGTGTGTGAGAGTATTTACGGAACATTATTGAATTTACCTCACAAGACGAAGTATGGGTTGAAAGCAAGACAAGATCTTGAGGAGTTGGGCATAAAGTCTGAATTACAAGCTCAACCAAAATGGAATCGACTATGGCTTCCACCTGCATGCTACACTTGAACACCTCGGAGAAAAATCTATTTTATGATACCCTGTCTAAGATAAAAGTGCCTGATGGGTATTGCTCCAATTTCAAGAATCTCGTGTCTGATGATGTTTCAAAGATGAATGGCTTGAAGTCCAATGATTGTCATGTGCTGATGCAACAACTTCTTCCTTTTGCTACCAAGGGGGTGTTAGACATGAAAGTGAGAAAAACAATTTTAAGTTTTATCTTACATGCTTTAGTATAAACCTTGAAAGATTAACATCAAATGGTTGATTGTGTTGTTTGGATAAAACCCTAAAGTTGTGGTTCATGTTGGCTAGAACTTTAAGGTTATTAAAAGGGGTTCATAGTTGTTCTTGAATGTTGTATATGATACATATTTTGGTGCATAACATAGCCTTGACCTTATGTGTTTTGATTTTGGTTGATTGTGATTTTGTCATGTTGGTTTTATCTTGAAAGGGTTGTAAAATTTGCGTTTGTATTTTGGGTTGTAATTTATTTATTCATTTGGTTATGTAATAAATAGATTAGGTGTATTTCTTTTATTATAAAAATTGTATTAGGATATAATTTTGTAAAAGAAGATGCACAAGATGAAGACCCAAAGATGGAGACAAAGCACATGGTCACTTGAAGTTTTGGATGTGGATTCAAGTGGAAGTTCATGGACACATATGATGTGTCATTATTAACCCTTAGGAAAGACCTTATGACAACACTCGTGATGGCAAACAAGTGTAGTCAACTTAGTGGCTATGGTTATGCACTTATGTTTGTATGATTATGCTTGTTTGGTTGTTTGTTCAATGATTGTTGTTTGATATTTGGATATGCGTAACAAACTTATTAACAAACATAACAAGCTGAAAATTAGTGGTTCTTTATCATTAAATAATTAATAAAGGGTTATTAAAAGGATTAATGACTTTAATAAAAGGGGTTTTATTAAAAGGTGAACCATAGGGTACCTTGTATTTGAAAGCATGCAACTATAAGATACATAGAGTTTTCTAAACTAGTATTATGAAACTTAAAATTTCTTTTATAAACAAGTTTAAGACCATCCTTTTGCATAACACTTGAGTCACTTGGAAACTCTTAATGGAATAAAGGTCACCAAACCATTCTGAGGGAACTTGTGATTTGAGGTGGGATACCATATTTGTGGGATAAAGGTCACCTAACCACTTATGTTGGAAAACTCACATGTGTGTGCAAGTAGGGTGATTTGATTTTCAAACCATGTTTAATGGATCACCTACAATGTGGTTTACAAAGGTGTTGATGGGATTAATGTGCCTACCACACATATGATGTTTAAGTCGATCCCATACCCTAGAAGTTGCAAAGGGTTGCCATTGTCAAAACGTTGACTACCTTGCTAATTTAAATAATAGGATAAAGGCCACCAAACTACTATTTAAATGTAACATTGGATTCTAGATTTTAAAATTATGTAAGACACTTATAAGGGCTTTAATTGTTAAAATATGAATGATATCGAAAATACTAAAATTGAACTTTGTTAAAATTTTGTAGATGGCCACCAACCATGATGAAAATAATGATATCCTGTCCGCTCACTCACTATCACTAAGGACCATTCTCCAAAACGAGCGTCTAAACCATAATAACTTTATAGATTGGTTTCGAAACTTGAGAATCGTTCTCAAGCAAGAGAAATGATCGTATATTTTAGACGATCCGATTCCCGATCAGCCTAATGAAGAGGATGAGGAGGCCTTTATAAATTGCGTAAAATACACCGAGGCCTCGGTCCAAGTGTCATGCCTCATGTTGGCAAGTATGACTCCGGATCTCTAAAAGGAGTATGAACATCATCGAGTGTACGACATGATTACCCAGTTGAAGGAAACATTCCAACAACAAGCAAGGGTAGAGCGCTTCGAAACGGTTCGAGCACTCCATGCATGTCGTATGGATGACACCCAATCTGTTTCATCTTATGTACTTAAGATGAAAAGCCACATTGACCTCCTCGAAAGGCTGAATTGTCCCGTCTGAAAGGAGTTGGCTACGGATTTGATCCTCAACTCTTTGTCAAAAAGGTTTGACAACTTTGTTATGAATTATAACATGAGCGGGTGGGACAAGAGCACAAGTGAGCTTCACTCTATGCTCAAAACTGCCGAGGCGGCCATGGGTAAAAAGGTTTTACCCGTTCTCACCATCAATGAAGGTGGGAACAAGAAGAGGCCTCACCCCACACCCAAGGCAAAATGTTGCCAAGGGCAAAGGGTACGTTAGGGGAAAGGGAAAGGGAGTGGTTAGAGCGCCACCACCAAAACCAGCGGAAAAGAAGCAAAAGGTTGCTTTGAATGACCCATGCTTTAAGTGTGGGGAGATCGGACATTGGGCACGAAATTGTCCAGTCCATCTCAAAGAGTTGCAAGCTAAGAGGGATGTCGGGCAAACCTCAGGTACAATTTACATGATTCATATTGATCTAAATTTAATATTCTCTAACACATTGGTATTGGATATCGGATGTGGAACTCACATTTGCAACTTATTGCAGGGGTTCAAATGAAGTAAGGACTTCAAGAAAGGGGATGTTAGCCTCTACATGGGGAATGGTGTGACACCCCGTAATTTCAGATTGACATTATTCAAACTGTTGTCGTTAACATTGACCCGTACTCGCTAATACTCGAAACGTATACAAACACCGCCACCGACATCGTTAAACAAATTGTGATAAAATACTAACGCGGGTGTTTGTAGAGGATTCACATAAACGAGATTACCTACGGAGTCCTATTAATTAATAGAGCTCGCTCATCTACGTCGTTATCAGCCGAAACAAATTCGGGAACTCGGTACCTAAGTGCAGGGACCAAACCTGACAATTGCCAAACTGGGGTTGGGTATAAATACCCACCCACAAGCCAAACACACCCCATTTCTACTCTCTTTCTCTCCTACGCTCTCTACACCCCCGATTGTTCATCCTAGCACCAAATCCCACCCGATTGAGCTCGTTTTTGTCGGATTAGACCACCCAACAGCTGAGAAATCACGATCCCAGCAGGTAGGCGACCATTTTCATCCGTTTTATCACTCGTTTCACTGCTGCAAGTATGGGATTCGGGTGTTCGGGTTCAACCCGAATGCATGTGGTCGTGGGGGTGCGTATGAGGTCAATCAGCGTATGCATTTCACTTAGACATGTTAGGAGAGTGTTTCTGGAAGTCTTGATTGTGAGAAAACCGAGCACGGAACCGCCGAAGGCTGTTCGACCCACCCAGCTGTCGTGACCTTCTGCAGTCCGCGACTGGGCCAGCCGTGCGATTGGGTCATGCGACTAGTCCCATCGTGCGATTGAGTCATGCGACCGGTCCCATCGTGCGATTGATCGGGGCGACTGGGGTGAGACGTGCGAATGAATGCGTGCGACTGAGTCAACCGAATGAATGTGTGCGATTGAGTCAGCCGAATGAATGTGTGCGACTGAGTATCACCCGACTGAAGGTCCAACCGCACGAATGAAGGTTCATTCGTGCGATTGGTTATTGATGCGGGTGAATGGGTGATGTATGGTACGACTGAAGGCTGAGTCGCATGAATGAGGATTCAATCGTACGAGGGAAGTTGATTCGTACGATTGAAGGCACATTCGTGCGAATGAAGTGCCCAGTCGTGCGTCTAGCCCTGTTATGCGATTGGAGTCATTTTGAGTGAATCCTTCTGGTGTGCGAAGTGTCTATCGTGTGATGATAAGTTCACATCAATAAAAATGTCATTTCTTGACCACAAAGATTAAAGTCAACGCAATCAACAGACATATACTTTTCAACCCGAAACAACCTAACTGTTTACAAATATCAACAACCCATTTGAAATCTACATGAAGTCTAATACGTCTATGACCGCTTGTGTGTGTGACACCCACGACCGAACCCATGCGACCCGACCCACCCGACTAAACATGTCTATTAACGCTAAACACAACATTAACGCTTAACACAACTGTCAATAGGTGTTTGACAGCGCATCGTAAAACAACACTTGGGAGACTTGCATCCTACACACTTGCTACATCATCTGTGAGTTTCACGGCCCCTATTTTACATCTCTTTCCTTTCTGGGAGAAAACATGCAAACAGATTTACATTTACTTAAATGGTTGTAGTAATATTGATATCGCTTGTTACGTTAGTGCAAACACACGCATGTCCTCACACACTCAAGCCGTTAGTAATGGGATTAGCGAGGTAATTTTGAGTAGTACTACTGGGTCTGACAAACCCCGCCCGGGCTAGTCGCGCTAGCTTGATTGAAGGTCAAACAGGTGCCAAATTGACCTAACATACGATTGCCACGGTCGGTTAAGACGTGGTGGAAACACATTGTCATGGTCTGATGAGACATGACGGAACATACGATTGCCACGGTCGGTTAAGACGTGGTGGAAACACAAATAGGACGTAAACAGTCAGCTTCGGTTCGAAACGCTAAGTAACAAGAACATAGGCTAGCTACCTAACGATATGCTTTATGTACTAAACCATTGAAACGCAAAACATGGAAACGCTTACGAATACATTTCTTATTGATTAAACCTGTGAACTCACCAACTTTATGTTGACACATTTTAGCATGTTTTCTCAGGTCCCAGGAACGCATAAGCTTTTGAGGAACGCTTCAGGATATGCACTCAGGACATGCATTCATCTAGTTTATTTTCAGCATTGAACATATTGTTTAAACATGACTATTGTAACAGTATTGTAATGGATTCATAACTTTTGTACATGCTTCCGCATTATTGTAAACTCTGCTTATGTTCACGTGAATGAAGTCAATGTTTATTTCAAAATTCTTATAGTGTCGTTCGATATGACTGTGTCTGTGATCCTGGTATGTCACACGCCTAACGGTAAAACCCCGTTCGTGGAAATTGAGGGTGTGACAGATTGGTATCAGAGCCACAGGTTATAGAGAACTAGGATTGCATTGCATCTAGACTATAGCCTTAGACACAACACTAGTATTGCACAGACGCTCATTACATGGTTACCACTGTTGTGCGAACAACCTTCTGGGGTACTGACACTACACTGCTGAGCAAACATAAACACTATGGGTATGACATGTGTGTCATTACCGGCTAACAGAGGGCGGAGAGTCCCGCTCGCTCACAACCAACGCTTACACTTGATCCTTCACTCGCGGAGTGAAAGCAACAACGAATTGAATCAAACATTTCCATGATTGGAACACGAAACTCATTTCTAACGCACGCGATAAGCATAACGATGACAAACAAAAAGAACAATACCTCACTCTTCCAACTCTCTCACACTTGTTACTATTCCCAACATATCCTATCCTCTACGCTAGTCCGAGCAGTAAATGAGGGAAAACTAAGATATTCAAGTCGATTAGAGAATCGGACTTGGACATCCAAACACCTAGAACCACGAAGGGAAAGAGGTCAAATTGACTTGATTCCCGTTGTTACCTAAACCGAATCTCTTGTACAACTTTAGTTATTTGACTCTTGGTATAACAAATACATCTTTGATGCTTTTATCATTGATAACACTCGGTACTGGACAAGGTATGTTATCTCGAATAGGAGGAACCATGTGTGACCATGCAAAGCAAATTAGAATCACGGGTGCACACGTAATTGTAATTTGTCGTGCATGAGAACTCTGGCAACTCTATTGGGTGATAACGGTAATGGCCAGTACAAATTTTCAAATTCCATACTTAGGAGGCATAAGGCCTCGGATCCTCATAAAGCCTTACTATCGATGTGCAAACAAACCCCTCATTCTTACTAGCATGATACAATATATATTACTGTCAATAATTGTTATCCGGTTATTGATTAATATGTGTTGTGAATTGAAGAGATCATGTCTGGAAGAAGACCTGGACGCCCGGGTGGACGAGGAAATATCACCCTGACTCAAGCCGAGCTGAATGCTATCATCAACGAGCGCGTGGCTGATGCGCTTGCAGCTTATGAGCAGCCCCGCAATCAGGGCCAGAACGACCAGAATCCGAACCAAGGAGGTCCAACAGTCTGTACCTTCAAGATGTTTATGGATTGCAAGCCTCATTCTTTCAGCGGCTCAGAGGGCGCTGTCACATTGCTTCGCTGGCTAGAGAAACTTGAGTCAGTGTTTGCCATGTGCAGCTGTCCTGATGGAAATCGGGTCAATTAAGCCTCCGGCACATTGGAGGGACCAGCCCTGACATGGTGGAATTCACAAGTCCAAACCTTAGGACTTGGTGCTGCAAACGGTATGCCATGGGAAGACTTCAAGATTCTAATGAAAGAAGAGTACTGCCCCAGGAGCAAAGTCCAGAAACTGGAGGCAGAATTTTGGAATTTAAAGATGATTGGTTCTGACATGGAGGAGTACACGACTCGTTCGCACGAGTTGGCAGCATTATGTCCGCAGATGGTAACTCCGGCCTACAAACGGATCGAAAAGTACATTGATGGCTTGGCTCCTCAAATCCAGGCTAGTGTGATGGCTGCTGATCCTGTCACTATCCAGCAGGCCATCCGACTGGCTCACAAACTCACCGACCAGGCAGTGGCACAGGGCATTTTGCCTAAACGTGGCGCTGCTTCTGGTTCATCAGATCACAAAAGAAAATGGGAAGGTAACAACAGCAAGTCTTCAAGCCACAACAACCCTCAGCAACAACCGACCAAAAGGTTCGACCCATCAAGGAACTTCACCAATAACAATCAGAACAGCAGCAACAGCAACTATGGTCAGAGTTCGAGCAGCTACGCGGGCAAGAACCCTAGGTGTAACCGGTGCAACCTCCATCATCATGGCCCATGTGATCGACTCCGTTGTCAGAGATGTGGAAAGATGGGACACGCAGCCAAAGACTGCCGGGGTGAACTAATGACTCAGCAACAACCACCCCAACACCAACGACAGGGTGGAGTGACTAGAGGCTGCTATGAATGTGGAAAGGAGGGACACTACAGGAAGGATTGCCCGCAGCTAAAGGGCGGAAACAAGGGCAATAATAGGGGCAATGCCAAGGGTCGCGCATTCGTAATCGGGTCCGGCGAGGCAAGGGATGACCAGAATGTGGTTACTGGTACGTTTCCCCTGAATGGTTGTTTTGCTTCTATACTATTTGATACTGGAGCTGATAGGAGTTTTGTTTCCAACAAGTTCATTAAGTTCTTAAATGTAACCCTGGCTGTCATGGAACCTAGTTATGTGGTAGAATTAGCTGACGGAAAACAAATCGAGGCAACTCATATCGCCAAGGAGTGAAGACTAGGGTTATGTGGTCATGAGATAGATATTGATCTGATGCCTGTCACACTTGGTAGTTTCGACGTAGTGGTGGGCATGGACTGGGTATCCAAGAATCAAGCTGAAATCATCTGTGGAGAGAAAATCATACGCATACCACTTCCTAGTGGTGAAATTCTATCAGTTTATGGCGAAAGGAGTGGCATGGTCTCTGGAATCATCTCCTACATGAAAGCTCAAAAGTGTTTGCGTAAGGGTCATACCGCTTTCCTAGCCATGGTCACTGAAAAAGAAACCGAGGAAAAGAAAATTGAAGACATCCCAGTTGTACGTGATTATCCTGAGGTTTTCCCTGAAGACCTACCCGATCTCCCACCGCATCGCCAAGTCGAGTTCCAAATCGAATTGGTACCGGGAGCTGCCCCTATCGCGAGAGCACCGTACAGATTAGCTCCAAAGGAACTGCAAGAACTGTCTACGCAATTGCAGGAACTATTGGATAAGGGTTTTATCAGACCCAGCTCATCACCGTGGGGAGCCCCAGTCCTGTTTGTCAAGAAGAAGGACGGAACTTTCCGCATGTGTATCGACTACAGGGAATTGAACAAGGCAACAGTAAAGAATCGTTATCCTCTCCCGCGCATTGATGATCTGTTCGATCAACTACAAGGGTCGAGTTACTATTCCAAGATAGACCTAAGATCGGGTTATCATCAACTAAGGATACGAGAAGAAGACATTTCAAAGACTGCCTTCAGAACGAGATATGGCCACTACGAGTTCTTGGTTATGCCGTTCGGGTTGACCAATGCACTAGCGGTTTTCATGGACCTAATGAACCGAGTGTGCAAACCCTATCTAGACAAGTTCGTCGTTGTCTTCATCGATGACATCCTTATTTACTCAAGGAATAAGGAAGAACACGAAGCACACCTTAGACTGATTCTGGAGCTGTTGAGACGAGAACAGTTGTATGCAAAATTTTCAAAGTGCGACTTCTGGATACGAGAGGTCCATTTCTTGGGCCATGTGGTCAATGAGAATGGGATACACGTTGACCCGGCAAAGATAGCAGCTATCAAGAACTGGGCTACGCCTAAGACACCGACCGAGGTACGACAGTTTCTTGGGTTGGCTGGCTATTATCGACGGTTCATCGAAGGGTTCTTGAAGATTGCTCAACCTCTCACCGCATTGACTCATAAAGGCACTACGTACGATTGGGGTGATAAACAAGAATCTGCATTCCAGATTCTGAAGCAGAGACTTTGTACAGCACCGATCCTATCCCTGCCTGAGGGAACCGATGATTTTGTAGTTTACTGTGATGCTTCCATACAAGGCCTAGGTTGCGTACTGATGCAATGCAATAAGGTGATTGCCTATGCATCACGACAACTGAAGGTACATGAGAAAAACTACACGACACATGAACTAGAGCTTGGAGCAGTCGTGTTTGTACTCAAGATATGGAGACACTACTTGTACGGTACCAAGTGCACCATTTACACCGATCACAAGAGTCTCCAGCACATCTTTGAACAGAAGGAGCTAAATATGAGACAACGTCGTTGGGTCGAGTTGTTAAACGACTATGACTGTACGATCAAGTATCATCCGGGCAAGGCCAACGTAGTAGCGGACGCACTGAGTCGGAAGGAAACGCCCAAGCCAAGACGAGTTCAAGCATTGCAACTCACCATTCACACCGGTTTACCCGACCAGATCCGCAATGCTCAACTTGAGGCGTTAAAAGACGAGAATTTGAAAGCCGAATCGTTACGAGGTATGGAGAAGCAACTAGAAACCAAGCCTGACGGAATCCGCTACTTCATGGATCGAACATGGATTCCCTCGTGTGGAAACCTACGAGAATTGGTAATGGACGAAGCTCACAAATCACGGTACTCAATCCACCCAGGTTCAGACAAGATGTACCACGACCTGAAGATTCTTTACTGGTGGCCAAACATGAAAGCAGATATCGCCACCTACATGAGCAGATGTTTGACCTGTTCTAAGGTTAAGGTAGAGTATCAACGACCGTCTGGTTTACTCCAACAGCCAGAAATACCAGTATGGAAGTAGGAGCAGATATCTATGGACTTCATCACAAAACTTCCTCGAACTCCCAGCGGATGCGACACCATTTGGGTGATCGTGGATCGCTTGACGAAATCCGCACACTTCCTGGCAATCCGGGAGACTGATCGTATGGAAAAGTTGACACGTATCTACCTAAGGGAGGTAGTCTCTCGGCACGGCGTGCCAATTTCCATCATCTCTAATCGTGACGCTCGATTCACTTCACACTTCTGGCAGTCCTTACAACGAGCACTAGGAACGCGGCTGGATATGAGCACCGCGTACCACCCTCAAACCGATGGCCAAAGTGAGCGTACGATTCAGACTCTAGAAGACATGTTACGTGCCTGCGTCATAGATTTCGGCAGCAGTTGGGAAACTCACTTACCGCTAGTTGAGTTTTCTTACAACAATAGCTATCACACATCGATCAAAGCTGCCCCATTTGAGGCACTGTATGGGCGTAAGTGCCGATCACCTATCTGTTGGGCGGAAGTTGGAGAAAGTCAACTCACCGGCCCTGAACTAGTGCACGAGACAACTGAGAAGATCGTGCAGATCCGTAACCGTATGGCAGCAGCCCGTGACCGACAGAAAAGCTACGCTGACAAGCGTCGCCGACCGTTGGAATTCCAAATAGGTGACAAGGTGCTTTTGAAAGTGTCACCTTGGAAGGGTGTGATTCGTTTCGGGAAACGCGGGAAACTAATCCCTAGGTACGTGGGACCGTTTGAGATTGTCAAACGGGTTGGCCCCGTGGCCTATCAGTTGAGCCTACCCGAAGAACTCCGTGGGGTACACGATGTGTTCCACGTCTCCAACTTGAGGAAATGCCTTGCCGACGAAACTCTTATCGTCCCGTTAGACGAGATACATGTGGACGAACAACTATATTTCGTCGAGGAACCAGTGGAAGTCATGGACCGAGAGGTCAAGACGCTCAAACATAGTCGTATCCCTATCGTCAAAATCCGTTGGAACTCAAAGCGTGGACCAGAATTTACCTAGGAAAGCGAAGATCAGATGAAGAAGAAGTACCCTCAACTGTTCCAAAACCAGGCATCTACCTCTTAGATACACAGGTACTCTATTCCACATGCGTCACAAACCGTTGAACCTTGTACTACCCCGTAAAAACCACGTAACATGATGTACTAATTTTCGGGACGAAAATTCCTGCAACAAGGGGATGATGTGACACCCCGTAATTTTAGATTGACATTATTCAAACTGTTGTTGTTAACATTGACCCGTACTCGCTAATACTCGAAACGTATACAAACACCGCCACCGACATCGTTAAACAAATTGTGATAAAATACTAACGCGGGTGTTTGTAGAGGATTCACATAAACGAGATTACCTAAGGAGTCCTATTAATTAATAGAGCTCGCTCATCTACGTCGTTATCAGCCGAAACAAATTCGGGAACTCGGTACCTAAGTGCAGGGACCAAACCTGACAATTGCCAAACTGGGGCTGGGTATAAATACCCACCCACCAGCCAAACACACCCCATTTCTACTCTCTTTCTCTCCTACGCTCTCTACACCCCCGATTGTTCATCCTAGCACCAAATCCCACCCGATTGAGCTCGTTTTTGTCGGATTAGACCACCCAACAGCTGAGAAATCACGATCCCAGCAGGTAGGCGACCATTTTCATCCGTTTTATCACCCGTTTCACTGCTGCAAGTATGGGATTCGGGTGTTCGGGTTCAACCCGAATGCATGTGGTCGTGGGGTGCGTATGAGGTCAATCAGCGTATGCATTTCACTTAGACATGTTAGGAGAGTGTTTCTGGAAGTCTTGACTGTGAGAAAACCGAGCATGGAACCGCCGAAGGCTGTTCGACCCACCCAGCTATCGCGACCTGCTGCAGTCCGCGACTGGGCCAGCCGTGCGATTGGGTCATGCGACTAGTCCCATCGTGCGATTGAGTCATGCGACCGGTCCCATCGTGCGATTGATCGGGGGGACTGGGGTGAGACGTGCGAATAAATGCGTGCGACTGAGTCAACCGATTGGAATGTGTGCAATTGAGTCAGCCGAATGAATGTGTGCGACTGAGTATCACCCGACTGAAGGTCCAACCGCACGAATGAAGGTTCATTCGTGCGATTGGTTATTGATGAGGGTGAATGGGTGATGTATGGTACGACTGAAGGCTGAGTCGCATGAATGAGGATTCAATCGTACGAGGGAAGTTGATTCGTACGATTGAAGGCCCATTCGTGCGAATGAAGAGTCCAGTCGTGCGTCTAGCCCTGTTATGCGATTGGAGTCATTTTGAGTGAATCCTTCTGGTGTGCGAAGTGTCTATCGTGTGATGATAAGTTCACATCAATAAAAATGTCATTTCTTGACCACAAAGATTAAAGTCAACGCAATCAACAGACATATACTTTTCAACCCAAACAACCTAACTGTTTACAAATATCAACAACCCATTTGAAATCTACATGAAGTCTAATACGTCTATGACCGCTTGTGTGTGTGACACCCACGACCGAACCCATGCGACCCGACCCGACTAAACATGTCTATTAACGCTAAACACAACATTAACGCTTAACACAACTGTCAATAGGTGTTTGACAGCGCATCGTAAAACAACACTTGGGAGACTTGCATCCTACACACTTGCTACATCATCTGTGAGTTTCACGGACCCTATTTTACATCTCTTTCCTTTCGGGGGAGAAAACATGCAAACAGATTTACATTTACTTAAATGGTTGTAGTAATATTGATATCGCTTGTTACGTTAGTGCAAACACACGCATGTCCTCACACACTCGAACCGTTAGTAATGGGATTAGCGAGGTAATTTTGAGTAGTACTACTGGGTCTGACAAACCCCGCCCGGGCTAGTCGCGCTAGCTTGATTGGAGGTCAAACGGGTGCCAAATTGACCTAACATACGATTGCCACGGTCGGTTAAGACGTGGTGGAAACACATTGTCATGGTCTGATGAGACATGACGGAACATACGATTGCCACGGTCGGTTAAGACGTGGTGGAAACACAAATAGGACGTAAACAGTCAGCTTCGGTTCGAAACGCTAAGTAACAAGAACATAGGCTAGCTACCTAACGATATGCTTTATGTACTAAACCATTGAAACGCAAAACATGGAAACGCTTACGAATACATTTCTTATTGATTAAACCTGTGAACCACCAACTTTATGTTGACACATTTTAGCATGTTTTCTCAGGTCCCAGGAACGCATAAGCTTTTGAGGCACGCTTCAGGATATGCACTCAGGACATGCATTCATCTAGTTTATTTTCAGCATTGAACATTTTGTTTAAACATGACTATTGTACCAGTATTGTAATGGATTCATAACTTTTGTACATGCTTCCGCATTATTGTAAACTCTGATTATGTTCGCGTGAATGAAGTCAATGTTTATTTCAAAATTCATATAGTGTCGTTCGATATGACTGTGTCTGAGATCCTGGTATGTCACACGCCTAACGGTAAAACCCCGTTCGTGGAAATTGAGGGTGTGACAAATGGGGCAAAAGTTCAAGTTGAAGACGGAGGGGACTACATCTTGAAGCTTCCAAATGGTTTGGAGGCAATTTTAAAAAATGTTTTGTATGCTCCTAGTTTGACTAGGAACATTGTTTCTGTTGCTCAATTAAGATAATATGGTTATGTTTTAACATTTATTGAAAATGAAATTCATGTTTCTTTAAATGACATATTTTATTTTAAAGCTATTCCTATTAATGGTATTTATGAATTGGTTCGTGAAAACACATTATATGATAGCTCATTGTACCAAACCTACCTATCTTTGGCATTGCCGTCTTGGTCATATAAACAAGAAGCGCATACAAACATTTCAAAAGAACGGTCTTTTAAAAGCAAATGAATATGATTCATTTGATGTATGTTAAACTTGTTTACAAGGTAAAATGACTAAGGAACCTTTTAGTGGCAAATCCAAAAAGGCAAAAGATTTATTAGGAATCATACATTCGGATGTATGTGGTCCTTTTAAGCCAATGACTAGGTACCATGAAAGATACTTCATTACCTTTACCGACGACTATAGTCGACATGGTTATGTCTACTTGTTAAGACACAAAGATGAAGCTTTTGAAATGTTCAAAATCTTCCAAAATGAAGTAGAAAATCTACTCAACAAGAAAATAAAAATTCTCCGCACCGATAGATGAGGTGAATACCTAAGTGATGCTTTTAGAGATCATCTTAGAAGTTGTGGTATCATCTCACAACTATCTCCACCTGGAACACCACAAAACAATGGTGTGTCCGAGAGGAGAAATCAAACTCTATTGGATATGGTTCGATCTATGATGGCTAGAAGCTCATTGCCTCTATCATTTTGTGGTTTCGCTTTGGTCCTAGTGGCCGTATTTTGAATATGGCCCCAACCAAGAAAGTGGAAACGACACCATTTGAAATATGGCATGGAAGGGTTCCATCACTGTCATATTTAAAGGTATGGGGTTGTGAGGTTTATGTTAAGACTCCCACCTCAAACAAGTTAGAAAACCATTCCACTAAGTGTATCTTCATTGGATATCCTAGAGATTCTATGGGATATTATTTCTATGATCCATTGGAAAAAAAGGAGTTTGTTGCCAAGAAAGCTGAGTTCTTAGAAGCTAAGTTCCTTACGAAAGGAACTAGCAGTAGAACAGTGAATCTTGAGGAAGATCAAGAACCACAAACCGATACATATTTGGTTGACACTAGCACTCAACATGAGGATGTTGAGGATGATCAAATAGTTGATCAATACACACAAAACGTTCACAAATCTGGTAGAATTAGTAATCCACCTGAAAGATATGGATTTTTCATGGATGGATGCTATGTGGTAGATTCCGATGAACCAACCACTTATCATGATGCAATGTCCAATTTGGATTGTGACAAATGGCTTGAAGCCATGAACGTTGAGATGCAATCCATGTATGACAACCAAGTATGGGACTTGGTTGAACCACCTCTTAACTCCAAGATAGTTGGAAGTAAGTGGGTTTTCAAGAAGAAAACTGATATGCATGGAAACTTGGATACTTATAAAGCTAGACTTGTAGCAAAAGGTTTCACTCAAACTCAAGGGGTTGATTATGATGAGACTTTCTCACCCGTTGCAATGCTAAAGTCTATCAGGATATTATTTGCCATAACTGCTCATCATGATTATGAGATTTGGCAAATGGACGTCAAAACCGCTTTTCTAAATGGATATCTTGAGGAAGATGTCTATATGGTTCAGCCTGAAGGTTTTATTGATCAAAAACATCCTAACAAAGTATGCAAGTTAAAGAAATCAATCTATGGATTGAAACAAGCATCAAGAAGTTGGAATCACCATTTTGACAAAGAGATAATCAAATTTGGATTCATAAAAAATGTTGATGAAGCATGTGTATATAAGAAAGCTAGTAGGAGCATCGTCACTTTCCTAGTATTGTATGTCGATAACATTCTACTATTTGGAAATGACATTCCAACCTTGGAGGGTGTAAAAGCCTGGCTTGGAAGCTGTTTCTCCATTAAGGATCTTGGTGAAGCCGCCTATATTTTGGGAATAAAGATCTATAGGGATAGATCAAGGCGGTTGATAGGTTTAAATCAACGTGCATACATTGACAAGATCTTGAAAAGGTTTAAGATGGAAAACTCTAAGAATTGTACGGTACCTATTTAAAGAGGAACGATATTAAGTAAGACTCAATGTCCAAGCTCAAAGGATGAGCAAGACAAAATGAAGGGAATCATGTATGCGTCTGCTATAGGATCCATCATGTATGCAATGATATGCACTAGACCGGACGTGTCATGCGCTTTGAGCATGACAAGCCGATACCAACAAAATCCTGGAAACAGTCATCGGATGGCTATTAAGAACATACTTAAGTACCTAAGGAGGACCAAGGATATGTTCCTAATCTATGGTTCTGGTGAGGAGGAACTCGTAGTAAAGGGTTACACCGATGCGAGTTTCCAAACTGATCGGGATGACTCACGATCACAATCGGGGTACATTTTCATCTTGAATGGAGAAGCAATTTCTTGGAAGAGCTCTAAGCAAGATGTGGTGGCATTATCAACTACAGAGTCAGAATACATCGTCGCTTCATTAGCAGCTCAGGAAGCTGCATGGTTAAAGAAGTTCATTGTCGATCTAGGGGTAGTCCCTTCCATTCAGGAACCCCTAGAAATTCTTTGTGATAACGAGGGTGCGATTGCTCAAATCAAGGAACCCCGTGCACATCAAAAGACTAGGCACATTGAACGGAGATTCAACTACATAAGGGATGAAGTTGAAAAGGGTAAGATATGTATTTGCAAAGTTCACACGGATCAAAACATTGCGGATCCACTCACGAAGCTTCTTGAAAAGGCAAAACATGAAGGTGATGCTTGTGCCATGGGACTTCAATATTCTAATGACTGGATTTGATCTTTAATTTTTGTATTTAGATATTGTAACCCTTTATTACTTGAATGAATTATTTGGTTATAATGGTTCAACTAATATTCCTATTTTGCATGTTTAAAATCCATGAGTAAATCATTTACTCAGAACATCTGTAGTCGTTCATGCTTGTGGGAACAAGTATGAAGGTAAGACTATTATGAACTTGGATTGGTAGATATTCATATGTATGAATATAGAGCAAAGGGTTACTACCAAAGTTCATAGATATTTGTGGGATACAAATATTGGACTGACCTGCATCTCAAATATTACTACATGGAATCTTCTTGATTGATCATAAGTAATTTTGAGTAAAGGCGAATATCATTTGGTATCCTCTGACCTGAGATACTTATGGGTCTTGATATTTACCAAATATTATGCTTTGACTTAGTTCTTCACTGTTATAAAACATGACAGTACATAAGTCTGAGTTCAGGTATAATACAAGGTAATTGTGAGAGACATATATAGTCAAGATGGGATTTGTCCCTCGTATTCGTTGAGAGTAAGTTGTCTAAGGCCTGATAAAGTTAAATCAATGGGAATGATCATTCTGTGTCTCTAGAATTTAACATGACATCTGTGACAAAAGAATAGATGATTGATTCACCTAAAACTATTCGAGTAAGGTGTTTGAAGGGGATGATGTTATTGAATGGCACTTAGTCATACGTATTAAGGGTAGTAAACCGTTGTTAGGCGGTATTTACTGCTTGCATCGATCTTCTATGAATCTTGTGCAAGTGGGAGATTGTTGGATCTTGTATGCCCAAGACACATACGTAATGATCCAAGTGGGGTTATACCCAATAACAAGCTAAACAAACACCAATAAATATTTAATTGTTAATGAGATCAAGCAAATAAATATTGACACCAATTTAGAAAATGGGTTTTCTAAAACATTGCATTTGAAATAAAACAAATTATATGGATAATTTGTTAATGAGAAATTATTTGTTATACTATTTAAGTAAGTTGAATAATAACAAATAAGGGTGTGTTAATATTATAAAATTAAAATGGGTTTTAATTTTATAAATCTTATGATTAAAAGAGTGTAAAACTTTATAAAATAAAATGGGAGGGAACCCATTTTAAAAGCCAAATTTTAGATGCCCCTTAGGGGTCTTGGGAATCTTTTAGTCTTGGTTTAATACAAGACTTAATCTCCCTTGCACTCTTCCCCTGAACACACTTTCTTTCTCACACATGCAAAGGTCTCTTCACTCTTCTTCCTTGGCTGAAAAATTAGAAAATTAAGGCTGAACTTGAAGAACTTCTTGGCTGATTTTCGGGTTGTTGAAGAAGGAGTTGGGTCTTGGTGCTCTACTACCTAACAAGTAGGTGTTTGGAAGAGCTTGTGGGTATACAAACTTGAGGCTTTCTCTCTTGGGGGTTGGACATTCAAGAGCATCATCATCTTCATCTCATTCATACTTCATCATATTGTTCTTGAAAGGTAGTTTCAAGAACACCATATGGTTGTTCTTTTCATTTTGATAGCATGCCATATCACATATATTAATGATCTTTGTTTATGGGTTTTGTTTTGGGTTAATATGCTTCAAATTTTCAGATTATAAAACACCTTTTAACCACTAATATCCGCTGCGTTTTTCAAGTTTAAATGGTTAATCTTGCTTTGATGAACATGTACCAAAACCCATCAGTTACGTTATACATTACGTTCATTCATTCAGTCATCATACTACGTAAAGTCATAACATAATACCTAACATATATTATAATATAATTTATACGTTTTGAAAATCATTCAAAGATAACACTTCATACACATATGCATATCATACATTCATCATAACATCATGCATATTCTATTCATAGACCCTTACATATTCATGCTTAAAATAGGCCTAAACAGTCCACAAGTCAAACTAGGGTCAAACCCTAAAATTATGTTTTCCCAAAAATTCAGAAAATTTTCTAAGTGTTTGAGCGCATGGGCACTATTTGTGCACATGAGGACTATTTGGGCGTTTCTCCACTATGCAGGCGCATGAGCCTCACTTAACTGTTTCAACACCTAGGCACATGAGCCTTTTGGGTGCATGGGGACTATTTAGGTGCATCACCCTATATTTAGGTAGTTCATCAAAACTTAGGCGCATGAACTACTGTTCAGGCGCATCAGCTTTCACTTAAAAATTTCTAAGGCATTTCTAGGCGCATGGACTACTGTCTGGGCGCATGACCTTACTTAAAACTTTTCTAAGGCAAATTAGTAGGCGCATGGGCCCTGTTTGGGTGCATGACCATCGACTTACATCTTTCTAACATATTTTTCAGGCCCAAATGCAACCTTAACAAGTTCTAAGCTTCTTAATACAATTCTAAGTCTTAACTTAGTATGCATAACCATAAAAGATCAGCATACAAGCATAAATACATACGGTCATACATACAAAAGTTTCAAAAGTGTTTTACATGCATTTTCAGCCCCAAAATCTTTAAAAACAAGTAAAATACGGGGTCTAGAAACTCACCTTAGCTGCTTTCGATCTCAACTCTTCAACTTGAACAAAAGATTTCGAACACCTAGATATGTCTAAAAGACACAAACGCGAACACATATACACATAAGAACATATATTCTTGGTTTCTTAGTCAAAACACAAACAAAACCGAGCCAATTATACATCAATTGCTTACCTTGGTGAAGAACAGCCTCTTTCTCTCTCTAGAACTGAAGAAACTTAGTTTTCTTCTTCTTCTTCTAATTTGGTCAAAAAAGCAGGAGTTATAGGCTGTTATGGGCGACCATACTCAAAAGTAATAATAAAATAATGGGGTTTTGTCCTTTTTGCACTTTAACCCATCCATTTTGACTCATTTCCCTTTCTTTCTAGTTACTTTTGCTTTCCTTTTCTCCTTTATTTTCTTTTATTTTAATTGAACAAAATTCCCGGGTGTTACAAGTCCACCCCCCTTAAAGAGGTTTCGTCCTCAAAACCTGTCATTCTTCGAATAACTGTGGGTAATGTTCTGTCATCTCTTCTTCAGTTTCCCACGTAGACTTCGAACCCTTTCGGTGTTTCCACTGCACATGCACAAGTGGAACCACTTTATTCCTCAATCTATTTTCTTTCCGATCAATAATTGCCACTGGTTGCTCTATGTAGTTAATCCGTTCATCCACTTCAATATCATCTAGTGGTACAATCATATTTTCATCAGCCAAGCACTTTCTCAGATGAGATACATGAAATGTCGGATGAATTCCACTTAACTCATCTGGCAATTCTAACTGATAGGCCACCTTTCCTACTCGTGCGATGATTCGGAAACGCTCTATGTACCTCGGGCTTAGCTTGCCCCTCTTCCGGAACCGAATGATTACTTTCCAAGGTGAGACCTTTAACATAACTCGGTCGCCCACCTTGAATTCTATCGATCAATGCCTCTTGTCGGCCTAAGACTTTTGTCTATCCTTTACTGCTTTCATGAAGACTTTGATCTTTTCTAACTTCTTAGTGGTAGCCTCGATCACCTCAAGGCTCCCCAACTCTTTCTGTCCAATATCACCACAACATACGGGCGTTCTACACCTTCTACCGTATAGCATCTCGTAAGGTGGCATGCCAATACTGGCATGATAAATGTTGTTGTACGAAAAGTCTACTAACGGCAAGTGATCATCCCAACTTCCTCCAAAATCAATCACGCATGCTCGATGCATATCCTTGAGCATCTGAATCGTTCTCTCAGACTGACCATCTATCTGAGGATGATAAGCCATGCCAATGTGTAGCCTCATCCCCATCGCATAATGGAATCTCTTCCAAAACTTCGATGTGAATCGGGTGTCATGAACGGACAAGATCGACACCAGCACACCATGATGAGCTACAATCTCCTTGATAAACAAATCTGCTAGTCTCTCGGATCAATACGTCTCGCGGATCAGTAGGAAGTGAGCACTCTTGGTCTGACGATCAACAATCACCCAAATGGTATCGCACCCCCTCGCTGTACGAGGTAGCTTAGTAATAAAGTCCATGGTGATGTGCTCCCACTTCCACTTGGGTATATCCAACGGTTGGATCTTCCTGTATGGCTTTCGATGTTCTGCCTTCACTTGAAAACAAGTAAGGCACTTACTCATATACTCTACCATATCTCATTTCATACCCGGCCACCAGTAGTCCTTCTTCATTTCATACTCTACCATATGGCTTTCGATGTTCTGCCTTCACTTGAAAACAAGTAAGTCTTATAGGCGTCATCCATAATTTGTCCCCTTAGATCTCTGTATCGGGGAATCCACATCCGACCGAAGAAGGTTCTCACTTCATGACTGTTTTCTCCCAATTCGGTGACTAGACCTCTCATCCTTTCAGAGTTAAGGCGATCTTCTTTCAACGCCTCATCTTGAAATTCTTTCACCTGTGTCGTCACATCAACGGCCATAACTAACTGATAAGACTTCACCCGAATCTGCTCAGGTCTCTCCTTTCGGCTAGGGAATCGGCCACAACGTTGGCCTTACCCGGTTGATAATGGATCTCATAGTTGTAATCCTTGATGAGCTCTAACCATCCTCACTGCCTCATGCTAAGATCCTTTTGTTCAAAGAAGTACTTTAAGCTCTTATAGTCGGTGAAGATGGTGCACTTCGTCCCGTATAAGTAGTGCCTCCAAATCTTCAACGCAAAGACCACAGCCACTAACTCCAAATCATGGGTGTGATAATTGACTTCGTGGGTTTTTAGCTGTAGGGATGCGTAGGCTATTACCCTTCCACGTTGCATCAACATGCAACCAAGTCCTGAATAAAAAGCATCTAAAGATACCACTAAGTCTTCACTCCCTTCGGGTAATGTTAAAACAGGAGCTTAAGTTAATCTCGTCTTTAACTCCTCAAAGGCATCCTCCTGTTTGTGATCCCACACAAACTTCATATCTTTGCAGTTCAATTTGGTTAAAGGTGAGGCTATCTTAGAAAAGTCTTGGATGAATATCATGTAATAACCCGCCAAACCCAAGAAGCTGCGAATCTCGGATGGCGTCTTTGGAGACTTCCATTGCATCACTTCCTTAACCTTTGTCGGGTCAACTATAATTGCTTCAGCATTCACCACGTGACCCAGAAATTGAACTTCACGCAACCAGAAAGCACACTTAGAGAATTTGGCATACAACTTTTCCTTTCTAAGTGTCTCCAATACTTTGTGTATGTGGTCGGCATATTCTTCCTCACTTTTCAAATAAATCAGGATATCATCAATAAACACGATCACTGATTTATCTAACATCAGCCGACACACTCGGTTCATTAAATCCATAAAAGCAGCTGGCGCATTAGTCAAACTGAAAGACATAACGTGAAACTCGTAGTGTCAATAACACGTGCGAAAAACTAGCTTAGGAATGTCCCACTCCTTCACCTTCAATTGACGGTAACCAGATCAAAAATCTATCCTTGAGAACCAACTGGCACCCTGGAGCTAGTCAAACAGGTCATCAATCCTTGGTAGTGGATACCGATTCTTCACCGTCAGCTTATTCAGCTCTTGGTAGTAGATGTACATCCACATACTACCGTCCTTTTCTTCACAAACAATACGGAGCACCCCAAGGAGAGATGCTCGGTCAGATAAACCCTTTATCCATCAGCTCCTGCAGTTGAACCATTAGCTCTTTCATCTCGGTAGGAGCTAATTGATACGGTGCCCTGGCAACGGGTTGAGCACCGGGTATCAGATCAATCTGAAACTCAATCTCACGATCCAATGGCAAACCTGGTAAGTCCTCTGGGAACACGTCCTGAAAGTCACGCACAACCGGCACATCAGACAGTTATGGTACTGACGCATCCACATCTTTTACGTAGGCCAGATAGGCACTACATCCACGCCTCATACACTTTTCTGCCACCGCCATGGAAATCACCTTTGGAACCGTAGTGACGCGATCACCGTAAACCGTCACCGAACTCCTATTGGGCTCAATTAATCAAATCATCTTCTTGCGACACACGATGTTTGCCTCATAGGTTGCTAACAAATCCATCCTTAGTACTACATCGAATCCGCTTAGGGGCATCACATGTAATTTAGCAGAAAACCTATGACCTTCTAGTTCTATGACACAGTCGTCTATCATATCAAAAATTCTAGTGGACATACCAATAGCAGTTTCTACGTCGAATGGCTTATCAATACTTCTACTACTAACAGGCAACTTAGCATAGAAATTTGGTTTACTAGAAACTCCTACTAGCACCAGAATCAAATAATACAGAGGCACAAATTTGGTTTACTAGAAACATACCTGACATGACATCGGGATCCTCTCTGGCCTCCTCCTGCATCATCATGAAAGCTCTAGCAGTTGCCCTATGTCCTCCTTCCTCTGGCGTCTTCTTCATCCCGAAACTTTCAGCTCGAGGCTTCTTACAGTCCCTGCTCACATAGCTCCACACATCTTCGCCATATGACCGGCCTTCCCACACTTGAAGCACACACTCAATCCCCATTTACACTCACCAGAGTGCTCTTTTCCACATTTACTACACTTATTTACCCCCGATCTAGATCATGCCACCCTACAGTCATCCTCTTTCCCGCTTTTGTTGTTTAGAGTGAAACCAGCACGTCCAAACCTTTTCCTTCCCTAGCTTTTGTCACCATCACCCGTCTTCTTCACCTCGACTACTGCCACCTCGACTACTGCCACCTCCCTCTCATCATACAACCTCCCAGCCAGATACACTGCCGACCTGAAAGTGCTTGGTCAGGCAGCAATCAAGTTCCTGTGAACATCAGCTGGCAATCCTTGGATATACTTCTTGATCTTCTTCGACACTGGCATCACCTGATCCAGTACCAGTCTCGCCATCTCATTAAACTTGCTGGTATACTGTTGGTGTGTCATGGTTCCCGCCTCCAACTACAGGAACTCCCTCTGAATCTTGTCTAATTCTCTGTCAGGACAGAACTCCTCAATCACCAACTTCTTTTGTTTTGGCCACCTCATATTTCCAATGGCCCTGCTACCCTCGGCTTGGACAATATTGTCCCACCAACATAGAGCCGAGTCAACAAATGAGTGAGTGCCAAACTTCACCTTTTGATCTTCCCTGCACTCACTAATCTCCAGTACTGCTTCTGTCTCACTCACCCAACGATGAGCAGCAGCAACATTGCCATTCCCATCAAAAGTCGGGGGCTTGCATCTCTGAAATGCCCCATAGTTACATCCTTGTGCAGTTTCCTGTACCGCTTCCTCCTCTTCCTCCTCACTCGAGATAATTGTCTCGGTCCATGATCATTCCCTTTCCTCCTTCTTGTGGTCCTTCTCCTCTCTTTCTTCTCATCCTCCCTTACAGCTTTGATCAGTTCTGTCACTATAGACGGCAGAATCATCTGCATGACTTGATGGACTTCCTCTACCACCGCCTCTTTCACTGTGGCCCTTAAGTTCGCACTCTCATCACCACCTTCCTGGTGATGCATCTCGGGCTCTTCACGGGCCCTCTCAGTAGTCTTAGCCTTATTCCTAGTAACACGCGGTTCAGTACCATGTCCTCCCTATACTCCACCCCTAGCCTGTTGATACATGATGTCCCTAGTTTATGTACTTCAATGTATATGTCTTTCATTTCTTACGCATTTGTAATACAGGAACTTAATGTAATGAGGTATATGCTTTTGGATGTTTATTTACCGTTGTTTATATCATATTCTAATAGTATTTATTATTACACATATGAATGAACAATATATATAGGTTTGAGGTTGTTGTGCATAGCTCTAAGTCAAGAATGATTCAGAAATGTGTTCAACTTAGCCTTATGGTTATTCATCTTAATGGACCATGCTCATGGACCAGACGCACGAATAGACTATACTTATGGATCAGTCGCACGACTGAACCAGGTGACTGGATCAGTCGCACGACTAAGATATATGATTGACTCCGTCGCACGAATGAACTTTTAGTCGTGCGTATGAATCAAACACATGACTCAGTCGCACGACTGAACCATGCTAATGGCTCAGTCGTACGACTGTATACTGAAAACCTATAAATACCACATAATTCGTGGAAAAATGGAACTCTTCAAATATAATCATACCCTAGCCGTTCAGAGCGTCCCAGTTCGTCCATCCAACTTCAAAGTTCGTTCCTGGTCAATTTCAACTCATTCTTAACGGTTGCTTAATCGTTAGATCGATCAGGTTGTCATTCTCACTGATTGGATCGCCAATCAAATAGAATTCCACACTATTTGATCTGGTTTCACGTTGAATCGGTTAGTACTCCGTACGTACATGATCCTAACAAGTGGTATCAGAGCTTTGGCTCGTGATTCTTCGTGGATTCAATTGGTGTTCTTGTTAAAAGTAACGTTTTGATTCAAAAGATCGGTGTTTTTGATTCGAAAGGTGTTTTTGAAGTGTTCTTGATTCAAAAGTTTCAAACTTTTTGTCATACGGCAGATTAGGGTTTGTGAAAAATCGTTTTTGGTGTCAAAGTGTCCAAAGTTTCGAATTTTTCATCCATAGCAGCTTCAGTCGTACGATTAGCTCAATCGCACGACTGAATCCTAATCGTACCATTCAGCCGCACGACTGAACTTAGTGGCATCCCTAAATCGCAGGATTGAACTCATTCGCACGATTGAACTCGGTCATACGATTGAGCTTAGTTGCACGATTGAACTCAGCCTCTCTCTCCAACCGCACGATTTAACTCAGCCGTACTCTTCTGGAAAATGAAATTGGTAATCATAACTCTACGTTTACTGTTGGGAAGGACTCACGTATCCAGAATCTACTACTTCTGGAAAATGAAATTGGTAATCATAACAAACCACCGAAACTATTGACTTTGGATGAATACCCACAATGGAAACAACGGTTTGAAATCTATCTGAACGGTGTTGATCCTAATCTCGGGACAGCCATTGAGACTGGTTATACTATACTAGTTTGTACTAATGGGGTAAAGTTGACTTTAAGTGGTATGAATGAGGGACAAAAGGTTGCACACAATGCTGAGAAGAAAGCTTATGCTTTGTTGACTCAGTCAATTCCTAAAGACATATTCCATCAATTTTCAGAACATAAGCAATCTAAGAAGTTATAGGAGGCTCTTGAAAAGAGGTACGATGGTAATGCAACCTTGAAGGCGCTGAAGGCTAAAGCTCTCAAAAAGGAATTCGGTAACTTTTTACCAATAGGAAATGAGAGCTTAGATGATATCATTGATAGATTTTATCATCTGATGAGTGAGTTGCATACTCATGGTGTTGGGAGGATAAAGTATCAAGTTTTGCTGATGGTCTATCGGATAAATGGGATCCGTTTGTGTCTAATCTGAGATAGAATGATACTTTTGCAACTTTGGACATCAATGATTTCATCTTGAAGTTAAGGGAGGAGGAACTATGTTTGAAATACAAGTCAAAGAAAGGATCTTACACTCAGAATCCTTCACTCTATAATGTTACTCCTGACCCAGTTTCATCCGGAGCACCTCTTCAGACAGCTTTTGTTTCCAACACATCTGGAACTTCTCAAAGTAGCTCTTTAGGAAGTGATTCATCAGGTTCATCTGGAACCCAATATACTATTCCTGAATCTAATTCCACCAAGCTTCAGACTAAGAATCTGGGGAATGTTATTGTTGAAGTAGCAAAAGAGCATATGGATCTTCTCGCTGCAGTGGTACACTCTTATGATGGTTTAGTTGCAGGTAAGATCGAAAATTGTCATCTAGCCGATGAAGATTATGAGCAGGTAGATAAAACTGAGTTAGAAAGAATGGATATCATGTGGGCCTTAGCCAGTGCTGTTAGAAGGGCTAAGAAGTTTATGAAGAAGACGGGGCAGAATCTGGTTGCTACCAAAGACACAACTTTCAGTTTTGATAAAACCAAAGTTACATGCTTCAACTACGGTGAAAAGGGACATTTCAAAAGAGAGTGCATGAAACCTAAAAAGACCAGAAATGGTAACCCCTTCTCATCGATCAACCATCAGGACAAGGAAAAGAAAGTTGTATCAACGAGTCAGCATTCTAAGGCATTGGTTGCTCAAGGAGATGAAGGACAAGATTGGTCCTTCAGATTTATGTCAGATGGAAATGCTAATGTAGCAATGGTAGAAGATCTTGATGATGGGTCAGCAAGTGAAGGAGATAACATAGCTGATAATGCCAATTCAGACAATGAAGAAGCTATGGATGTTGTGGATCATTTGGTTGAAGATGAATTGACTGCTGCTAGCACAGAATCTCCCATCATCGAGGAATCCAAGTCTACATTTATGGCGAACACTTCCAGTTCTGCACAGGTAAATATTGTTAGCCCAGGTTGAACACTTGAATCAAATAATATGAAGATTTCTTGATCAAATAAGATGAACACAATGAAAACCCCTTTGATCTTTAATAAGATTGTAAAATATGTTTACAAGTAATCCCCCAATCTATTGGTCATGCAACCATTAACCAAACCTGATTGCAATTAACCTATTTATAGTCTAGACTAATATTCACTAATTGCACTTAACCCCCTACACTTAGGCTAATTAATGGAAATTACATATAAAACATAAAAATGACTTAAACATATTTAAGTATATTTTGTTGACACAAAATATATTTATTACAATAAAACTCCTAGTCATCTAAATCTTCAACGTCTCATCTCGGTTCTTCGTCTCGAACGTGTCGGGTTTGACTTTTGCGTTGACTTTGACCGTGACGTTGACTTTTGTTGACTTTGACTGTGTTGATAATATAGACTATCTTGTACAGCTCCAACAATACTCCCCCTTAGTCTATCATTATCAACGTATTCATACGAATTCAGCCCTGAGAAGTCGACCATAGAAAGATCTTCAAATTGAGCTTTCTGAATCTGATGAGAAAGATTATTCATCTCATAAGCTCCCCCTATTTATATGCTCCCCCTTTTCCAGTGCATCCTTTGTGAAGATATTGGAACAGCTTTCCCAAACCTCTAGTCTCGGGTGCTTCAGAAGATGTAAGAGGAGGATTCCTAGCTCGGTATCTTCTGCAAAATTAAGGAACAGGTTCTCTGATCAGCTAAACTTCTCAACTGATGATCGGCCATCACTTACAACAAAAATATGAAACACATTCACAAACACAATCTTGACATTTCTAATTAGATCATTTCATTTTAACAAAATAAACCCGGGTTTATCTGTGTACGACAACAAACGAACCCGTGTTCGTTTGTGCGCAATTTCGGTGAAATGCATGAAAAATGATAAAATTGTAATAGCATAATATGGAAGACCTAAAATAATTTTGAAATGAAAATTTATTATAATTTTTTATTTTATTATATACATTTATTATAATATTTTTTAAATTTAATTTTTTTAATTATATTATGATTAAAAAATTTTAATTACCGAGAACTGATTTGATCATGAGATCACATCCTCAAGATATACTATAGCACAAAGATGAATTTAATCATCGACAAGCAATGAGATCACACTGATAACTGAACCTAATCACAGTCTTTGAAAGATTTTAAAATTATCAAACAGATCAATAACAATTGCTGATTTGTTTGTCCACTTAAACCCATGCCCTATCTTTTTTAACAAGCAGCAGATGATTCATTAAGGTTCGATTAAATACTTTAGAATGCTAGGACCCCACAATCATTTTGCAAAACCCTCACCCAACCTCAGGATTTCTTGAATTTTGTTACGATCTTTACATAGCAAGGCTTATGCATTAGTGTGCAAGTGATTATCATCAGAATATTGCATTCTATGATGAATTCATCGTTAGATGATTTTGCACAACTTAGGCCAAAATGGTGAGAGCTCCAGGTCTATACTCACGTATAGCAAAGGAGATGACCATTTAACCATGTGCCGATGAGAGCTCTAGGTCAGTACTATCGTAGAGCAAAGGAGATAATCACTCCAGGTCAGTACTTCCATACAGCAGAGGAGATTAGCACAAACCCAAGACACATAAATACACCAAACATGGCAAAAAGATATGGCTTATATGATTTGCATCATGGTAAGTGAAATATCAATTCTAAATCCAATTTTGTCGGGACTCAGTTTTCATACAGGGCAAAATGATTGCGTAAATCCAGACATCCTTAAGCATATATTCTAATTTAAATCATTATATTGAAGTCTACTTTATTCTTCAGGCTGAGTCTATCAAGCATATCATTAAAGAATCTGTTTGTTTTTCTATTATTTGCATAATATGTAAATCAGATAACAGCATCAGTTACTATCATTTCTCATTTTAAGATGCAAGTCATGCAAGAACAAGCATTTCAAGATGATATACAATCATTTCTCAGTCATCTCGTGAAAGGATCTCAGATCTAGTTTGATCAATTAGGTTATGATTTGAAATGGAATAGTATTAGAATTAGATGAAATTTAAGCAAGAACAAGATGAATATTCAATCAAACAGTAACAGTTATAGAGAGAGAAAGTTTTCTGCAAAATAGAATGTTTTCATTCATTCATGCGCTTCGGCAAGATTACAATTAGGTCAACTTTCCTTTTATAGGAAAAGATGACGACAGCAGATGTCACCTGATAGTGACATCTAACCGATTTACATAAACAACTAAAAATAACTAAACCTACTAAAGATGTCTACAACAGCTGAGGACATCTTCTTACAATAAACGCTTAAGTGTTAACTAATACTACAACTACTAAAAACAAACTACTGAACTACTGATTACAATCTACTGAAAATATAAAGACAACTACTGAAAGGAAACCATCACAACTACTGAAGAGTACTTCTTCAGCTGTTGTGACAACCCCTGAATACTTGGTCTTCAGACTTTGTCTTCAAACTCTGTCTTTAGACTTTGTCTTCAGCTTTAGTCTTCAGACTTTGTCTTCAGACTTTGTCTTTAGCTTTAGTCTTTAGACTTCGTGTTCAGACTTTGTCTTTAACAGATAAAGTCTTCTTCAGTTGTTATGATGTCTGTAGGACTTAAAGGTTTTTCTGATCTGGCTTATTGCTTCTTTTGGTCAAACAAACTCCCCCTGAACCAATGCAGCCAAAACCTTTAAGTTTATTGGTGTCCCACTTATTATGATAAAAGTATTGTCTTTTTCTTCTGGATCAGCTCAGAAGTGACCAATTTCAGCACAGTCCTGGGAAGAGGTTTCAGAAGGTTTGATTGGCAAGGGATGGATGGGAACTCTGTCTTAGGGAATTGGACACAGAGTTGTTGCCTCATCCATGAAACCTACTTCCCTACAATGAGTCTGTAAGACTCTCGAACATAGGCCTCAAGAAAGACAATCTGCTCTTCAAGGGTGAGTTCTTCAGCTTCTCCTTCAAAGAAGAACTCTAGCCCATAGTACTCAGATAGGTACTTGACCTGTTTCCCATTCTTTAGCTCCACAGTTGTTATTTCTCTATAAGCGAACTCATCAGGATGATTGCCTTCAAGTAACAACTGGAGCTCATTGCTTCTGACTTCTTCAAGCCTCTTATAGATCAACCCCTTTTTCACCATTTTGTTTTCCAGCAGTGTTTGTGGGGTAAGATTAGACTTGTAGGCTCTTCTGAAGTCTTTTAGGATTTCCCAGGGTGACACTACAATGGCTAGCATTATCACTGCATCTAAAATCTTCTTTACTTGGCCATTGTATCTTCTTGGGATGTTCTTCTTGTGAATTCTATCACTCACCCTAGGATCAGGCCAAATTCTAACTCTCTCTTTCTGATATTGAAATGTAACTCTGAGAGCATACAATCTCTAAGCATGTTTCCTCATAGATTGTATCGATGTAGACTGAGGAAACTCTTTATCAACCATGTTCAACAGCTGCTCATCATGTTGTTTGTGCTGTTCTTCTTCTTCAAGCTTTACTTTCACAGTTTGCATCTGGATGGTAGGAGTGATTGTTGTTGATTGACTCTTGGCAATCATCTTTGATACATCAGGCAACTTCCCTTTTGTTTTAACAACAGTTGAATGGGCAGCCTATCTTCTTTATCATCTTCTTCTTCTTCTTCTTGAAGCCTTAACACCCTTCTCTTCCTCTTAGGTGCATCATCAGCAGATCTTTATGTTGGTTTCTTGGGTAGAGGAGTTGGTTTTGTGGGTTGTGATTTTGGTTGTTCTGGTATGGGAGATTGTACAGGCTGCTCTAGCATTTTAGTTGCAAGTGTGGCTTTGGAGCACTTTGCCAGATCAGTCCTTCTCCCAGCACCAGCTTCATCAAGGGCTTCTATGATCAATCCTTTGTTAAATACTTCAGACGAACAGATTTTGTTGGTTATCTTCAAAATATTGTCCCTGGTCCATGATTTCACTTCGAAGATTGTCCTCCCTAAATACTTTGATATAAACCTGACCATAGCTTCCAGTCTTTCATTTTCTTTCTCACTATAGCTGGCCCATCGATGCTCAATCTCTTGTACTTCCAGCTTTCTGATCTCAGTGTCAAGTTTGGCAGTGTCAAATCCTTATCTAAAGAGCTGATCAAGAATTTTATCCATTGATCTGTATGTTGCTCATCAGCTTCTTTGATCAGTTCCTCTAACTTCTTATTAAGGGGAGTCTTCTCACCACCTTTCTCTTCTGTATGTGACATGGAAATCCTTTTCTTTCTCCTCCTCTTTTTCCTTTTCTTTCTCCTTCTCCTTTTCCTCTTCAACTCTCTTCCACTTGTCTGCTTTCACTAACTTAGACTCCCCCTTTTTGGTTGCATTGGGTTCAGGGGTACGAATGTTAGAAAGTCTTTTAGTGACTGCATCATCAACTAAGGTTTGTATATTTGAGGAAAGCCTCTCATCAAGAGCTTGATGTACAATGTTAGTTATGATAGGAGTGATGAGAGACAGGGAAGATGTAAAGATAGCAACCATTTGCTCAGAGGGGTTCTGGCTCTGAGAAATGGTGCCAGAAGCAGAGGCTGGTGGCTGATTTGTTGTGAGTGGCTCAGGATGTGGGAGACCTTCAGAAGAAGGTGCCATCTATGGGTGAATTTGGGCAGATGGACTTGATTATTAAGACATTTTGGCAAGCAGTTCTTGTAGTCTGTATACCTCAGCCTCAAGAATGGTATTATGGGTTAGAACATCATAGAAAAAGCCCAGGTCATCATCAGTGGTTGCTGAATCATCTGACCTCCTGATTACATCAGGATGAACATGTCCTGAGTGTGGATCAGTATTCACATGTGCCCCTTGTTCTTGGTACTGGGGACTTCCTGCCTCAGGATTATGCCCTTCATTAGCAGTTGCCTCTGGTGAGGTCCTAGAAATGTTACCAACTTTAGCCTGTTCATGTGCTGAAGCAGTAGAAGTGGCAGCCTCACCAGAAGTTCTAATCTCCTCCTCCACACGGGGAGATTGAACTATGTAATCCCTGTGCTGTGGGTTATTAGCAACACTAGAATCCTCCCCCTAAACTATTGAGGTGTTCCCAGCTGTGATAGGATTCTGGGGAGGGGTTGGAGTGTTTAACTGACACAACACTTTTGCAATTATATAAGTTAGGCTTTGTAGGGTGGTTTCAGTGGGAGATAGGTGTGAAGCAGATTGCACCTGGGGTGAGTGGTGCTCTTCAATGGCAACCTTCTCAAATGAGAGAGGTTCCAGTAATGTGGCATCCCCAGAAATGGTTGCTTCAAGATCCTGTTGAGAGGATACATGAGCGGTTGTGGATGGTTGAGTCTGTGTAACTGCTGGGGGATTACTACCAGCAGTTTCTTCCTGCCTTGGTGCTGCAGGTGCATCCTCAGGGGACTCAACTCCCTGAGTAGCCTTTTTGGGCTTTTTAGATGTTGGCTTGGAAGGGACTTTCGATCTAGAGGATGAGGCTGTGGGTTCCCGCTGCTTGGGTTTTAGCAGCTTGGCAGCCTCTTTGAGTTGTGTGTTCGAGTTGTGCCTGGAGTATACTTCAGGCAGAACTGCCATAGCAGGGACTCCTAGGCCAACAAGGCCTTCAGTTTTTAGTTGATTTTCTATAATGGCCATAAGAAACCTTTGATATAATATCCATCTGTTAGCCATAGGTTTCAAGGCCAGATCTTTTAATTCTAAAAATATAATTTCAGAAAAATTTAAGTTTTGGTGTTCAAGGATTGAATACAATACCTGCTGCCACCTTGAAGACATTTGATCCCATGAGGAGGTCTTGGGAGCAAGGCAGACGTTGCCCATGTGGAAGATTAGGCGTTCATGGTCATGGAAGTGCTTCTTCAAAATTGTGGTAGCACTTAGGTCGCCTTCGTACCCATTGTAGGTGAAGGATAAGTCGGTTGTACCCTTGGGATATTCGGTGACGAAGTTGGCATCATTCAGATTTAGGGTTCGTCGAATAATATCAGAAGTTACAACCACCTTCTTCTGATTGACAAACCACTGGAGAGCGATCTCGCCATCATTCTCACCAGTTGTGAGTGTTACGTTTGTCCAGAATTGTTGTAGGGTTTCTACGTATATGGTTGGGTTCAAAAGAAAGGCTATGTGGTATTAAGATTCAACCATCAGATCGATGGCGTCATCAAACTTGTTCCAGAAGGCCGATTTGGTGAGGTAAGCTACACAGTTATGGCGACGTTTGAGTTGCATGGACGCCATTAATGCAGGAGGGAAGGTCTGAGAATTTTAAATAATAATGTTCGGAGAATGAAAAGTTCTGAGGTTAGGGTTTGGTATTTATAGATTATGAAACGGTTGATGGAAAACAACTAAAGGTTTTGGTGTTAGTCATCAGTTGTTTGAAAGGACTGAAGACATGGTTTTAACCTTCAGATGTTGTAAACAACTGAATACTTGGTTTTTGTCATCAGTAGTTTGAAACTACTGAAGACTTAGTTTTGGCTTCAGTTGTTTTGAAATGAAACAGTAGTTGTTTGGAACAGCTGAAGAGTAAAGTTACTCATCAGTTGTTGTCGTCAATTTATAGGTTTCAGTTGTTTCATTCTGACCTCAACAATTACTCATCAGACTTTGTCTGATTTTCAGACGTTTCATTGGTCATCAGTTCTTTTGAATATTTATGCATCAGCTCTTCTGAGCATTTGTGCATTAGAGCTTTTGAAACAAATTATTCTTCAGAACTTGTGAACATATTTTGTCTTCAGTACTTATGCTCAAGATTACACATCAGTACTTTTGGACAAATTTGTTCTTCAATACTTATCTGTTAGAAATAGGTATCAGTAATTATAACTACATCAGTAGTTGTAACTACATCAGTTATTTTCAATAAATAATGTACTTCAGTACTTTTAAGTAATTTAGTCTTCAGTCTTTTTAACACTTCACTAGTTAAAAAAATATTGAAGATAAATTACCTCATCAGTACTTATTTTTGACTTTTGTATACTAATGCTCATCAGTACTTATGATCTGAGAGTATCAGTATTAGTCAATTTATTCTAGCTACAGCATACCAAGCCTTAGCACAAGATTTTGAAAACATGCACTGTCCAAAGGCTTAGTAAATATATCTGCACGCTCATCAGCACTAGGAACAAACTTTGGATCAATCAGACCTTTTTCATAACAATCCCTGATGAAATGATGTCTGATCTCAATGTGTTTGGTCTTAGAATGCTAGACAGGATTCTTAACAATACAAAGAACTGAAGCACTGTCCATCAGTAATGGAGTCTTAGTCTCTGTAATGCCATAATCCAGTAATTGATTCTGAATCCAGAGTACCTGAGATGTACAACTTGCAGTAGCAATGTACTCTACTTCAGTAGTGGATGTAGCAATTGAAGTTTGTTTCTTACTCTGCCAAGAAACCAAACAATTGCCTAGAAATTGGCATCCACCAGAAGTTAATTTTCCGGTTACTTTACACCCTGCATAGTCACTATCAGAGAAAGCAACCAATTTGCAAGAGTGCCCAGTGGAATACCAAAGTCCTAGAGATATAGTTCCTTGCAAGTATCTAAAGATCCTTTTGACTTCAATCAAATGGGATTCTTTAGGTGTAGCCTGAAATCTAGCATAGATAAAAGTAGCAAACATAATGTCTGGTCTAGAAGCTGTAAGGTACATCAAGGAACCAATCATACATCTGTAAAGGGTTTCATTAACTGCTTTACCTTTCTGATCAGCATCCAGTTATGTGGTGGTGCTCATGGGAGTAGAATAGGGCTTACAGTTTTGTAAATCAAACTTTTTAGAAGATCCTTTGTATATTTTGACTGATGAATGAAAGTTCAATCAGCTCTTTGTTTGATTTGCAAACCCAGAAAGAACTGTAATTCTCCCATGGCACTCATTTCAAACTTTTGTTACATCAATTCTGTAAATGCATCACACAACGGGGATCAGAGGATGCAAAAATGATGTCATCTACATAAATTTGAACAAGTAGCTTATGTTGTCCTACTTTCTTTATAAATAAAGTTTTATCTATGGAGCCTCTAGTGAAATTGTTTTGAAGAAGAAAATTAGACAGTGTTTCATACCAGGCTCTAGGAGCTTGTTTTAACCCATACAGAGCCTTATCAAGCTTATACACCCAATCTGGATGTTTATTATCCTCAAACCTGGTGGTTGACACACATAAACCTATTCTTTTATTTTACCATATAAGAATGCACTTTTGACATCCATTTGAAAAACTTTAAGATTATGAAAAGCAGCATAAGCTAAGAACAATCTGATTGCCTCCAGTCTAGCTACAGGGGCAAAGGTTTCATCATAATCAATACCTTCTTCTTGTGAAAACCCCGTACAACCAGTCTGGCCTTGTTCTTGACAATTTGACCTTTTTCATCAGTTTTATTCCTAAACACCCATTTAGTGCCTATTGCACACTTACCTTGGGGTAGAGGAACCAGCTCCCACACTTGCTGCTTTTTAAACTGAAGAAGTTCAAGTTGCATGGCTTCAACCCATCCATTGTCTCTTAATGCGACATAATAGTTCTTTGGCTCTTGCTGGCTGATGAAGAGAGCATAGAAGCAGAAATTAGACAATTGACTTCTGGTTGAAACTCCAGCATTGATATCACCAATGATTTGAGACATTGGGTGATTCTTCAGCTCTTGATAGACAATAAGATCTGTGCAAGTGTTTGCAGGAGATTCAGCAGCAACAGATGTTGATTCAGACTCTTGAAACCATGAAGGAGATGGCAATTCAAACGAAGTAGATGATTCAAAGATCTCATCAGCATTTGTTGTGGATGGAGCTGCTGAAGCTACAGGAATATCAGGTTTAGATGACTCAGGCAGTTGATCACTAATCCTGAAAAGGTGAGTACTGTCAGCATTATCATCATCAGTACCACCAGATGAAGAACTGTTTGCAGGAGGTGATGGATTTTCAAGAACTGCAACAACTGGAGACTGATAAGGAACATATTGTAGTATGTCCAAATCAAATAGCTCCATAGGGTTTTGTGGGATTTTTCCTTTGGAGATTCATTAAACTTTACATGCAAGGTCTCTTCAATTATCTTTGTTCTGCAGTTGAAAACTCTGTATGCCTTGCAAGTGGATGAGTACCCAATAAAGTACCCTGCATCAACCTTTGATTCAAACCTCTGAAGTGGATTCTTTGTGTTGTGAATGTAACAGGGACACCCAAATGCTCTAAAAAATGAAATCAGAGGATCCAAATGATGTAACACTTCATAAGGAGTCTTCATCAGCCTCTGATTTACTAAGACTCTATTCTACACATAGCAAGCTGTGTTGACAGCTTCTGCCCAAAAGGTCAGTGGCAAACCAGAATCAGCCAACATTGACCTGGCGGCTTCAATAAGAGTCCTGTTCTTTCTTTCCACCACTCCATTTTGTTCAGGAGTTCTTGGAATGCTATACTGCCTCTTGATTCCCTTGAAGAAGTAGAACTCATCAAGTGAGTGGTTTCTAAATTCTATGCCATTATCACTCCTCACACACTTGATTAGAAGGGAGTACTATTTTTCCACATACAACACAAAGTATATTATGGCTTTTGCAGCTTCATCTTTTGAATGCAAGAAGAAAGTCTATACAAATCTGGAGTAATCATCCACAATTACCAGACAGTATTTCTTCTTTGTCATGCTCATCACTCTTACTGGACCAAAAAGATCCATATGCAGTAATTACAAGCAGGTAGTAGACTTTGGTTCTTCTATTGGAGGAAATGACACCTTGTGTTGCTTCCCTTTTAAACAAGCAGAGCAGTTGTCATCACATTTGAACTCCTTCACTGGCAGTCCTCTCACTAAACCATGATGGATCAGCTGGTTCATGTTTTTAAGATTCACATGACCAAGCCTTCTGTGCCATAGTTTAGACTCCTGAGGAGAGGCCTTGGAGAATAGGCAAGGATGGCCTTTTAGATCAATTTTCTTTGATAAATCTAAGGCATATACTCTTCCTGTCCTGTTGGCCTTCAGGAGAGTATGTTCATCCAGTACCTTGTCAATCAAACTCAGAACTTTGGAAGACAGAATCCTGCAGTTTTGGTTGGTGAAAAGGGCAACACGACCTTTATCACACATCTGACTGACACTCAAGAGATTGTACTTGAGATTCTCCACATGGTTGACATTATCAAACCTTATTTCACCATTGGAAACAAAGCCTTTACCGATGATGTAACCTTTAGCATCATTACCAAATGAAACAAATCCCTTCTTTCCTTGAGAGTAGTCATTAAGAAGAGAGCTGCTCCCTGTCATATGCATGGATCCTCCACTGTCCACATATCAGATGCTTCTTTGGTATGCTAAAGAACCCTACTTTTGTCAAAAGAAACTAGTTAGTTTTTAAGACCCAAACCATTTTGGTTTTGGGTCTGTTCTCATCAACAGATTTTACACTAACTGGTTTGTCATGATTAACAGCCTGTGGAGGTGGAGATGGTGTGGAAAATGATTCCTTTAATTTTGGCTTGGTTTTCCTTTTCTGTGGTTTGATCACAGGTACATCTATTTGGTAACTCTCCCTAACAGATGTTGAACCATCATAACAAGTTGTGTTTGATTGTTTGCTAAAGCCTTCAGTTCATCAGACACATCAGTTCTTGTTTTTGATTGGTTCCTGTGTTTCACCATTTTCTCACTTTTGGAAGACACAGACTTAGTCTGGTGTTTTGGTATTCCATGAGGAATCCATTGAACACCTTCAGCTGTTTCCTGATAAACCCCTTCCTTCTTTGTGGATTTCTTTAAGGATTTTGGGTTTTCAGGTTGAGATGCCTCTGGTACAAACTTGGTTTCAAATTCATCTTTCATCTTATTAATTTTCTTTTTGGTGTTCTTATCTTTGTTGAATTTGGAACTCTTTCTGTACCAGCAGTCATCAGTGAGATTATTGAATAAGCCACATATTTCACATGGCTTTTTCTTCATCTTCAGTTGATCAACCACTAAAGAAGATGAAACTACTGAAGGTTTGTTCTTCAGTACCTTCTTTCTTTCAGTACTTATGTTAAGTACTGACGGATTCTTAACTACTGAAGATTTGTTCTTCAGAAGTTTTCTATCAGTACTTGTGGACTTCCTAATAGACGCTTCAGCGGTTTTCAAACCCTTTTTGTTTTCAGTGGTTTTGGTTTGTTCTTCAGGTGTTGTGACTTGCCCTTCAGTACTTTGAGTACTTTGTGAGACAACACCTGATTCTACAAGTTTTGGATTAATTTTCTCAAAAACTTTTTCACCTTCATTTATCTCGGTCAAATCAACACCCTCAGTTGTTTCTCCCTGGATGACATTTGTGCATCCAACGGTATAAGAATATGTTTCCATATCAGCTGATTGATTTTCTGAGGTGCTAATACTAACTTCATCCTCTGATTTTGGTTCATTATCAGAGGGTGAGACACATGATGATGTGGATTGGTAATTGCTTTCCCCTTCAGATTCTACTTCTAACTTGGGAGTAAAATCTGTAGGAGGAGCAGTGTGATTATAACCAATCCCAAACTTCACATTTGAAGCTGTTAGTTTGTTGAGAAGAATTTTAAACCCTTTGCATGATGTTACCCAGCGTTCACACTCTACCTGGGTAGCTGCAAGTGTTTGTTTGAGGTCATTATGTTTCTCTAAGATGACCTCTACCTTTGCCTTTTCATCAGTGATTTGGCATTTTAATTTATAAATCTCATCATCTTTTTCAGTTAAAACAGACTCAACTCAGCTTTTCTTTTGGAAATCACTTTCTCTAGCTCAAGATTTTTATTGATTAAAGCTACATTCGTTTCTCTAATTGAGGCAAATGTAGCTATGCATGACTCAGAACACAACTTGGCCTTAGCCTCTGAAGATACCTATGATACCTGTGATGTTGAAGCATTTAAGCATGAACTATCAGTAGACTCCAGGGCCATAAGAGCAAGATTTCCAAAAGGGTTTTCACCACCATGTTGACCAGCACCAGGAAACAGATGTTCATGATAACCAGAAAGATCATCTGGTAAACTACTCCAGTTAACAACTCCAGGGGTGAAAAAACTTTATTGTGGTTGAGATTGAGATTGTTAATTTGATTGAGATAGTTGAGGCTCAGGTAGGGCAGGTGGTTGTCGAGCTGTGGGTACTTGAACTTGACTAGACTGAGGCATGTAAAAACAGGGGTAAGGATATGGCATAGGACCTTAAGGGACAAAATATGCAGGAGATGATTGAGCTTGTGACGAATGACCAGAACTGGTGGAATATTGCCCTTTGTTTTGTGAGCTATTGCTTGGGAAGGTCACAAAGGTTGCAGATGAGTTAGATCCAGATGATCTACACTCTCTTCCAAAGTGTCCAGTCCATGGCACTTGTGACACCTCAACTTGCTCTTGTCAAAACCAACCTTGGTTTTTCCAGAGAGACCTGGGAATTTCCGACCAGTCCTTTTGTAGAACTTTTGAGATCTGATATTGATCATTGCCATTTGGTTCAAAATATCCATCTCTTCCAGATCATCATCTGAAATTCCTTTCAAATCATCCATAAAAAAACACAAATTATCACTACTACCACCTGAATTACTATCAACACCAACAAAAGCATGTTCTCCACTGTTTGTAGAGAAATCTATATGCTCATCATAGGAACCTTCTGATGCAGCATACTCTGACTCCTGACCGACCAGTGCAGTGTTACCTGGTACAAAGTCATCAGTGAGCTTCCCAGATGAAGACAGTTTCCTTTTCTGTTCTATCTCTTGTTCAAATGTCAACAGTTTTCTATGAAGTTGGGTGAGAGATAGAGTGTCCAGATTTGCACTGGAGCGTAGGAAAATAGTATATGTGTCCCATCTCTCAGGCAGGGATCTGAGGAATCTGTTGTTCATCTGGCTGTTTGAATATTCTTGTTTAACCATTTTCAACTCAGATATCAAGCAGAAAAATCGCTCAAACTGCTGGGTCAGAGACTCACCCTTTCTATGAGAGAATGTCTCATATTGCTGAGCAAGGATCTCTTTAGCATTTTCCAAAACCTCATCAGTTCCTCCAAATTATTCCTTCAGAGCAACCCGGAGGTCATGAGCAGTTTCATGATGCATAAGCCCTGAATAGATTTCATTTGGCAGTGCCATGGCCAGAATTCCATGGGCTTTAGCATCAATTTCAAATAGTTTTAGATCTTCATCCGAATACTGCTCTGGTTTCTTCGAAACCATCTCATTCTTTTCCGGAAGACTCAGAGGCTTGTATGGTCCATGAACCACAGATTTCTAACATCCTGTGCTATTGATAGACAGGTGATGGAGCATTCGTCATTGCCATATGTTATACTCACTCCTAACAAGCATTGGAGGCTTTGTTGAGGAGCCAGTATTGTGAGGATCATTTGTTGGTGTAGCCATTTTCACAGATTTAGACAAATTCAATGTAATTTTAACAAATCTAGCTCAAAAACTCAACAACTCTGTTTTAAACACGTAGAACCTCAAATTAATTCTCCGGAAGCAACAAAAACTCAAACTCTATAACTAATTCTTGCAAATTTGCTAATTCGATCAAACTTAGATATCAAAAGAGCAGTTTCAATGATCAATTGTTAAATCAATCAATGATTAACCAGCTCTGATACCATTTGAAAGGATCTCAGATCTAGTTTGATCAATTAGGTTATGATTTGCAGCAGAATAGTATTAGAATTAGACGAAATTTAAGCAAGAACAAGATGAATATTCAATCAAACAGTAACAATTATAGAGAGAAAAAGTTTTCTGCAAAATAGAATGTTTTCATTCATTCATGTGCTTTGGCAAGATTATAATTAGGTCAACTTTCCTTTTATAGGAAAAGATGACGACAGCAGATGTCACTTGATAGTGACATCTAACCGATTTACATAAACAACTGAAAATAACTAAAACTACTGAAGATGTCCACAACAGCTGAGGACATCTTCTTACAATAAACGCTTAAGTGTTAACTAATACTACAACTACTGGAAACAAACTACTGAACTACTGATTACAATCTACTGAAACTATAAAGACAACTACTGAAAGGAAACCATCACAACTACTGAAGAGTACTTCTTCAGCTGTTGTGACAACCTCTGAATACTTGGTCTTCAGACTTTGTCTTCAAACTCTGTCTTCAGACTTTGTCTTCAGCTTTAGTCTTCAAACTTTGTCTTCAGCTTTAGTCTTCAGACTTTGTCTTCAGACGTTATCTTCAGCTGATGAAGTCTTCTTCAGTTGTTATGATGTCTGTGGGACTTAAAGGTTTTTCTGATCTGGCTCATTGGTTCTTTTGGTCCAACATCTCGAATCAAGTTCCCAGTTCTCTTTTCATTTTTTTTCTTTATGATATACTCTCCCCCTAAATTTTTATTTTTGCAAATCACGTTTCTTTTTTTATAATTTTTTTTATATGTTTTTTTTAATTTTTAAAATTTTTTTATAATACTGTACAAAATTAAAAATTTTCCAAAGAAGGACTTCCAAACTACACTGATATGAAGATAAGAAATGAATTATCAAGAAATATTGTGCAGATGAAAATCCAGATTGTGGATAAAATACCATGACCTTAACCTATTTGTTCCGCCTCAAGGTTGAATTAGGAACAATCTCTGTCAGTAAACCAGATTACGAACAGTCCTCCTGAATTTTTCCTACACTCATAAACAGATTAGATTGAAAGGGGAACCCCGGTCATCGTAGTCCATGGTGTTCCTTTTACAACGGTAGAAGTAACCTGCTTCAACAAACAATCTGTTATAATATCGGGGATATCTATATCCTTCTTTTTAATTTGCCAAATTTGTTTCGGTTCAATTAATTTGGATTTGAATGAATTAAATTTGGAAATCATTTTCTATTTAAGACCGGAAGGAAAATAATTTGGTTTTGAACCTTTGGTCATTTTCATCTTTGAATCACGTGAAACCGGCTTCACATGAAAAGGTTTGGATAGAATGTGTTGGATCTTGTATGCCCAAGACACATACAAGATTGATGTGGTTAGTACATTATGATCCAAGTCGGGTCATACCCAATAACAAGCTAAACAAACACCAGTAAATATTTATTTGTTGATGAGATCACACAAGTAAATGTTGACACCAATTTAGAAAATGGGTTTTCTAAAATGTTGCTTTGTAATAGAACAACATTATATGGATAATTTGTTCATGAGAAATTATTTGTTTTATTATTTAAGTTAGTTAAATAATAACAAATAAAAGTGTGTTAATGTTATAAAATTAAAAGAGGTTTTAATTTTATAAAATCATGGTTAAAGAGCGTATTTTATATAACATTACAAAATGGGGGGAACCCAATTTGAATGTCATATTTCAGCCACCCAACGGGTGCCTTTCTTGGGATTTTGCATGTCTTGTTTTATGCAAGACTTTAATCACTCTTGCACACAACCTCAACCAACACATTCTCTCACACACACATAAGCAAAAACTCTCTCTAAAGGGCTGAAAAATTCGGATTCAAGGCACAACTTGCTGAAAATTTTCAGATTTTGAAGGAGCACAAGAGGAGGATTGACTTGGTGTCCAACTACCTAACAAGTTAGGTGTTTTCTAAGGCTTGTGGGTATACAAGCTTGAGGCTTTCTTCCTTGAGGGCTGCACATACAAGAACATCATCATCTTCATCTCATCCTTACTACAACATCTTGTTCTTGAAAGGTAGTTCAAGAACATCCTATGGTTGCATTTTCGTTTTAGATAGCATGCCATTTCACATATATAGATGATCCTTGTTTATGGGTTTTGTTTTTGGTTAAAATTGGTTCAAACTTTCAGATTATAAAACACCTTTTAACCTCTATAATCCGCTGCATTTTTGAAATTTAAATGGTTAAACTTGCTTTGATAAACATGTTACAAAACCCAACAATGGCATCTAGAGCCGGTTTTATGGAATGCATGCTTCAAAAGTTCTTGAAAAGTTAGTTTTCATGGACTTTTTCAACCCATTAGGGGCTGTTTTGTTATGGGTGAATGAATACCTTATGTTTCAAGGTTTAATCTTACATGCTTTAGTATAAGCCTTGAAAGATTAACATCAAATGGTTGATTATATTGTTTGGACAAAACCATAAATTTTGGTTCATGTTGGCCTAAAATTTAGGGCTGGAATAAGGGGTTCATTGTTATTCTTGGATGTTGTATATGATTCATATATTTTGGTGCATAACATAGCCTTGACCTTATGATGTTTTGGTTTTGGTTGATTGTGATTTTGTCATGTTGTTTTGTCTTGAAAGGGTTGTAATTTTGTGTTTGTATTTTGGGTTGTAATTTATTTATTCATTTGGTTAAGTAATAAATAGATTAGGTGCATTTCTTTTATTAGAAAAGTTGTATTAGGATATAATTTTGTAAAAAGAAGATGCATAAGATGAAGACTCAAAGATGGACACAAAAGGCATGGACACTTGAAGTTTTGGATGTGGATTCAAGTGGGAGTTCATGGACACATATGATGTGTCATTACTAACCCTTAGGAAAGACCTTATGACAACAATTGTGATGGCAAACAAGTGTAGTCAACTGAGTGCTATGGTTATGCACTTATGTTTGTATGATTATGCTTGTTTGGTTGTTTGTTGTATGGTTGTTAGTTGATATTTGGATATGCATAACAAACTCATTAACAAACTTAACAAGCTGAAAATTGATGGTTCTTTATCATTAAGTGATTAATAAAAAGTTATTAAAAGGATTAATGATTTTAATAAAAGGGGTTTTATTAAAAATGAACCATAGGGAACCTTGTATTCAAAGCATGCAAATATAAGGTACATAGAGTTTTCTAAACTAGTATTATGAAAACTTACAATTTCTTTATAAACAAGTTAAACACCTTCCTTTTGCACAACACTTGAGTCACTTGGAAACTCTTAATGGGATAAAGGTCACCTAACCATTTTATGGGAACATGTGATTTGAGGTGGGGATACCATATTTATGGGATAAAGGTCACCTAACCACTTATGTTGGAAAACTCACATGTGTGTGTAAGTAGGGTAACTTGATTTGCAAACCATGTTTAATGGATCACCTACAATATGGTTTACAAAGGTGTTGATGGGATAAATGTGCCGACCACACATATGATGTTTAAGTCGATCCCGTACCCTAGAAGTTGCAAAGGGTTGCAATTGTTAAAACGTTGACTACCTTGTTAATTTAAATAATGGGATAAAGGTCACCTAACCACTATTTAAATCTAACGTTGGATTCTAGATTTTAAAATTGTGTAAGACACTTATAAGGGTTTTAATTATTAAAATATGAATGATATCAAAAATACTAAAATTGAACTTTGTTAAAATTTTGTAAATGGCCACCAAAAATAATGAAAATAATGAAATCCGTCCGCTCACTCACTATCACTAAGGACCATTCTCCAAAAGGAGCGTCTAAACCATAATAACTTTATAGATTGGTTTCGAAACTTGAGAATTGTTCTCAAGCAAGAGAAACGATCGTATATTTTAGACGATCTGATTCCCGATCAACCTAATGAGGGGGATGAGGAAGCCTTTATGAATCGGGTGAAATACACCAAGGACTCGGTCCAAGTGGCTTGCCTCATGTTGGTAAGTATGACTCCGGATCTCCAAAAGGAGTATGAACATCATGGAGCGTACGACATGATTACCTAGTTGAAGGAAACGTTCCAACAACAAGCAAGGGTAGCAACAAGCAAGGGTAGAGCGCTTCAAAACGGTTCGAGCACTCCATGCATGTCGTATGGATGACGCCCAATCTATTTCATCTTATGTACTTAAGATGAAAAGCCACATTGACCGCCTTGAAAGGCTGAATTGTCCCCTGTCGAAAGAGTTGGCTACGGATTTGATCCTCAACTCTTTGTCAAAAAGGTTTGACAACTTTGTCATGAATTATAACATCAACGGGTGGGACAAGAACATAAGTGAGCTTCACTCTATGCTCAAAACTGCCAAGGCAGACATGGGTAAAAAGGTTTACCTGTTCTCACCATCAATGAATGTGGGAACAAGAAGAGACCTCACCCCGCACCCAAGGCAAATGTTGCCAAGGGAAAAGGGTATGTTTGGGGAAAGGGCAAGGGAGTGGTAAGAGCGCCACCACCAAAAAAAGTGGAGAAGAAGCAAAAGGTTGCTTCAAATGACCCATGCTTCAAGTGTGGGGAGATTGGACATTGGGCAAGGAGTTGGCCAGTCCATCTCAAAGAGTTGCAAGCTAAGAGGGATGCTGGGCAAATCTCAAGTACAATTTACATGATTCATATTGATCTATATTTAATATCCTTAACACATGGGTATTGGATACCAGATGTGGAACTCACATTTGCAACTTATTCCAGGGGTTCAAAAGAAGTAAGGACTTCAAGAAAGGGGATGTTAGCCTCTACATGGGGAATAGGGTGAAAGTTCAAGTTGAAGACCGAGGGGACTACATCTTGAAGCTTCCAAATGGTTTGGAAGCAATTTTGAACAATGTTTTGTTTGCTCCTAGTTTGACTAGGAACATTATTTATGTTTCCAATTAAGACAATATAGTTATGTTTTAACATTTATTGAAAATGAAATTCATGTTTCTTTAAATGGCATATTTTATTTTAAAGCTATTCCTATTAATGGTATTTATGAACCGGTTCGTGAAAACATATTATATGATAGCTCATTGTACCAAACCATCACCAAGAAACTCAAATTGGATTTGAGTGATACCTATCTTTGGCATTGCCGTCTTGATCATATAAACAAGAAACGCATACAAACACTTCAAAAGAACAATCTTTTAAAAGCAAGTGAATATGATTCATTTGATGTATGTGAATCTTGTTTACAAGGAAAAATGACTAAAGCGCCTTTTAGTGGCAAACCCGAAAGGGCAAAAGATTTATTAGGCATCATACATTCGGATGTATGTGGTCCTTTTAAGCCAATGACTAGGTACCATCAAAGATACTTCATTACCTTTACTGACGACTATAGTCGATATGGTTATGTGTACTTATTAAGACACAAAGATGAAGCTTTTGAAATGTTCAAAATCTTCCAGAATGAAGTAGCAAATCAACTCAACAAGAAAATAAAAATTCTCTGCACCGATAGAGGAGGTGAATACCTAAGTGATGCTTTTAGAGATCATTTTAAAAGTTGTGGTATTATCTCACAACTATCTCTACCTGGAACACCATAACACAATGGTGTGTCCGAGAGGAAAAATCAAACTCTATTGGATATGGTTTGATCTATGATGGCTAAAAGCTCATTGCCTCTATCATTTTGGGGTTTCGCTTTGCTCTTGGCGGCTCGTATTTTGAATATGGCTCCAACCAAGAAAGTGGAAATGACACCATTTGAAATATGGCATGGAAAGGTTCCATCACTATCATATTTAAAGGTATGGGGTTGTGAGGCTTATGTTAAGACTCCCACCTCAAACAAGTTAGAAAACCGTTCCAGTAAGTGTATCTTTATTGGATATCCTAGAGATTCTATGGGATATTATTTCTATGATCCATTGCAACAAAAGGAGTTTGGTTCTAAGAAAACTGAGTTCTTAGAAGCTAAGTTCCTTACGGAAGGAACTAGCAGTAGAACAGTGGATCTTGAGGAAGATCAAGAACCATAAACTGATACATGTTTAGTTGACACTAGCACTCAACATGAGGATGTTGAGGATGATCAAATGGTTGATCAATACGCACAAAATGTTTGCAGATCTGATAGAATTAGTAATCCACCTGAAATATATGGATTTTTCATGGATGGATGCTATGTGGTAGATTCCGATGAAGCAACCACTCATCATGATGCAATGTCCAATTTGGATTGTGCCAAATGGCTTGAACTCATGAACATTGAGTTGCGGTCCATGTATGACAACCAAGTATGGGACTTGGTTGAACCACCTCTTTACTCCAAGATAGTTGGAAGTAAGTGGGTTTTCAAGAAAAAAAACCAATATGCATGGAAACTTGGATACTTATAAAGCTAGACTTGTAGCAAAAGGTTTTACTCAAACTCAAAGGGGTTGATTATGATGAGATCTTCTCACCCGTTGCAATGCTAAAGTCTATTAGGATATTATTTGCCATAGCTGCTCATTATGATTATGAGATTTGACAAATGGATGTCAAAACAGCTTTTCTAAATGGATATCTTAAGGAAGATGTCCATATGGTTCAGCCTGAAGGTTTTGTCAATCAAAAGCATCCTAATAAAGTATGCAAGTTGAAGAAATCAAGCTATGGATTGAAGCAAGCATCAAGAAGTTAGATTCATTGTTTTGATGAAGAGATAATCAAATTTGGGTTCATCAAAAACGCTGATGAATCATATGTATATAAGAAAGCTAGTGGGAGCATCATCACTTTCCTAGTATTATATGTCGATGACATTCTACTATTTGGAAATGACATTCCAACCCTGGAGGGAGTAAAAGCCTGGCTTGGAAGCTGTTTTTCCATTAAGGATCTTGGTGAAGCCGCCTATATTTTGGGAATAAAGATCTATAGGGATAGATCAAGGCGGTTGATAGGTTTAAATCAAAGTGCATACATTGACAAGATCTTGAAAAGGTTCAAGATGGAAAACTCTAAGAAAGGTATAGTACCTATCCAAAGAGGAACGATATTGACTAAGACTCAATGTCCAAGCTCAAAGGATGATCAAGACAAAATGAAGGGAATCCCGTATGCGTCTGCTATAGGATCCATCATGTATGCAATGATATGCACTAGACCGGACGTGTCATGCGCTTTGAGCATGACAAGCCGATACCAACAAAATCCTGGAAACAGTCATCGGATGGCTGTTAAGAACATACTTAAGTACCTAAGGAGGACCAAAGATATGTTCCTAATCTATGGATCTTGTGAGGAGGAACTCGTAGTAAAGGGTTGTTTCCAAACTGATCGGGATGACTCACGATCACAATCGGGGTACATTTTCATCTTGAATGGAGAAGCAATTTCTTGGAAGAGCTCTAATTAAGATATGGTGGCATTATCAACTATAGAATCAGAATACATCGCCGCTTCATTAGCAGCTCAGGAAGCTGCATGGTTAAAGAAATTCATTGCCGATCTAGGGGTTGTCCCTTCCATTTAGGACCCCCAAGAAATTCTTTGTGATAACGAGGGTGCGATTGCTCAAATCAAGGAACCCCATGCACATCAAAAGAGTAGGCACATTGAACGGAGATTCAACTACATAAGGGATGAAGTTGAAAAGGGTAAGATATGTATTTGCAAAGTTCACACAGATCAAAACATTGCGGATCTGCTCACAAAGTCATGCTTGTGCGATGGGACTTCAATACTCTAGTGACTGGATTTGATCTTTAATTTTGTATTTAGATATTGTAACCCTTTATTACTTGAATGAATTATTTGGTTATAATAGTTCAACTAATATTCCTACTTTGCATGTTTAAAGTCCATTAGTAAATCATTTACTTAGAATGTCCGTAGTCGTTCATGCTTGTGGGAACAAGTATGAAGATAAGACTATTATGAACTTGGATTGGTAGATATTCATATGGATGAATATGGAGCAAAGGGTTGCTGCCAAAGTTCATAGATATTTGTGGGATACAAATATTGGACTGACCTGCATCTTAATTATTACTACATGGAATCTTCCTGATTGATCATAAGTAATTTTGAGTAAAGGCGAACATCATTTGGTATCCTCTGACCTGAGATACATATTGGGTCTTGATATTTACCGAATATTATACTTTTACTTAGTTCTTCGCTGTTCTGAAATATGGCAGTGCATAAGTCTGAGTTCAGGCATAATACAAGGTAGTTGTGAGAGATGTATGTAGTCAAAATGGGATTTGTCCCTCTTATTTGTTGAGAGTAAGATGTCTAAGGCCTGATAAAGTTAAATCAATAAAGAATGATCATTCTGTGTCTCTGGGATTTAACATGACATCTGTGACAAAAGGATAGATGATTGATTCACCTAAAAACATTTTGAGTAAGGTACTTGAAGGGGATGATGTTATTGAATGGCACTTACTCATACGTATTAAGGGTAGTAAACCAGTGTTAGGCTGTATTTACTGCTTGCATCAATCTTATATGAATCTTGTGCCAGTGGGAGATTGTTGGATCTTGTATGCCCAAGACACATACAAGATTGATGTGGATAGTACATTATGATCCAAGTCGGGTCATACCCAATAACAAGCTAAACAAACACCAGTAAATATTTATTTGTTGATGAGATCACACAAGTAAATGTTGACACCAATTTAGAAAATGGGTTTTCTAAAACGTTTCTTTGTAATAAAACAATATTATATGGATAATTTGTTCATGAGAAATTATTTGTTTCATTATTTAAGTTAGTTAAATAATAACAAATAAAAGTGTGTTAATATTATAAAATTAAAAGAGGTTTTAATTTTATAAAATCATGGTTAAAGAGTGCATTTTATATAACATTACAAAATAGGGGGAACCCAATTTGAATGTCATATTTCGGCTGCCCAAGGGGTGCCTTTCTTGGGATTTTGCATGTCTTGTTTTATGCAAGACTTTAATCTCTCTTGCACACAACCTCAACCAACACATTCTCTCACACACACACATAAGCAAAAACTATCTCTCAAGGGCTGAAAAATTTGGATTCAAGGCACAACTTGCTGAAATTTTTTGGATTTTGAAGGAGCACAAGAGGAGGATTGATTTGGTGTCCAACTACCTAATAAGTTAGTTGTTTTCTAAGGCTTGTGGGTATACAAGCTTGAGGCTTTCTTCCTTGAGGGCTGCACATACAAGAACATCATCATCTTCATCTCATCCTTACTATAACATCTTGTTCTTGAAAGGTAGTTCAAGAACATCCTATGGTTGCATTTTCGTTTTAGATAGCATGCCATTTCACATATATAAATGATCCTTGTTTATGGGTTTTGTTTTTGGTTAAAAGTGGTTTTAACTTTCAGATTATAAAACACCTTTTAACCTCTATAATCAGCTGTGTTTTTGAAGTTTAAATGGTTAAACTTGCTTTGATAAACATGTTACAAAACCCTATAGAATGTTCATCATCCAACCATTCAAAGATGTGTGCTTTTTACCTCTTGAAATAGAGAAGCAACCCGTGTTGTCTTTATCATCTGGAACTTGCCTTTGAACCTGAGGGCACTTCTTTAGCACGTGACGTTCTTTTCCACATCTAAAACAAGCCTTAAAAGGCTGTTGGTTCTTTGTAGTCCCGTGGTCATCAGGAGAGGGTGGATCCTCCTTTGAGGTTGTTGCAGCTTGTTGACAACCTTAAAGCTTCTTCTTTTAGATATCAGGAAAGTGAACCTTTTGAGTCTTTGTCGATGTGGATTTCAAACTGGGCTGTGATTTGAAGTGTGATGTTTGAGGAGATGAAATCTGAGCATTCTCCCGAGAACCCTTTTGTATGACTGGTGACTTGGCACACTTTAAGGTAGATTTGTGACAAGCTTTATGGATAGCAGATGAAGATGGTGAGTGCTTCTACTGAGTTTTAGAGGAACTGCTGATTTGTTTAGCAGTTGGGAATGAGATCCGGATAGGTCTTGATTTAGCTTTTGGAAGCTTTTGAGACTTGACAAATTCAGGAGATATCTTGATCTGTGAGAAACCAACACGCTCCTCTTTGTTTGATTCATCATCTGAGCTTATCCAGTCTCATATACATAGATCTTTCTCTAACGGATCTTGATTGACACCTTCTTTTGTGTCGACTTCGGTAATAGGATTCTAATTGCATGACAATTCGACAACTGTTCCTTCTTTGATAAACCTGACACGAACAAATGGGGGAATGTTCCCTATTTTGAATTTGTTGAAGAAGATTGGAGAAGCAACCGATATTGGTTTTGGAACACCAGAGGTGGAATCGTCATTAATCTTCTTATCAGATCCCTACTTGAGGAATCCCAAACCTACAGGAGAATCCTGCACATCTCTAACCTCTTTAAGATTAACGCTGCTTAAACCTGCATTTAAACTATTAGTGTCTGCAATTTCAATCAAATCATTAGATGGATGAGGTTGAGGCATAGGAGAGTAACAATGGGTGCTACCAGGAGGATAGACGTATGGATTTTCACCACATCCCACTCTCATTTTAAGCCTGGCTCCCCTTTGTTTACATAGTAGCTCTTCCTGTTTCATTGCAGATATGGTCCATCTATCAAGCTTTGTTTTAAGCTTGCTTGTTTCAAATTTAGCCAAGGTGACTCTTTCGTTTAAAAGATTAATTTCAACATTTCTTTCAAGAAGAGTTCGTTTTAAATGATCATTTTCTTTTAAAGCTTGTTTTGAATTTATGAAATACCTGTCTTCATTTTTCTAAGTTCCGTGTTTATGGTGGTTAATTTCTTTTGGTTATCTAAAAGTAACCTATTAGCTTTATACACATCAAATAAACAAATTTTGCAAGCAGAAGAACACATATCCTGAACTGTCTCGTATGGAAGATCCAGGATGACTTTTTCAGCAGTAAGAGCCTTGTCGCAGTTACAAACTCTAGTATTTCGCTTCCATTCCTCTTCCTTCTCAGCATCATAAACTTCATCATTCAACTCAGCTCCACCTTTACCCATTAATATCTGCTTAAGCTCCTCTTGTACCTCTTCAATTCCAGGTTTCGGTAAACCATCTGAATTGGTGCCAGAATCTAATCTCTCTTCTGGTTTCTCTTTGGAGTTTGAAGTGATCTTTGGAGTTAGATATGTCGCTTCATAGTACTCACGACGTTTGATATCCAACTCAATTTCCTTTAGTTTGTTGATCACCTCCATCAGTTTGTAATCCCGAAATCCTCTATCTTGTTTAATCAACTTGCCGTGTGAGCTCCATTCTGATGGGAGGGAATCAAGCAATCTCAGAACTTGTTCATGATTTCCTAATTAGGCATCAAACTTCTTCAGATTGTTTGCCACCAACAGAAAACAATCAACAAAATCGGACATCCTTTCATTCTTTAAAGCTGCAAAATTATCAAACCGACATTGTGCAATTGTGAGATTATCATATTCAAAGGATTTAAACAATTCTGCAAAGCCATTTATCCTTATTATTATTATTATTATTATTATTATTATTATTATTATTATTATTATTATTATTATTATTATTATTATTATTATTATTATTATTATTATTATTTTATTGTGTTAAAATTTTTGACAATTAAACGCCCTAAAAATATTCTTCTCAAAAATTGTAAAATAATTCTCCTCTGGAAAAAATATTTTTTTTTAAAATGTCACTCTATGCCTTTTTTAATGAAAAATATGATCAAATTATAGAAAACGAGGCCCAACGATTTTTTTTTACTCCCAGCCTAATTTCTTGATTAAAAGGTCAGGCCTAATTAAATTGTTTAAATTCTACCCGGCCTACTACAATTACAAAACCACATATATATATATATATATATATATATATATATATATATATATATATATATATATATATATTTAACACTATGAAAAGATTGAAAGATTACTTTTTACTTCTTTTTTTTTGTTTTTAGGCCTAAAGCACCATAACCTGGCTCAAACATAAGCAGTATATGTAAGCCCGAGTGCCCAGCCCACTACATTAAATCCCGGATCCATGATCCATATACCAGAGGTTTAGCCCGAAGTCAAAAACAACCGGCCATTATCCCATAATAGTTTGGCTATCGAACTATTACAGTAAACGAACCCTAAATTTCCTCTTTAGAAATAGTTGTAGTGATGGTGGTTGCGGTTGGGTGATGGGGGTGTAGGTTGAAGGTGATGGTGATCAGATTTTTATGATTCTTCTTCTACCTTTCTTTTCTTTTTTATTTGATTTTGATGGGGGATGGTGATTTATGGTGTAGTGGCTGCGGTGGGATTATGGGTTGATGTGGTGGGAGGGTTGTGATTCTGACTGGCGGATCTGTGGTAGTGAACAGAGGCAGCGATGGCGGGTTTCACGGTGAGGCGTGAGAGGAGGACAGCGGCGATAGCGATGCCGGTGATGAAGGTGGATTTGAGGAGGGATGGTGGGGTGGGGTTTGTGGGTTTTGTTGTCTGGTGTTTATAGATTGAGAAATTAGGGTTCCGATGAGATGCTCTGATGGGTGTTAATGATGAAAAGAGTGATGATTTGGTGAAGTTGATGGATGTAGGGTGTGTGTAGTGACTAAGGCGGCGACGGTATGGTGGCTGCAGTAGGAGGTGGTCACGGTGGTAGTTGTTTGTGGTGGTTGTTGGTGAGTTAGGCAGTAGAGATCTCGGTGGTGATTATGGCTTGGCGTCACCGACGGGTTAGGGTTGGCGGTGGTGGTCGATGGTGATAGGTTGTTGTTGTTGGTTTGTTCAAGTTTTAGGTTTTGTTAATGTTGGTGATGGGGGTGTGTTTTTTTTAGGTTTATGAGTTTCATAGAATAGTTTATAGTTTCGGCAGAATGTTTTGATAATTTTGCATGTTAAATTTCGTAGTTTCGCAGAAACAATTCTTAATTTGGCAAAAAAATTTTTAATTTCGGTGAAAAAACTTATTAAATTCGCAGGTTTGTTCTTAGATTCGCTGATGATTTTAGCAGCATTTTCGCTGGTATTTTTGCTAGAAAATGTGAACTTTCGTTCAGTTGGGTGCTAATTTCGCAACTTGATGATTTGAAGATTTGAAGATACTCAAGAATACCAAGAACACACACTAGTGTATGTGAGAGAAACTTCTTCAAATCTGAATTTTTCTTTCAATTTATTGTATAAAATATGTTGTAGATCAGAAATTTGTGTTGTATGTCTTCAAATTTGTAGTAAAATGTTGTAGATCTGATGAAATTTGAACTTAGGTCTGGTTTCTCTCCCTAGAAAACCCACCAGATCTACTTTCTCTCTCTATAACCTCAATTTCTCTCTCTAGAATTCTGATGAATAGCTTTAATAATTCTTCAAATATTCAATGAATTTGATCCAATATGGCTCTGATACCAAATTGTTAGCCCATGTTGAACACTTGAATCAAATAATATGAAGATTTCTTGATCAAATAAGATGAACACAATGAAAACCACTTTGATCTTCAATGAGATTGCAAAATATGTTTACAAGTAATCCCTCAATCTATTGGTCATGCAACCATTAACCAAACCTGATTGCAATTAACCTATTTATAGTCTAGACTAATATTTACTAATTGCACTTAACCCCCTAGACTTAGGCTAATTAATGGAAATTATATATAAAACATAAAAATGACTAAAACATATTTAAATATATTTTGTTGACACAAAATATATTTATTACAATAAAACTCCTGGTCATCTAAATTTTCAACGTCTCATCTCGTTTCTTCGTCTCGAACGTGTTGGGTTTGACTTTTGCGTTGACTTTGACCGTGACGTTGACCTTTGTTTACTTTGACTGTGTTGATAATATAGATTATCTTGTACAGCTCCAACAGATACTAAGATGAACTGTTTGATAAACATGCTTGTGTTGAATGTAATAAATTTCGTGAAAGCATAGACTTAAAATTTGCTAGGTTGTTAGATCACAATGACAGTCTAGTAAATGATCTGAAATTATGCACTGAGGTTAACAGAGTTTTAAAACAAAATGAAAGTAGCTTTAAAGAAAAACTTGATTTGTTAGGAAAGCAGCTTAGGGAAACCGAGGTTGTTGCCTTTAATCAAGCAAATCACATTAAGTTCTATCTTTCAACAATTGAGGAAATTAAGAAAGTAAAAGCTATTTTGCAAGTTGAAATTGAATCGTTAAATCAAAAACTGCGTAGTCTAGCTAGTTCATCTCACATTTTTCAGAACTTAGTCAAAGAGAGAAATGGTGGGGAAGGGCTTGGTTATAAGGTTGTGCCACCACCACATGCGATCCTTTTAAATATGAAATGTCGACCAATAAATAATAACCCTATCAAGGATCATGTGGTGACTACCCCTCTAGTCAGTGATCCAGATTCCACTAGTTAAAACTGTGCAATCGGTTACTGAAAAGAAGGGAACTAGTTCAGGCACTAAGATGAGACTGTCACTGAAAATAGGAATGATGAGAATAGCAATGCCACTCTTGAGTTGGGTTCAATAGTAAATGTTTCAAAACCAACTCATTCAAAATCTGTTCCTCATCAAAATCTCAACAAAATGAAATTGAAATGTAATCAAAATGTAAAACCAATCAAATTTTTCAAAGAAAGTAAAAAAATTGATGTTGAGATGCAAGAGACCAATTCTACCCCACGCTCTCCCCACACCAAAGATCTCCCAGACCAGTTGAAGGGAGGTTCTGTTATAGTTATGGAAAACAAGGACATATTTCTTCAAATTGTTCTTACTATCAGAAACTAAGAAGAAAAATTGAAATTTCATGATAATAAACCAAGGTTTTCTAAAACAAGATCGAATACCCCTCCCAAATGCCAAAGTCAACACAGACAAGCTCCTAGTAAAGTTGTGTTAACTAAGGAAACTCCTAGGGAGGAAAGCAAACCGAAAGCTCAAACTATAAAACAGTCGTCTGTTTATCACAAACAAGCCTTACACAAAACTGGTTTGTGGAAAGCTAAATCAATAAGTGTGTCTGAGAGTGAGGACAAGATGAAGAAGAATGTGTCCTCCTCTTCCAAAGGGCCGTGGGTGGAGTTTGTAATATGTGATGCCTCTGGGAAACCCAAGCCGGTTAAGGCTTGGGTCCCACACTTGAACTAATCATTTCCATTCTTATGCAGGTTGTCCGCTGCAGCTATATCACTAACACCTGGATTATTGATAGTGGGGCATCCAGGCACATGACCTGGAATCTATCTCTCATTTTCAATGTCAAAAAAATCAAAGGGGGACACATATCTTTTGTGGGAAATAAAGGAGGTTATATCACAGCTCAAGGTGAAGTGGGAAATGAGAGAGTGAAGTTTGATAAAGTCAACTACGTTTAACAACTGGAGAACAATTTACTCTCAGTTTCTTAAATCTGCGATAAGGGCTTCAAAGTTGTATTCGATAATAAGAGATGCTACATTCTGAAGAAGGATTATGTTATCCCTGAGGAGAAAGTTCTAATGTCAGCTTCAAGATATAACGATCTGTATGTCTTGGATATGTCAAAAGCCTCAACAACTGAGTTTGCTGCTCAGTGTTTCCTATCCAAAGCCACTGAGAGGGATTCTATTTCTTAGCACAGGAGAATGAGATACATTAATCCTAGGAAGATGAATCATTTGGTTCAAAATTAACTGGTTGAAGGCGTAACGGTCAAGAACTTTCCGCTTCCAGATATCTGTATAGTAAGCAAGAAAGGGAAACAGACCAATAAATCTCACAAATCTAAGAAAGTTCACTCTATTGAGATTCCACTGGAGTTGTTGCATATGGATCTATTTGGCCCTGTTAGTACTAAAAGCATTGCAGGAGATTGGTACTGTTTTGTGGTCACTGATGACTACTCACGATTTTCCTGGGTTATGTTTCTTAAAGCCAAGTCAGAGACGTTTGAATCAATCAAACATTTAGTTACTACTATGGAGTCTCTGTATAAGCTGAAAGTGAGGAATATCCGTTCAGACAGCGGGACAGAATTCAAGAATCAGTGGATGGAGGCATTCTGTCGAGAGAAAGGGATTGTTCATCAATTCTCTTTTGCTTACACTCCACAGATGAATGGAGTTGCTGAACGCAAAATCGAAGCTTGATTGAAACTGCGATGACAATGTTGCCAGACTCAAAGCTGCTAATTCAATTATGGAACGAAGCAGTGGCTAATGCATGCTACACACTCAATCGGGTCTTAGTGGTTAAATGTCATGGTAAAACTTGTTATGAGTTGCACCAAAAGCGTAAACCAAATCTGGAGTATCTAGAACCATTTGGAACTCCTTGCATGCTATTAAAGAAGACTCAGACTGGAAAGTTTAGTGAGAAGGCAGAGGAAGGCATTTTCCTTGGATACAATATACCAGACAAACGGGTTTATAACAACTCTACTGGTCAAGTTGAAGTATGGTGCAACATTGATGTTCAAAGATACACCACCCCACTTGCTGGAAAAGGTCCATCATCCTTCTTTGACTATGATGGATTTTTCAAGTCCTTCAATCTTCCTCCTGTCTATTCCGATGACGAGGTGGCTGATCAAATGATGTATGACATTCTGAACACTCCTAATCTAGACTCAAGCACTACTGCTCCAATCGATGGTACTTCTGGGGCTTCAGAGGAAGATCTAGAAGTCAGTGAGCACTCCTCAGATGATAAGGAGATTGAAAATGAGAATATGAGCAATGAGGAATCTATCAGTCCAGACGAAAGTACACCAGTCACAGATGAAACAGTGATTTCTAACCTTGATAATGAAGTAGTCGTTCCTACAACTCCAGTGACAAAGATTAGTGTTAATCATCCCCCAGACAACATTATAGGGGATTTTCTCTCATGTGTTCAGATAAGAAATCAGTTGTACACAGCTGACTATGCAGCAATGATGGAAAAGGGGTACATACATGGTGGGGCATATAAGTGTTTTGTTTCTCAAGTCGAGCCCAAGTATGTCAGTGATGCCTTGAAAGATGAGGCATGGGTAAATGCAATGTAAGAAGAACTTCTGTAGTTTACAAAAATAGGTGTTTGGACACTAGTGGACAGACCCAAGGGAACAAAGGTGATTGGCACAAAATGGGTTCTTCGTTGCAAGAAAGATGACCAGGGGGTCATCATCAGAAACAAGGCACGGTTAGTAGTTCAAGGGTTTAGACAAGTTGAAGGCATGGACTACAATGAGGTATTTGCACCAGTGGCTAGGATGGAAGCAATTATGATCTCCTAGACTATCCTACATGAAGATCAAGGTGTATCAACTGGATGTGAAAAGTGCATTTCTACATGGTGAAATCCGTGAGACAGTATATGTCAGTCAGCCAGAAGGTTTTGAAGATCCTTATCATTGAGACAGAGTTTATAAATTGGACAAGGCTTTGTATGGGCTACATCAAGCCCCTCGAGCCTGGTATGAGAAGCACTCCACACACCTGCTAAAACATGGCTTTCGAAGGGGAGTAATTGATTGCACGTTATTCATCGGAGAAAAGGATGGTGATTTACTACTGGTTCAGATATATGTGCAGACATAATCTTTGGTTCCAAAAATAAAGCATTGTGTAAAGAATTTGAATTGGTGATGAAAGCTGAATTTGAAATGAGTGCCATGGAAGAGATGAAGTTCTTTCTAGGTTTATAGGTGGATCAGACACCAAATGGAATCTTTCTACATCAGACCAAATACGTGGGGGACATTCTGAAGCGGTTTGATATGGAAAATGTAACGATGGCTGGGACCCCTCTTGCCACAAACCACGATGTGGCACCTGATGAAAATGGAGATTTGGTAGATGCCACTATGTATCGTGGAATGATCAGATCTCTAACGTATTTCACAGCTTCTCATCCTGATATCATGCACACCACGTGTCTCTGTTCCTGATATCGGTCAAAGCCAAAAGTAAATCATCTGATTGGGGTGAAGAGGATCTTTCATTACTGAAGGGTACTCCAACACTCGGGTTGTGGTATCATCATGATGATGACTTTGAACTTACAGCGTATAGTGACTCAGACTATGGTGGATGCAAGATGAACTACAAGGCGACATCTGCGGGGTGTCAATTTTTTGGAAGGCGGTTAGTCACCTGGCAATGTAAGAAGCCAATGTCTGTTGCTCTGTCAACATGTGAAGCTGAATATGTTACTGCTGCAAGTTGTTGTTCTCAAATCATCTGGACTCAACAGCAAATGCGGGACTACGGTTTGCAATTTACTAACACTCCTATCTTTGTTGATAATTCTGCTACTATAGCTGTACCTAAAAATCCAGTACAACATCCAAAACCAAACACATCGGTATTAAATATCACTTCATACGTGATTGTTTTGAAAAACATTTAATCGATGTAATTAAAATTAACACGGATTTTCAACGTGCTGACCTCTATACAAAAGCTTTTGATAAGCCAAGATTTTATTATCTATTAAAGGTTAACGGCGTAAAGAAGAAAGAGGATGTGATTCCGGAGGAGTCGCGTTCATAGTCCGTCCGTATGTTTCTTAGTTTAATTTTTCTGTCAAATTTATTTTATTTTATTTTATTTTCTGTCTTAAAAATATCAAAAACTCAAAAAGATTTTCTGTTCTAGAATTTTAGGGGGAGAATATTAAGTTTCTGTATTTAGTACTTAAAAAAAGAAAAAAAGGGGGGCACGCAGGTAAGCTGAAAAGCAACAAAATCAAATCAAAGAAATTGATTCAGTACAATGAAAAATGATAGTACACAGGCATCTTATTGTTTGGAACACCAAAAGGAACGTTAGCTTTGCAAAGTTATATGAAAGTCAAAGAAAAATTATAAGTCAGAGAAGTCAAGGCCTAATAAGTTGAAAAATGATAGTAAGCTAGTCTGTTACGGTGGTTACATGGAGAAAGTAGATCTAGGGGTTGCAAGTTCATTACATGATGTGTTGGTAGATTCAACACCATAGATTAGTAGACATCATTGGTGAATCACGCGAATTAAATCATTCAACAGGTTATGAGTTCCCATCTTATCCCTGGTCTGCACAATCAATAATATCTAATAAGGGGTGAACAGTAAAGAGAAAGCCACAAATGTGTGCGAATGACCCAAACTATGAGCAAAGCACATGACAAAAGATCATCTTATTGAGTTCTTCCACCACCACTGCTAGTACAACCACTACAGCCACTACCACCATCACAGCCACAACCACCGACATACCCACCACCATACTTACACCCACATCCTCCTCACCCTCAATACCCAAAACCACACCTCCACAATCAATTCCTATTCCCAGACCCATATACACCACATCTACAACCACCCCAACCATTCCCCAAGCCGGAACATCCACCCAAATCCCACCACCACAGGGCACTACTCTACCCACTGTTGGGTTAGAGGAACAGCTAGCGAGCCTTAACAGGCTAGTGCTCAAGCTGTTGGCGACTGATGTTCTTAGGGCCAACCAAATGAGACAGTTGATGGCCGTGAATGCAGAACAGGGCAAGCAAATCGCCAAGCTCATAGAGAAGAACAAAGCCCACGAGCGGGCTTTAGTTCAAGCTCATCATGCCCTTACAGCTCAAAATGAGCTTGTTCTTGCATCCACAAAGAAGATTGAAAATCTAGAGAAGAAGAATAAGCAGATAATGTTAAGGCTGAAAGGAAAGAAGGAGAAGCCTCTAAAGATAAAAGGAGATGGAGATGATGATGGTGATGGTGATGATGATTCCAGTGATGATGAATTAGAGGATGAAGGTGATGAGGAGGAAGCTGGTAAGAGTGGAGAGGAAAAAAAGAAGGAAGATGATGAGGAGGACGAACCTGAAGGTGATGCTAACGCGTCAGCCTTAACTCAGTCAGCAAGGGAGAGACGTACTAAGAAGAACCTGGATCAAGGAACATCGTCCTTGGCTCCTCAAGCTAATGAGCCTCAAGTTCAAGAGAAAAGTAATGATTGAGAAAGTTTATGTAGTTTGAAAGTTTTTTAATATTGAACTTTGTACTACATTAATGTAAATACTGATAATTTATGTTTAATGTCTTGATTATTCATTAATGTGTACTTTGTTGATTATTCTATCAAACAGGTGAAACTCAACAGGTCGATAAATATGAAGTCACTCCCCTTCAGCAAATCAAGTCTCAATTTACAATGATTCTTGATTTGCAAAGTATTGTTAGATGATCTGTGAGTTACATTCTAGAAGAAGGGGAGATCATCCAAGATCTATCAGATGAACAGCTCACAGAGATGTTCAGACTAAACCCGGATGAGATAGTCAAAGATGCTCCTGAAATGGATGTTGTTAGTGATGAGGAGCTGCAAGGAGTGGATGAGATAGAGATTGAGGATGTCACGTCTGATCACTATCCTCAGTACACTGACTTTGATGGGAATGTGATCCCAGACTTGGGTGAGACTTTTATCAGTGATGCATTTGACAAGATCGATGAGAAAGCAACTGAGAAAGAAGAGGCCAAAAGTAAAGCTCAAGCTGCTGATGCTGATGTGAAACTAAAGAAAGCTGAATGGGCTGCATGTTTAGAAGAGATAAAAGCTCAAAGAGAACCTCCAAAGCAAAACACCTACACCCCAAGTTGTATAAAGTTAAGAGACATCAGAAGGTATCGGGCAAGATTATCAGCTGGGCTTATTTTGTGGACTTAGATGTCTATGCAGTAAAGAGGGAGAAAGAAATCGAGTACTTTAGATATCCACATGATCTGAAGACTCTCCCAGGATTCAAGTTAAACAGACCGGCATGCCTAGATCTGTTATATACCAACCCGAGGAAAATGTTAGGATGGTTTGAGATGGCATTACAGAAGGAATACAACATGATATGGGTCAACTTCAAACCTCAACAACCGAGGAGGTTTCTTCATAGAGGTTGACTCGATCTCTGGAAGAAGGAAGGTGGTGTTGAAGTGGAGACCTCCAAGGACAATGTCAAAGATTCCATTAAAGGAAATGCCACAGGATTTCACACCTCACTTCAGGTGGTGGTATTATGATTGGAGGACGGGAGAAGTAGTTTTTATTTTGAATAGAGATGGGAAGATTGAGACAATCAGGGTATTCGACCCAATGTGGCTTATTAACTTGTCGGCAGAAAATGTCTATACCTTATTCAAGTGGCCACTGTTTTATGATACCCAAGACATTGTACAAGCTCTTCAGTTCCAACATGTCATACGACTCTGTTTTGCATTTGAGATTCATGCTGGAGTCACCAAAGAGGAGAAGTACAAGAAGTTTCAATAACATGTGAAGAGTGTTAGACAATAGGGTAAACTAGGTCCAGGGGGAGTTTGTTGATACATGATGTCCCTAGTTTATGTACTTAAATGTCTATGTCTTCCATTTCTTACACATGTGTAATACAAGAACTTAATGTAATGAGATATATGTGTTTGGATGTTTATTTACTGTTGTTTATATCATATTCTTATAGTATTTATTATTACACATATGAATGAACATTATATATAGGTTTGAGGTTTTTGTGCATAGCTGTGAGTCAAGAATGATTCAAAAATGTGTTCAACTTAGCCTTGTGGTTATTCATGCTAATGGACCATGCTCATGGACCAGACGCACGAACGGACCATTCTTATGGATCAGTCGTATGACTGAACCAGGTGACAGGATCAGTCGCATGACTAAAACATAAGATTTACTCAGTCGCACGACTGAACTTTCAGTGGTACTTATGAATCAAACACATGACTTAGTCGCATGACTGAACCATACTAATGGCTCAGTCGTACGACACTATACTGAAAACCTATAAATACCACATAATTTGTCGAAAAACTGAACTCCTCGAATATAATCATACCCTAGCCGTCCAGAGCATCCCAGTTCATCCATCCAACTTCAAAGTTCATTCCTGGTCGATTTCAACTCATTCTTAACGGTTGCTTAATCGTTAGATCGATCAGGTTGTTGTTCTCACTGATTGGATCGCCAATCAAATAGAATTCCGCGCTATTTAATCTGGTTTCATGTTGAATCAGTTAGTACTCCGTACGTACACGGTCCTAACATAGAGGCCTTAGATGATCTACCTCCCGCCATTCTCTAATCACTATAAGATTCAAACACTAACACGGTCATTCAAGGAATAGCTCAGTTTATGTTAAGTATAGTAATCCCTAATTATCATGGCCAGTTGTGATTAGCCATTTACTTTACTCTTCACATCCCAAGCATTTTCTATCCTGACTACATCAGTATCTAAATCTACTATAAGCACATAATCAAAGAGCACACGCACCTAACTCCAAATAACTTCAAGTAAAGAAATACCTGATGGCATGTAGCTACTCGGGCTGGCATCCCTTTCCCTTAGTCCCATTCTTAGTTTAAGATTAGGTTTTTGAAAATATATTACCCAATTCACTTAAAGTTTAGCTCTGATACCAACTTGTAAGGCCCCGTTCCCGGGCACCTCACAGTTGGACAATCATCGCATCATTTCATATATAATATATAATTCATAAAATAAGCAGCAGAAAAAAATTAAACAAAAGCCATCCATTTCATTGATAATTACTGTTGTTATGTAATACAACATTGTTTAAGTTATAAAAGCAAACATCTGTTAATTGCATTACAAAACAACAATAATATTATGCATGAATGGATGCCAGTCTTGCCCTGCCGAGTAGCCTCCCTGTGTGCCATTCTCAGCAACATTACCTGCCAACTGAAAATGTATAAAATTCAGTGTTGCTGAGTGATGTCTAGTTTTAAAGTATTAAAATACGTTATACGGCTCATATATGAAAATATCCATTTAATAAAAATACTTTCTTTACTTTCGTACGTGATCATTCATCGTACATATAACAAGGCATAACCTTATTCTTTATTCATTATCTCACACATTCGTTTGTTTCGTACTTTATCATTATCTTTCATAATCGCTCGTTTCGTACTTTATCATTTCGCTCGTTTTGTACCGATTCTAGATCCTGTCAAGCTTTTCCCCCCGTGGCCCGAAGCCACCTTTCCGGGCACAAAGCCTCATAACCATTTGGCATAAAGCCCATGGCCTAAAGCCACCATTCCAGGCACAAAGCCTCATAACTATTTGGTACAAAGCCCGGGCACAAAGCCTTATTAATTCCGGGGTCGAATGACAAGGATCCTATTTCGTACTATGGATCAGTCACCAAGACTGATCCCCTGTGTGTGAACCCTCATGGGTTAGTCAAAATCACACGCTATGAAACACACAGTTGAGCTGACAACTATAATGAGTTGTGTTCCATCTTTCATTCTGCTTGCAAGTCTTTTCTTTCTTTCATTACATTTCACTTTTCATCTTTGTTATCTTTCACTTCGTTACGTTATACTTTACGTTCATTCATTCGGTCATCATACTACGTAAAGTCATAACATAATACTTAACGTATATTATAATATAATTTATACGTTTTGAAAATCATTAAAAGATAACACTTCATACACATATGCATATCATGCATTCATCATAACATGATGCATATTCTATTCATAGACCCTTACATATTCATGATTAAAATAGGCCAAAACAGTCCATAAGTCAAACTAGGGTCAAACCCAAAAATTCTGTTTTTCCCAAAAATTCAGAAAAATTTCTAAGTGTTTGGGCGCATGGGCACTATTTGCGCACATGAGGACTGTTTGGGCATTTCTCCACTATGCAGGCGCATGAGTCTCACTTAACTGTTTCAACACTTAGGCGCATGAGCCTTCTGGGCGCGTGGGGACTATTTAGGCGCATCACCCTATACTTAGGTATTTCATTAAAACTTAGGTGCATGAACTACTGTTCAGGCACATCAGCTTTCACTTAAAAAATTTTAAGGCATTTCTAGGTGCAGGGACTACTGTTTGGGCGCATGACCTTACTTAAAATGTTTCTAAGGCAAATTAGAAGGCTCATGGGCCCTGTTTGGGTGCATGACCATCAACTTACGTTTTTCTAACATATTTTTCAGTCCCATATACAACCATAACATGTTCTAAGCTTCTCAATACAATTCTAAGTCTTAACTTAGTATGCCACAACCATAAAACATCAACATACTAGCATAAATACATACAAAGTGTTTTACATGCATTTTCATCCCCAAAATCTTTTAAAAACAAGTAAAATACGGGGTCTAGAAACTCACCTTAGCTGCTTTCAATCTCAACTCTTCTACTTGAACTTTCCAAAGATTTCAAACACCTAGATATGTCTAAAACACACAAACCTGAACACATATACACATAAGAACATATATTCCCAGTTTCTTAGTCAAAACGCAAACAAAACCGAGCCAATTATACATCAAAAGCTTACCTTGGTGAAGAATAGCCTCTTTCTCTCTCTAGAACCGAAGAAACTCAGTTTTCTTCTTCTTCTTCTAATTTGGTTGACAAAAGCAGGAGTTATAGGTTGTTATGGGCAGCCATACTCAAAAGTAATAATAAAATAATGGGATTTTGTCCTTTTTGCACTTTAACCCCTCCATTTTGACTTCTTTCCCTTTCTTTCAAATTACTTTTGTTTTCCTTTTCTCCTTTCTTTTCTTTTATTTTAATTGACCAAAATTCTCAGGTGTTACATCTCAACGTGAGATAGAGGACATGGTTAGAGCTCATCAAATATTATGATTGTGAGATCCATTACCATCCGGGTAAGGCCAACGTTGTGGTTGATGCCCTCAGTTGAAAGGAGAGACCCAAGCCGATTCAGGTGAAGGCTTATCAGTTGGTTATGACCGCTGACGTGATGACTCAGTTAAAAGGGTTCCAAGATGAGGCGTTGAAAGAAGATCACCTTAACTCTGAAAGGATGAGAGCTTTAGTCACGGAGTTGGGAGAAAACACTCTCGGTGTTAGGACCCAAAACGGACGAATATGGATTCCTCGTTACGGAGATCTAAGGGGGTGAATCATGGATGAAGCTCATAAGACTCGATACTCGATTCATCCTGGTGCCACGAAGATGTATCAGGATATGAAGAAAGATTATTGGTGGCTGGGTATGAAGCGCGATGTAGTATAGTATGTGAACAAGTGCCTTACTTGTTTGTAAGTGACGGCAGAACATCAGAAGCCATATAGGAAGATCCAACCATTGGATATACCCGAGTGGAAGTAGGAGCACATCACCATGGATTTTATTACTAAGCTACCTTTCACGGCGAGAGGGTGCGATACCATATGGGTGATTGTTGATCGACTGAAAAAGAGTGCTCAATTCCTACCGATCCACGTGACGTATTCATCAGATAGATTGGCGGATCTGTTCATCAAGGAGATTGTAGCTCGTCACGATGTGCCGGTGTCTATCGTGTCGGATCGTGACACCCGATTCACTTTAAAGTTCTGGAAGAGATACCATGATGTGATGGGGACGAGGCTACACATTAGCATGGTGTATCATCCTCAGAAAGATGGTCAGTCTGAGAGGATAATCCAGACGCTTGATGATATCGCAAGCATGCTTGATCAATTTTGGAGGAAGTTGGGATGATCATTTACCGTTAGCAGAATTCTTGTATAATAACAGTTATCATGCCAGTATTGGTATGCCCCCATATAAGATGCTATACGGTAGGAGGTTTAGGACGCCCGTGTGTTGGGGTGACATCGAGAAGAAAGAGTTGGGAAGCCTAGAGGTGATTGAGGCTACAACTGAAAAGTTTGAGACGATCAAGGCCTTTATGAAGGAGGCAAAGGATAGACAAAAGTCGTATGCTGATAAAAGGCGTAGACCGATCAAATTCAAGGTGGGCGACCGAGTTATATTGAAGGTCTCACCTTGGAAAGGAATCATTCGGTTCTGGAAGAGGGGCAAGCTAAGCCCAAGCTACATAGGGCCTTTCCAAATCATTGCACGAGTAAGAGAGGTAGCCTATCGATTAGAATTGCCAGATGAGTTAAGTGGAATTCATCTGACATTTCATGTATCTCATCTGAGAAAGTACTTAGCTGATGAAGATATGATTGTACCACTGGATGATATTGAAGTGGATGAACGACTCAATTACATAGAGCAACCAGTGGCAATCATTGATCGAAAAGAAAGAGATTGAGGAATAAAGTGGTTCCACTAGTACGTGTGCAGTGGAAACACAGAAAAGGTTCGGAGTCTACATGGGAGACTGAAGAAGAGATGAGACAACATTACCCACAGTTATTTGAAGAATGACGGGTTTCGGGGACGAAACCTCTTTTAGAGGGGTAGACTTGTAACGCCCGAAATTTATGTCAAAATAAAAAGAAAAAGAAATGAGAAAGAAAAGAAAGATATTTTGGTGAGAAAGAAAAAGAAGCCTCAGATGAGGGGTATAAAGTGTAAATAGGACAAAATTATATTATTATTTTGTATAAAGTGGGTATGGCCACCCACATCTTCTGCATACATCAACTATCTCGGCTTTTAGAGATAGAGAGCAGGAGATCTTCGACATTTACATAGAGAAAGCAACAAATTTCGGTTGGGTATACATCAATAATTGGGTTTGGTTTTAAGGATTATTGGCTATGTAAACGAATTCTACGTGTTCTCATGTGTATGCATGTGTTCGGGAATGTGTTTTTGGACATGTATAGGTGTTAGAAGCTCTTGAAAAGCTCAATTTAAAGAGCTTGAACTTGAAAGCAGCTAAGGTGAGTTTCTAGACCCCATGTTTTACATGTTTTAAAAGTTTTCGGGGCTGAAAATGCATGTAAATAGTATAAAAGTTATATGTATAACCGTACATTTTAATGCATGTATGTTAGTGTTCTATGGTTGTGTAGAATTGATGGAATATATCCTTAGGTATCGACTGAGTCAACAGTGCATATGCTTTCTTTTTAGCGTTATGTAGAACCTTCTGAGCTTCATTCATAACCCCTAAAGTCAACTTCACTCCATTTGCACTTACTGGTACAGTATAACCAGTCTCTATAGATGTCCAAAGATTAGGGTCAACACCATTCAAGTAGATCTCAAACTGTTGTTTCCACTTTGGGTACTCATCCAACGTCAACAACTTTGGCGGTTTGTTGTGATTCCCTATCTCATTTTCCAGAAGAAGAAGATTCTGGATACGAGAGTCTTTTCCGGCAGTCTATGCAGCAAACTGGTCTTCCATGGCTCAAAACTTGACAAACTTAAGACAAGACAGATTCACTTGCGATTGAGCAAGGCGACTGGGTCAATCGTGCGATTGAAGGATGCGAATGAATTCAATCGTGCGATTGGATTCAGTCGTGCGAATGAAAAGGACGATTGAGATCAACCGACTCTAATAACTTACCCGTGCGAATGAGCTATACGAATGAGTCTAATCGGGCGATTGAGATTCAGTCGTGCGATTGAGTTAATCGTGCGACTGAGACTGTTGTGGTTGGAAAAAGTCGAATTTTTAACACTTTGAAACAAAATACGAAATTTTCAAGAACCCTAATCAGCCGTATGATGAAAAGTCAAAACTTTAACACATGCACTTGTCAAAAACACGTTTTGAAGCAAAAAGGTGAATCTTTTGATTAAAAATGTTAACTTTAACACCAAAACTAATCGAATCCACGCAAAATCACAAGCCTAAGCTCTGATAGCATGGAATTCTACATGAGACCAGATCAAATAGCATGGAATTATATTTGATTGGCTATCTAATTAGTGAGAACGAACAACCTGATCGTTCTAACGATTAAACAAACGTTAAGAACGAGTTGGAATCGATCAGGAATGAACTATGAACTTGGATGGACGAATTGGGACGCTCTGGACGGCTAGGGTATGATAGTATTTGAAGTGTTTTGTTTTTCCACGAATTATGTGGTATTTATAGGTTTTCAGTATCCATTCGTACGACTGAACCATTAGCATGGTTCAGTCGTGCTACTGACTCATGCGTTTGACTCATATACACGACTGAAGGTTTAGTCTTGCGACTGAGTCAATCTTATGTCTCAGTCATACGACTGATCCAATCACCTGGTTCACTCGTGCGACTGGTCCATAAGTATGGTTCATTCGTGCGTATGGTCCACAAGTATGATCCATTAGCATGAATAACCACCCGACTAAGTTGAACATATTTTTGAATCATTATTGACTCAGAACTATGTACAACAACCTCAAACCTTTATATACTGTTCATAAATATGAGTAATACCAATACCAATAAGAATATGATATAAACAAAGACAATTAAACATCAAAACGCATATCATATTTCATTAAGCATTTTCATTACATATGTGTAAGAAATGAAAGACATTTACATTGAAGTACATAAACTAGGAACTGTGTATCAACAAGTTGCATGTACTTTCATCATGAGACATAAAAAGCTTGTGATGTGCTTGTCTCTTGGAATGGGCTTCCTTGGATTTTGTTCTCCCTAGGTGTTTCTGGAAAGGTGATAAAAGGGCCCTTTAGTGAGTTGTTAGGGTAAGAGATAAAATGGTCTTGTGATTCTCTACAATCCCTTTCAACCACATTCATGGCAGAACTCTGTTGATTGCTAGAGTTTCTAGATGGATTTTGCATGTTCATCTCCATCTGGTAACAACTAACTATGCCATATAACTCAGTGAGAGTGAGGGTCTTGAGATTTTCAGTCCTCTTAATGACCACATAGTAGTGTGTCCACTTTCTAGGAAGAGAGGATATGAACTTCCTCATAATATCCATGTTCTCCAGTTTCACTCCAACATCCACCAGAGTGTCCACAATCTCAACATACCTGAAGTATCATTGAGTCATGGTTTCACCAGTTTTAAAGGTGAAATTCTCAAACAGCTGCTTCAGAAGGTCTTTCTTGTTTTCTTTGGCTTCATTAGACCGTTCATACATCAGCTTCAGTGCATCCTAGAGCTGCTTGGCAGTTTTGCACTTCTTGAAGCCTCTGTAGATGGCATTTGGAAGAGCAGTTTAGAGGGCAGTCATGGCCTTTTGATCTACATCTATTCTTTTTCTATCTTCTTCAGAGTAGTTAGCCACTTCCTTTGGAATCATGCCACCTCCAGCAGTAGCTGAAGAGGTGCATGGAATGTAAGGTCCTGAGGTAACAGACTCCCCCCATCATGCTGTCTTGTGACTTAATGAACCCTTCCATACTTAGCTACCAAGTATTAAAATCATAAGGAGTGATCAGTGGGGACTTTACCATGGTACCAGTTTCCATATCAGACTTAGATACTTCCATTTGAGATTAAGTGTTTTGTTAGAACTAAGGAGATTTAAGATGGTGAGATCTTACAATCAAGAGCCTGGAATGCTCTGATACCAATTGCAAGACTGGTTAAGGGAGGTCAATACAATCAGTCTCATAATGAGGAGAGTGTTAGAACACTTAACAGTTTAAATAGGGAACCGGATTTAAGAACTAAATACAAGAACACAAGTAAAGAAGGAGACAGAACTCAAGAACAATATATATGGTTTTTAATAATGTTGCATATTAATCTCAAGCTTCTATAAGTGTTACAATGCATAAATAAGATACAAGACCATGAGATACTTTATACTACACTCTATAACTATCTATACTTGGAAAGCCAGTTGAAACATTGAAAGACAACAAAATCAATGTAGAGTCAAAAGACAGATTGCCTTTTGACTAGTGACTATGACATTCTATAGCTCATATCCTAATGTATTACAAAAAGGATAAAAGTACATAAAGTAGAAAATTATAAACTCAAGACCTCAATGTACAGTTACAAAAGCATGGACCTTTTCACCAACTCATACAAGTTGGTGAGTCTTCAGAGTTGCAGCGAAAAGTGGGTCAGCTTTATGCAAAAGTACATCCGAGAAAAGCATATTTTCCTCTATCTTCGAAAGAAATCAGTCTTGACTTCCATTGGGTTCGGAAGACTTTGTCCTTGAAACTTCGGAAGACTTCATCTTTTGGCTTCGGGTGATTTGGTCTTTGGCTTCAGAAGAGTTTACACTTAGAATATTTTCTATGCAGAGTGTAAATCTTCCGAAGCAACTTCTACCTTGTATAAGTGCATGCATGCAGGAAGCCTTGGATTGCTTTGGTTGCATCAACCTTCTTATATAACCTTACACCAATTTTATTTAAAACTTAGGCATTAAGTTTTATACAATACTTAATTATTAAGTTTTATTTATAGTTTAACTATTAAGTTGTATTTGAAGGCTTAAACATTAAGTTTTTATCTAAAAACTTAGTAATAAAGTCATGCTTGAAACATAACCATGATTACTTATTGAAAAAATAATATGAAAATTTCATAGGTGTTACATTCATAATGTGGCCTAATGGTCCATTAAGGTCTTGTGGGTCAAGCCCATATAACTTATGGCCCAATGGCCCATTTAAGGTATGATGGGTTGTAGCCCGTTAAGGCATGTGTGTGTATATGGCTCTAATCCTAATTGTGTTGGGCCTATTTTGTGAGCTCCTATAATGTCCTTTGTGTAGCCCATTATTAATTCTAAAAAAAATTTTCCGGGACCAACAATCAAGATTGTCACAAGTACCAATAAGAACAAAATCAAAAACCAACGAGAACAAGAAGATTCTAATGTATTTCCTGATGAGTTGCTAGGAACACTGCCCTATCGTGAAGTTAAGTTTGAAATTAATATAGTTCTAGGAACGAAACCAACAAACATATCTAGCAAAATCCCAATAGGGTCTGCATAGGGTGAAATGAGGTCAAACCTTGCCTCTATCTTAGAGAATAAAAGAGATTAAAATGAACAAATTAAATAATAAATTGGATGTGTTAATTGAAAAGGTTTTTATAAGGCCTAGTTCTTCATCGGGGAGAGTTCCAATCTTATTTGTATAAAGAATCGATTATCGAGAACAAAACAAGGTAACAATCAAGAATCATTACGTGCTTCCAAAAATTGATGACCAATTTGATCAAGTATAGGGGGCATTGTTTCTTCTCCAAATTGATTTTCGGTCTGGTTACTATCAATTGAAGATATGTTACGAAATATTTTTAAAATAGCCTTTCGAACAAGATATGATATTTTGAGTTCACAATAATGCCATTTAGACTCAATAATACTCCAATTACATTCATTTATAACTAATATGATGAACAAAGTCTGCAAATTATATTTATATAAATCATTATCATCTTCATAAATGACATACTTATTTATTATAAAACAAATAGAATCATGGAAAACATATAACGATAGAACTTGAATTACTCAAACAAGAAAGGTTATACACCAAAATTTCAAAATGTGAATTTGATTAACCGAGTTAAAATTTCTAGGTCATGTTAATGCTAAAGGTATTCAAGTAGATCCAACGAAGATTGAGGCTATTACATGATGGGAAAAATCGTAAAACACCTACCAAAGTATGCAACTTCCTTGGGTTAGCAAAATATTACAGACAATTTATTCAAGATTTTCTCTTAAATTAAAGACCCTTTAACTTCATAAACTCGAAAGTCAATAAAATTCATATGGAGACCAAAGCAGAGTGAAGCTTTTGAAACTCTAAAACAAAGATTAACAAATGCGTCAATTTTAACGTTACCCGATGGAGTTAAGAGACTTTGTTATCTACTATGACGTATCCCACACCGGTCTACGTTGTGTTGTTTATGAAAAGAAACAAAGTTATCATTTACACATGTCAACTGAAGACACATGAAAAAAATTATACGATTCATGATTTGAAACTAGACTAACTTTTGCTTTAAAATTATAAGAACATTACCTTTACTAAGTCAAATTCATATTATAATGACCATTAATACTCTTTAGATTTTATATTATTTTTAGATTAAATATTATTTTTACTATATCTCCTATAAACTCAGCTAATGTTTAATTGATTTTTTTGTTTCTAATACCAAATCTTTTGAAATGTTCACAACCAAAGATTAAACAAAATTACGATAAGTCAACTTTCTCTCGGGCACTTTAACTAACAAATCCTACTACAAACCTCTCTCGGATGGATCATGACTTGCCACTTATTCATCATTAACCAACTCAATAAATTACATTGTTACTGTCCTTCACCATTAGACATTTTGTTTTGGACCAATAGAGCCGAAAGTAGTTTCTTTGTCTGGCAAAAAAAAAAAAAAAAAAAAAAAAAAATTCTCTGAGTTGACAAAGGTGATACACGTCCTAGAGTAGATAAATCAAGATATCTGCCAGAAAAGGAGTAGAATTTTGACCATCATTTAGTAAGTAATCATGTCTAGAAATCTTAACCAAAAGATGATACAATCAAACACTATTCTTCCCTTCCCATAGCCCATAGGAGGGAGGAGGACGCTGTACAAACAATAACATAGCATGGGATATCTTCTATATACCAAATAAACCTAGGAATACTGCTTATTTGACACGGAAATCGTGTCTAAATATAGTCAAATTCTGAGTGAATTTGTCTCGATTCTTCGAATCCAAGCTTCTAGAGACATCAGCCATTAGTTTGTCGAAGCATAAGGAAAGCCGCTGATGCTGATCTGCGGGCTGCAATATCACCCAAACGCAACTAACTTCAGAAATTTTGAGTTTGTCACACACAATTTATAGTCAAATATGAATCTTTGAAAACAGTTACTATCAAATCCCATTAGGTCATCCATGACTTGCTACTTGATAGATATGGCAAAATGGGTGGATCAAGAAAGTTTGGAAACCGGTCAAAACAAAAATTTTGTAGTACGGGTCAAAATTAGTTAAGTTGATCTGAAACATACATCGTTTACTTAATTCTGATATCCAATGTGTTCAATATGATATGATTACAATATTAAACTTATCACAACAAAATATGTGATTTTTTTATATAAAGTGATTGAGAGGTTTTATGCATTTTAGATACGCTTTGGGTTACTTTGACCATTTTGACCCTTTACCATTTTTTCTAATATTTTAAACCCATGAACCACTTGACCAACTTGACATACAAAAAATAATCCACATCCAGCCCATTTGTCACTAAATGGCTCCACGTTACCATCTAACAGATAGCCGACAAAAGTTGACAAGTTCCCAGATCATTGTGTCTTTCTTGGGACATATATCATTCTAATTAAAGGCAAAGAAAGCATAACTTAAGTAGTGACCATGTGTTTATGGACAACTAAAAGCCATTGAGCTCATTTTGTTATGTAGGATGGAGTTGATATACCATCCAGTAGAGAAACTATAACACCATCCATCAAAGGGACATTATACGAACAAAAATGATTTTGTAAATAAGCATTCAAATTTTACCGTTATAAAATGAATTAATTACTGCCTTATTGTCCTATTACTAAGCTGTATATCGGTAAATTAGACTAGTACAAAACTTATTGCATAAGCAGAGATGGCACAAACCTGTGAGCCTAAGATATGGGCTTTCAGATCTGAAAATATCTGCAATCAGAGCACAAATAAAATATAGCGTATCAAAATTTATATGTACAAAAAGAGAATCAAATAACATAGTGATCATGGAAATATACTTGGAAGTAAAAGAAAAGAGTAAAGAGATAATCATAGGTAAGCATGTCACCTGTTCATTGATTAGTATCAAGCTCAGCATTGGTCTACTGAGGCTCCACTGATTCCCACAATCCTCAAACAAAACAATCTCAAAGAGGGTCTTCAGAATCTAATAGATTAAAAAGGAAAATTAAAGACATTCACAAGCTAAAATAAGGATTTGCCTAATTTACTGTGATAAAAGAGTGATCCATATCAAGGGTACTATATTATGCTAATTATTTATAACTGCATTAAAGCCGAATTCATCGAGTTTTTTAGAGATATAATGACTGCAACATCATCATGGATCATGCTGTGTTGGACACTAAAGACTCGCTAGTGCAGCCAGCCTTAATGGGTTCTACACGGGTTGCGCCTAACTTGGGGATTAAGTTTTCCGACCCTAGATTTGTGTCTATATATTGACATCATTATACTTGTAATTCTGAAGCACCTGAAGAGTAATACACCTAGCCACCAGTTTCTCTTTCTAACGACTCCACACGAAGAGGGTTTGATCGCCGGCTAGGGTTCCGTCACATCCAACCGCCAATAATCAGATCTGGTTGGTGCAAAGCCTTTAACCACTGGTTTACCAAAGTTAGCAGATGCTAGCAACAGCTATCAGAGGCAAAATCAGCAGCCTCGCCGAGTTTTTTGTGTTGTGCTTGTTCGTTCGTCAGCGATTACAGGCCAAAAACCAGATCCTACTTTGTAAAGAACAGTTTGTTAAATCAAAGAGACCGTTTACCGAGACCGCGAACCGGTGCCTATCGTGTTGTCAGGTTTTATCGTTTTAGTTTTACTTTTCTTCAAGTTCGTTATTCCATTGCGTATTGAATAATTTGATTTGCTTAGTCATTGTCATGACAAAAGAAAGGTTATTATACAGAAATTTGACGGAGTTTGGATGGAAAGGTTATTATACAGAAATTTGACGGAGTTTGGATGGTGGAAGATGCTAATTTGTGCACTATTTTGTCGGGATGCAATGCTAGAGGGTGAAGCTAAAAACGATGTCACAAGCCGATTGGGATAAGTGATAATGTTCTCTTTGTCGAAGAATGTTGCCTATAACATCCAAAAGAAAACAACAGCTGGTGGTATGATGAAAGCATTGTCAAACATGTATGAGAAGCCATGTGCTGCAACTAAGGTTCATCTTATCTAAAAGCTTGTGAATACTAAGATGAAAGAGGGTGACTTGGTGTCTACATCAACTTCTACTCGATCTTGTCTTGTTTAGTGTCCGCAGATATTTTATGTTTGATGATAAGATTTAAGTCTTATTGTTATCATCCGCATTTCCTGATGTTAGGATCAAAGCGCACACGAACACAAGTAGTAAAGCAATAAAGGACGTGATAGATTTATAGAGGTTTGGTTGCGGTGAGCAACTAGGCTCTAGGGTTTTCCTTTTATTGAGTGATAACTAATAAAAGATTACAAGTACAAGAGATATATTTATAGACTAGAATTAGGGTTAATCCCTTTAGTTAACAAGCTAAATAAACTAGGTTCATTTAGAGTTTGGGCTAACTTCTCCATTTTAATCCATACGAAGCCTACACCCACAAATCTCCTACTTGGAGGCTTCGAACCACGTTCAGCTGCACTCCTCTTCACTGTACTTCCGTAGATAAACCTTTTCTTTGATATTAGCACCTCCTAGTTACCCCCCGCCTTCTCAATATTATTCCTACAGATGTTCTTCAAGTTAATTGTTCCATCACATAAAACCTAAAGCTATATTTGAGACTATACTTGAATGTACTAGGAAAGATTCAAGGAACCGTCACGAATTTTCATGGTAGTGGGAGCACTGACAGTCAACTAGTCAGAGCTCGAGTCAAAATTACCAAACAGTGGATTGGATTAAGAGAGCCAGTATTTCAATTGTCAAAGTCTCAGCAAAGGATTATCTACTTTTATTCAGAGAGTGATTGTTCTTATGATATCTTAGAGTCCGACAGTTCGTTTAAGTGGGAGCCGCTATGGATAGGAAACAAGTCACTGGTAGTAAGTGTCATGGTTGTAAAAATCGCTAGGCGCTAGTCGGGCGGTGGGGTACCGCCTAGGGATTAATCGGAATTAGTCGAGAGTAATCGGGGTTAATCGGGATTAGTCGGGAGTAATCGGAATTAATCGGATTGGAATTTTATACGTAATTTATATGTATATCTGTGTATATGTATACATATATATAACTAAATTCAAAAAAGATTCAAACATTAACATAATTTGACCAATCCTAACCAAAATTTGACTGACTTTGACAAAATCTGGGCAATTTTGATTGATTTTGAAACAAATTTGACCAATTTTGACTGATTTTGACCACTTTTGACCGTTTTTGACCAATTTTGACCGATTTTTGACCGACTAGGTCCGATTTTTTCCGACTAGGTTCGATTTTTTCCGACTAGGACCGATTACCGATTTACCCTCCGATTATGTGAATCGCCAAGGTTGGTGGCCGATTTCCGATTAATCCCCGATTAATCGCCGACTAGGACCGATTTTTACAACATGGTGAGTGTTGAGTTGAAGCTCAATGGGAGCTGCAACGCGCCTTCAGGTTAATTGATGAGAAAACAACTGCAACTAGTGGCAAGGAAAAATAGGAGAATGTTTAGCAATGTAGGCTCGTTAGTGGCAGACGACCCTAATGGATTCTACATGGGTTGGGCCTAACTTAGGGATTAAGTTTCCTAAACCTAGATCTGTTTCTACTTGTAATTCATGGAGCACATACATAACAATATACCTAGTTGCTTTCTTGTGTGCAATCTGCTATGCTCCATATTATATAACACAGGGGCCTTCTAATTAAAAGAATAACTACATCAATTCATGGAGGAAAAGCATTTTAATGCATGATTTGAGAGCTTCATATCATTATGCAAATACAAGCATGAAAGTCAACAATAAAAGGTGCATGGTCAAAATAGTTAGCTTACTTCTGGGAACAATGTTGGACACTCTGCAATATGGTGAGCAAGGTTGATAGCGGCAGGTGAAGTTGGTGTCTCTGCAGTGGTGATGTTGTTGAAATAAAAAGCAGCCAAATTATCAACTGCGGATGCAGCCTGACATGATTTTTCATCAGCAATAAGATTTTAAATAACATTAAATGTGTCGATGTGCATAGTACAAACACACCAGCACATATATACATATAGGCAGATATATAAAGACATACATACACATATATATTCATCCATACATATTTTTTCATAAAAATATACATTAGGACGATCATGATCAATCAAAATCAGCTTTCTTCAATTAAAACTACAACAAAACACCTTTAACATTAATTTGTAAAACAAGCATGTTGCACAATGATGCAATATGTCATTTATTACAAACATGAGGGAGCAAATTGTTTATACATTCAGCAATAAAATGTATCACTTTTAAACCATGTCATGCTGCTTTTACTGTCTAAATTGCATTCAACATAAGCGGACCCCTGAAGTAAAAAGAACATGCCTTCAACTCGCTTCTAAACAAACAAACAAACAAACAAACAAACAAACAAACCCAGTATGTCCCACTCAAGAGCAGGGTCTGGGAGGGGTAGGTGGTGGCAAGTCTTTCCTCTATCTAGATAGGTAGAGAGACTGCTTCCAAAGAGACCCCTGGCTCGATAGCAAAAGCAGTAACGCTAACGAATAAACATATAATCAATCAGACGATATGTGGTATATGGTATATGGTATATGGTATATGGTATATGGTACAGCACACGTCAGACGACAAATAAAATATCACCAAAAGGAAGTATAAAATGAACAAGCATGTATCAGGGAAGCCACAAGTTTCCCCTAAAAAGGTCCAAGCGTATTACATACACATCAGACCCCGTAACAATTAATCCCAGTCATTTCGTAGCTACAGAAACCACTAAAAGTCCTTAATTTTGATCCTACGCCTCCACTCACTCCTATCCTCGATCATGTGCTCAGAGAGATGCAAGTGTACCATATCCTGCCTAATTCTCTCTTCCCAAGTCAACCTAGGTCATTTCGTAGGTCTTCCTCTACTCTTCCTACCCTCTATGATGATGTTCTCCACTGCTCTGACCGGTGCTGCCATTGGTCTCCTCTTGACATGTCCATACCATCTTAATCTTCCCTCTCGTATTTTATCTGCAATAGAAGCCACTTCTAGCTTCTGTCTAAACACTTCGTTTCTTATCCGATCCAGTCTTGTATGGCCACACATCCACCTTAGCATTCGCATTTCCGCAACCTCTATTTGTTTCTCGTGCGATTTCTTTATGGCCCAGCAGTCTGTTCCATATAGCATAGCTGGGCGTACCGCCACTCTGTATAGTTTTCCCTTGAGTTTTGCTGGAAACCTCTTATCACATAGGATCCCTGATGCCGCTCTCCACTTACACCATCCTGCTTGGACACGGTGAGCTACATCGCTGTGTATCTCTCCGTCCTCCTGCAGGTACGAGCCCAGGTATTTGAATCTAGATGTCCGTGGTACCGGCATACCCTGGATACTGATTTGGGTGTCCTCTTCCTCGTCGCCACCAAAGTTGCAATGCATGTATTCCGTCTTAGAGCGGCTTATCGTTAATCCTCTGCTCTCTAGCGCTGCTCTCCACTGCTCTAGCTTGTCGTTAAGCATCATTTTAGATTCTGATATTAAGACAATATCATCCGCGAAGAGCATGCACCACGGGACTGACTGTTGTATATGCTTAGTCATCTCATCCAACACTAGTGTGAAGAGAAATGGGCTCAATGCCGATCCTTGATATAGTCCCACTTCCACTGAGAATGAGTCTGTGTCTCCTACCGGTGTTCGCACACATGTTTTTGCCCCGTCATACATATCCTTAATTAATTTGGTATACCTCTCTGGTACTCCTCTATGTCGTAGGCTTTCCCAAATTAGTTGTCTCGGTACACTGTCATAGGCCTTTTCTAGGTCTATGAATACCATATGGAGGTCCCTTTTCTTTTCTCTATATTTCTCCATTATCCGTCTTATGACGTGTATGGCTTCTGTTGTAGAGCGTCCTGGCATAAATCCAAATTGGTTTATTGCTATCTGGGTTTCCCGTCTAATCCTCGTGTCAATAACTCTTTACCATTATTTTGTCCTATGGAAATATGGAAATTTTCCAAATTTCCATATTTCCATAGGACAAAATAATGTATCTCATGAGAATATCATTTACTTAAAAAGGGCAAGTTAAAAAGTCCCTCTTATTTAATATCTAAAATTCTAAATTAAAATGCTAAAGGTTTCCTTACCATAAGGTAACTCGCTGCAATCCATTTCCAAAGTCTTTATATGCTCTAGGATATACAATTTATATACATATACATACATACATATATATATATATATATATATATATATATATATATATATATATATATATATATATATATATATATATATTAACCATGTTATAATTAAAAACTAAGATAACCACTTTTTCACCTTTGATCATTTTGATCTATGGTTAAGATTAATTAGTGATATTTTAGTAATTTAATTAAAGATTGTGAGAATTTAATAAGACCTTAAGGGTATAATTGGAAGAAAACAAAATAATTAATTTAGTAACCACCACATATAATTAAATTCTTCCCAAGTTCACTTAAATATTTTCTCTTTCCTCTCACATCTCACATCTCTTCTATTTTAAAAAAAGATAAAAAAATAAAATATATTTTCATTTTTTACTTTAAAATGAATGATTAGTTTGATTTTTTTCCACTTGACGCATATTTATATAAGTTTCATTTACGTATATGTAAGTAAGTCACATTACCGTATATGTATCTAAGTTGTATTTGCATCTATGATCATGTTGAATATAACCTACATATATGTATATGTAGGTTACATTTACGTATATGTTCCTGTTGAATATAACCTACGTTTATGTATAAAAAGTTGCATACTAGTTACGTATACGTAGCCAATAACCACCACCTATTACAAGTAATATGTAATTTACATGTGTTAGCGATCCAACAATAACCACCTGTTACATATATGTACTTGTTACATGACTAGTTACAAATACAAAGCCACTAGTTGTTACATATGTAAATTTTACATAAATATAACCAATATTCATACATATACGTAAACATAGGTTTACATATATGCATACATAATATTTACTTATATGTAAAAGTAATTTTCACAAAAGATCTAAGAAAGAAAAGATGGGGAAGAAGGGCTGATAAGTTTGGAACTAAAAATCTTCTAGATACGTATATGTAACAAGTTATCTATGTAAAACTATGGTTACGTATATGTAACTCGATGTAATCTATAGTTTACATATGTAACTCACACTTACATATACGTAACCTATGTACGTAACTTACGTATATGTAACCCATGTACGTAAGTTGCTAAGGTTTTTAAATCTTCATCTTCATCATCATGAATAGCAAAAACACCAAGGACACACACTAGTGTGTGTTTTATATATATAAAAATTACATGCTTTTATCCGTAACTAGATGTGATTAGTTAAAAATCATTATGAAAACAACTATAAAGATCATAAAAAAATTATATTTTAAAATCATATAACATTAACTTGAACCTTGAAACCTTGAGTGCTCACCTAACAAGCGATACTGGAATCAATCCCTGTATTTAAGGGATTTATAATTACTAGATATGAGTTCATTGATTTAGCAATCCATGAATTTCTATCCAAACTTTTGAATTGATTTAGAGATTCAATTTTGAGATACATGAGTTCATGGATGATTTACAGAGAGAATGAGAAAAAAATACGTGAATGATAGAGATATTTAACGGATTTATAATTACCAAAATTAAAGGATGTTATAATGACCTAAATACCCTTTTAAATAAATAAAAATATTTTAATTTTAAAATTATATGATTGGTTTAACTTGGTTTTCATGGTTTTCAACTATAAGGGTGGTTTTCATTTGATCCCTCCCCTATATATAAATATATGTAGGTTATATAGAGTTATGATGAACGTGGATTTATGTTAGGTCAGTCACAACAAAAGAGATACATATCCTAACAAGACTAACGGAAAGGTACAAGAAAAAGAGTTGAGATCTACATATGGGGTTTATTTTGCAGGAAAAAGCTTATGAGATTATGCCATGACACGTCATTTAGGACACTGTTTAGGTAGAGAGGTTCGTGAGAGATATAGATAATCAAATATATTTATAATGTATATGTATAATAGGGCTAAAACAAGTATGTGCACGCCAGTAGAAGACATAGGCGTCTTTCTTGCGAAGGTGGGCCTCAACCAAGGATCTATGTGGACTTTATTTATTTTTGCGGTAATTTGAGATGAGCGGTTCAAGTTAATACAAGAGGCAATTTCGCGGTGCATGCTTTTCATAGACGGTACCGTGATAATAGCGCAGAGAAAAACGAGCTAGAATGATGATTAACGAGCAACACTAAAGCGCAAAGATTTAAGGGTAAGTTGCTCTAAAACAGAATACATGCATCGCAACTTCAAAGTTGCTAACGATTAGGACACACAAACTAGTATTCAAGGATTAGTCGTGCACACAACTTAGTTCAAGTATCTAAGTTTGTTGTGTGAGACAGAAACAAAGACAAGATATAGCCTGCCAAGCAATGATGTAGCCTGCCAAGCAATGATGTAGCCTACCAAGCACAGGCAAGTTGGTGCAAGTGGAGAACAGAGTCTAAAGTATTAGACGAAAAAAGCTTCCCAAAGAAAATTGAAGAGAAATTCTATAAAGATACTATTCGATCCATTTTGTTATACGAAACCAATTGTTGGGCCATCACAAGGTCAAATGTGGCCACAACTATGTTGGGTTTATGAAGGCTTTGGGCTTGGGCCCATGTTTAGTTTTCTTGTTAATTAAATAGTTAACCCTAATTAGTCTCTATATATATCCATGTCATGTATTGTAATCTTTTATACTGAGCAAATAAAGAAAACCCTAGTTGCAGCCCGTGGATGTAGGTCACACCGACCGAACCACGTTAACTCCTTGTGTCGTTTATTTTTCTGTTTTCTGCGTGATAATCGTTTGTGCGTGTTTGCGTGTTGGTTCCGCTGCGCCGCTTGATTCCTAACAAGTGGTATCAGAGCTTTGGCTCGTTGAACACACGGTTGTTGCACGAAAACGATTCGCAACAGTTTTGGTCGATTGTGAAAGTCCATTGGAACCGGCGTTTATTTGATAAAGAAGATCAGAAAGATTTTTTTTGGTGGTTGTGTCGTTTGAAGCAAAAAAGATAAAAAAAAAAAACTTTGGTGTTAGTGCGGTTTGGTGCTTGAAAGAAGAAAAGGCCGAGAGTAGTTTCTTTTGTTTTCTATTACCAACGTGAATGAGTTTTAGGTTGAAAAGTCAACTTGGGCTTTCTTTCTACACATAAAACAAAAGGTAGAAAGGTCCTTTTTTTATTATTTTGATCGAGGAAGGTAAGCAAAGTTATTAAACGTTGTCGCCATTATCATTATTTATTTTTTGGTGATTATCCAATTGGTTGTGATCAAGATTGAGTACCAAGTTGACATCTGCCGTCGATAGGGTTTGGTCAATAACTCTTGGATCCGTCGGCTAAAGGTTGGAGTTTTGTGTTTTTCCAAGTTTCTATTTTTTTTTTTGACGGGTTATTATCAACTGTTTGGGGAACCGTGTTTAGTGAAAGAAAAGTACGTTCCGGTTTAGATTTGTCTAAAAGGTTTTTTGTAGGAGCAAATCGATCATTGACGGTGTTCAATAGAACAGTCGTCAAGTTCAGGCCCGTGCCATTACTATGTCTGTTCACTGTTTCGATTTACTTCTTGTTTGTTGTTTGAGATGGCTGAAGACGGGAAGGTTGTGATCGAGAAATTTAACGGTTCTGATTTCAGTTGGTGGAAATGCAAATAGAAGCATTGTTATGTCAAAAGGACTTGGATATGGTACTAGAAGAAAAACCTGCGAAAATAGAACAAGCTGATTGGGAATCAAAGGACAAGAAGGCTCGTGCGGTTATTACATTGGCTTTGACGAAGAATGTTGCTTTTAATGTCAATAAGGAAACCACGGCTCGTGGTATGATGACTGCTTTGTCAAATATGTATGAAAAACCGTCTGCAGCGAATAAGGTGTTCTTAATTCGGGAGCTGGTGAACACAAGAATGAAAGAAGGAAGCTCAGTGATTGCTCACATTAACAATCTAAATTCAATCTTAACAAGACTTGTATCTGTTGGAATTAAGTTTGATGATGAAGTTCAGGCTCTACTGCTGTTGTCGTCTCTGCCTGATAGTTGGTCTGGAACTGTGACTGCAATTTCAAGTTCTGTGAGGACTAAGGGTTTCACTCTTAATGGTATTCGAGATCTGATTATGGGTGAAGAAGTCAGAAGTAAAAACTCGGGTGAATCATCTAATAGTGAACTACTAAATGTTGGCAGGGGTCGGGGTAATAACAGGAACAGTGGGAGTCAGGGAAGAAGTTCATCTAAACTTAGGAAGAATGTGAAGTGCTGGAGCTGCAATGAGGTGGGACATGTTAAGAGTCAATGTCCGAATAAGAAAGAATTGAAAACTGCTGTTGGGGATGTTTCTGATGATGATGTATTGATACTCAATGTGGAAAACAGTGTGGACTCTTAGGTCATGGATTCAGGGGCTTCGTTTCACGCCATGGACAACGGGGAAACGATGGTGAATCTGAAATATGGTGATTTTAGAAAGGTACGATTAGCCAATGACGAGATACTTGAGGTAACGGGAATGGGTGATATTGATCTGGTTACTTCATTGGGTACTACATGGAACTTAAAGAATATCAGGGTGATTCCGGGGCTGAAGAACTGATTTCAGTTGGTCAGCTGGATGAACAAGGACTGGAAGTGAGGTTTGGTAGTGGTAAATGGAGGGTGATCAATGGTAATCTGGTTATTGCTCGTGGTATGAAGCGTGGGTCATTGTATATGGCTGAGGTACCTGCTGAGGGATGTATGACCGTCCCGGTTAAGCACGAAAAAATCCGGTTCACTAAATCTGGTGCTAAGAGAGTTCATTTTGCAAACATGAAGTCTGGAGCAGGGATGTTAGGTGAACGAGTTCAGAAGTCTAAACCATTCAGGGGATTCGGTGACAGTGGGAGCACGGGACGTGTTCCGGGTACAGTTACAAAGAACCGTTGGGTTTTAAAGACTGCGACTGAAAAATTCTCTCCTGGTTATTGTTTGCTGAATTTGGAGAGTGATGGTGATCCTCAGTGTGTTTTTGAATCCGGTGGAATGTCCAAACCGGTTAAGATGGAGGATGAGTCGTTGGCAGCACTAGCCAAGACTGAGTTGGAGCTCGGGGGAGCTTCAACTGACCCTTCTGGTACTTGATGATGAGGGGTCGCTGCAACTAGGAGATGTGATGAAGTCTAGCTTGTTCTTCGGGAACTGGAGGCTTGGAAGACTTGTTTAAAGATTATTGAAGTTACTGGACGACTGGGTTGCTTTGTACTTGAATGGCGGGCTAGAATTTATCGTAAAGCCTTCAAGTGGGAGATTGTTGGGTTTATGAAGGCTTTGGGCTTGGGCCCATGTTTAGTTTTCTTGATAATTAAATAGTTAACCCTAATTAGTCTCTATATATATCCATGTCATGTATTGTAATCTTTTGTACTGAGCAAATAAAGAAAACCCTAGTTGCAGCCCGTGGACGTAGGTCACACCGACCGAACCACGTTAAATCCTTGTGTCGTTTATTTTTCTGTTTTCTGCGTGATAATCGTTTGTGCGTGTTCGTGTGTTGGTTCCGCTATGCCGTTTGTTGTGTGAGACAGAAACAAAGACAAGATATAGCCTGCCAAGCAATGATGTAGCCTACGAAGCACAGGCAGGTTGGTGCAAGTGGAGAACAAAGTCTAAAGTATTAGACGAAAAAAGCTTCCCAAAGAAAATTGAAGAGAAATTCTATAAAGATACTATCCGATCCATTTTGTTATACGAAACCAATTGTTGGGCCATCACAAGGTCAAATGTGGCCACAACTACATGTGGGAGAGATGCGGATGCTAAGATGGATGTGTGATTGTGTGGGCACACAAGGATGGACCGAAAAAGGAATGAGGTTTTTCGGAAGAGACTAAAGGTAAGTGCATCACAAATAAGATTTAAAGAGGGGATCAAAGATGAAGCTCTAAGGGAAGTATGATTAAGATAATGGCTTGCAAGTTGATGGGCACTAGGTTTTTTCTACACTTTTATGTGCTTTAGCTTACTTTCTTTCTAGGGTACCTGCACTTTTGTTTACTTTACTATACCTTTACCTTAGATTGTTTCTAAATTATTATCTTCCTTAGCCTTCCTCTACTTAGCTTTTTTCTACATTCTTACTTTACTTAGCGTAGCCTATGATTTTCCTTCTTCCTACACTTAGACCCACTTGGCTTCATTGTATGCTTCATCTTTATAAGCTAGCTTATAGTATGCTGCCTTATTGTGGCTATCTTAACGTATGCTTTACTGTATGATACCCTATTGTATATGATCCACTATAATGTCTAAAAAAATATACATTTTTGGAATCAAGGGTCTCCTTGCAAGCGGTCTCTTTGTTCCCTCAGATACTAAAAAACTTGCCTACGCCTTCCCCCTACCAGACCCTACAAATAACTTTACTATGTGTCAAACCGATTTATACACCACAACATATATATAGTAACATACACAACATATATTTAGTATGAAAGTATACATATATGTAGCATGATATTATACATATAAAATACTAACGATTTGTATATCTTTTAATATCCAAACAAATTTGCAACAAGAAATAACCAACAAACAAACTTCTAATTCATCATCCAAAACTATTTGCATTCCATTACATCCACATCCTCCTCATTATTAATAGGCAAATTGGATTTTAATAATCCAAACAATTACTCATTGGCCTATAATAATGCTTACTATTAATTTGGCCAGAGACACTCCCACCTTTCCCTTTTATTACTAAAGGCAATATAAGTATCATACATTCACACTTGATTTTCATAATCCAAACTAGCATATGTACATATACATCTATATTTCTATGTATATGTATACCTATGTACACACACATATACCTACGTATATGTATACGTATACCTATGTACACACACATATACCTACGTATATGTATACGTATACCTATGTACACACACATATACCTACGTATATGAATACGTATACCTATGTACACACACATATACCTACGTATATGAATACGTATACCTATGTACCCACACATATACCTACGTATATGAATACGTATACCTATGTACCCACACATATACCTAGGTATATAAATACGTACACACACATATACCTACGTATATGTATACGTATACCTATGTACACACACATATACCTACGTATATGTATACGTATACCTATGTACACACACATATACCTACGTATATGTATACGTATACCTATGTACACACATATATACCTACGTATATGTATACGTATACCTATGTACACACACATATACCTACGTATATGTATACGTATACCTATGTACACACACATATACCTACGTATATGTATACGTATACCTATGTACACACACATATACCTACGTATATGTATACGTATACCTATGTACACACACATATACCTACGTATATGTATACGTATACCTATGTACACACACATATACCTACGTATATGAATACGTATACCTATGTACCCACACATATACCTACGTATATGAATACGTATACCTATGTACCCACACATATACCTAGGTATATGAATACGTACACACACATATACCTACGTATATGTATACGTATACCTATGTACACACACATATACCTACGTATATGTATACGTATACCTATGTACACACACATATACCTACGTATATGTATACGTATACCTATGTACACACACATATACCTACGTATATGTATACGTATACCTTTGTACACACACATATACCTACGTATATGTATACGTATACCTATGTACACACACATATACCTACGTATATGTATACGTATACCTATGTACACACACATATACCTACGTATATGTATACGTATACCTATGTACACACACATATACCTACGTATATGTATACGTATACCTATGTACACACACATATACCTACGTATATGTATACGGATACCTATGTACACACACATATACCTACGTATATGTATACGGATACCTATGTACACACACATATACCTACGTATATGTATACGGATACCTATGTACACACACATATACCTACGTTTATGTATACGTATACCTATGTACACACACATACACCTACGTATATGTATACGTATACCTATGTACACACATACACCTACGTATATGTATACGTATACCTATGTACACACACATACACCTACGTATATGCATACGTATACCTATGTACACACACATACACCAACGTATATGTATACGTATACCTATGTACACACACATATACCAACGTATATGCATACGTATACCTATGTACACACACATATACCAACGTATATGCATACGTATACCTATGTACACACACATATACCAACGTATATGCATACGTATACCTATGTACACACACATATACCAACGTATATGCATACGTATACCTATGTACTCACACATATACCAACGTATATGCATACGTATACCTATGTACTCACACATATACCAACGTATATGCATACGTATACCTATGTACTCACACACATACCTACGTATATGCATACGTATACCTATGTACTCACACACATATACATACGTATATGCATACGTATACCTATGTACACACACATATACCTACGTATATGCATACGTATACCTATGTACACACACATATACCTACGTATATGCATACGTATACCTATGTACACACACATATACCTACGTATATGCATACCTATACCTATGTACACACACATATACCTACGTATATGCATACCTATACCTATGTACACACACATATACCTACGTATATGCATACCTATACCTATGTACACACACATATACCTACGTATATGCATACCTATACCTATGTACACACACATATACCTACGTATATGCATACCTATACCTATGTACACACACATATACCTACGTATATGCATACCTATACCTATGTACACACACATATACCTACGTATATGCATACCTATACCTATGTACACACACATATACCTACGTATATGCATACCTATACCTATGTACACACACATATACCTACGTATATGCATACCTATACCTATGTACACACACATATACCTACGTATATGCATACCTATACCTATGTACACACACATATACCTACGTATATGCATACCTATACCTATGTACACACACATATACCTACGTATATGCATACCTATACCTATGTACACACACATATACCTACGTATATGCATACCTATACCTATGTACACACACATATACCTACGTATATGCATACCTATACCTATGTACACACACATATACCTACGTATATGCATACCTATACCTATGTACACACACATATACCTACGTATATGCATACCTATACCTATGTACACACACATATACCTACGTATATCTATACCTATGTACACACACATATACCTACGTATATCTATACCTATGTACACACACATATACCTACGTATATGTATACCTATGTACACACACATATACCTACGTATATGTATACCTATGTACACACACATATACCTACGTATATGTATACCTATGTACACACACATATACCTACGTATATGTACACCTATGTACACACACATATACCTACGTATATGTACACCTATGTACACACACATATACCTACGTATATGTATACCTATGTACACACACATATACCTACGTATATGTATACCTATGTACACACACATATACCTACGTATATGTATACCTATGTACACACACATACCTACGTATATGTATACCTATGTACACACACATACCTACATATATGTATACCTATGTACACACACATACCTACGTATATGTATACCTATGTACACACACATACCTACGTATATGTATACCTATGTACACACACATACCTACGTATATGTATACCTATGTACACACACACATACCTACGTATATGTATACGTATGTACACACACACATACCTACGTATATGTATACGTATGTACACACACACATACCTACGTATATGTATACGTATGTACACACACACATACCTACGTATATGTATACGTATGTACACACACACATACCTACGTATATGTATACGTATGTACACACACACATACCTACGTATATGTATACGTATGTACACACACACATACCTACGTATATGTATACGTATGTACACACACACATACCTACGTATATGTATACGTATGTACACACACACATACCTACGTATATGTATACGTATGTACACACACACATACCTACGTATATGTATACGTATGTACACACACACATACCTACGTATATGTATATGTGTGTATATACCTACGTATATGTATATGTATATACACACACATATACCTACGTATATGTATATGTATATACACACACGTATACCTACGTATATGTAAGGTATATGTATATGTATATACACACACATATACCTTCGTATATGTATATGTATATACACACACATATACATACATATATATATACATATATATATGCATGCATGTATGCATGCATACATATATATGCATGCATGCATGCATGCATGCATACATATGTATAGAGAAATGTCATAAGGAGGATAATGGAGAAATATAGAGAAAAGAAAAGGGACCTCCATGTGGTATTCATCGACCTAGAAAAGGCCTACGACAGTGTTCCGGCCAACTCATTTGGGAAAGTCTACGACTTAGAAAGGTACCAGAGAGGTATATCAAAATAATCAAGGATATGTATGACGGAGCAAAAACGTGTGTGCGAGCACCAGTCGGAGACACAGACCCCTTCCCCGTAGAAGTGGGACTCCACCAAGGATCGGCACTGAGCCCATTTCTCTTAACAGTAGTGTTGGACGAGATGACCAAGTCTATAAAACAGCCAGTTACGTGGTGCATGCTATTTGCGGATGATATTGTCTTAATATCAGAGTCGGGGGTCTCTTCGGAAGCGGTCTCTCTATCTTTCTAGATAGAGGAAAGACTTGCTACCATATACCCCTCCCAGACCCTGCCCTTCAGCGGGAGACACTGGGTATGTTTGTTTGTTTGTTTGTTTATTGTCTTAATATCAGAATCTAAAAGGGTGCTTAACGACAGGCTAGAACAGTGGAGAGCAGCACTAGAGAGCAGAGGGTTAAGGATAAGTCGCTCTAAGACGAAATACATGCATTGCAATTTTAGTGGTGAGGGTGAAGAGGACACCCAAATCAGTGTCCAGGGTATGGCGGTCCCAAGAACAACTAGGTTTAAATACCTGGGCTCGTACCTACAGGACGACGGAGAGATACACAACGATGTAGCTCACCGTGTTCAAGCAGGATGGTGCAAGTGGAGAGCAGCATCAGGGATTCTATGTGATAAGAGGTTTCCAGCGAAACTAAAGGAAAAACTATACAGAGCGGCAGTTCGTCCAGCTATGTTATACGGAACAGACTGCTGGGCAATAAAGAAAGCGCACGAGAAACAAATAGAGGTAGCGGAAATGCGAATGCTGAGGTGGATGTGTGGACACACAAGACTGGATCGGATAAGAAACGAAGTGTTTCGACAGAAGTTAGAGGTGGCTTGTATCGCAGATAAAATACGAGGGAAGATTAAGATGGTGTGGGCATATGAAGAGGAGACCTATGTCAGCACCCGTTAGAGCAGTAGAGAACATCTTCTTAGAGGGTAAGAGGTGTAGAGGGAGACCTAGGTTGACTTGGGACGAGTTAATTAGGCAAGATATGGTACATTTGCACCTCTCTGAGCACATGATCGAGGATAGGAGCGAGTGGAGGCGTAGGATTAAAATTAAGGACTTTTAGTAGGATCTGTAGGTAGGAAGGGTAAGGTAGACTTGATGCGGGGCCTAAGGTGTACGCAGTTCACAACTGCCCTCTATAGGTGAAACGCGCCGCTTCTCTGATGTTTGCTATATCTTTTTCTTAATCTGTTAGTGATTTTAAGTGTATGTTGTGTGCTGTATGATATATTATTTGTAACACTTGTGAATTTTCATATTATATTTGTCAATAAATAATCATAGTTATGTTGCAAGCGTGACTTCACGACTAAGTTTTTAGATAAATACTTAATGGCTAAGCCTTCAGATGCAACTTAATAGTTAAGTTATGGATAAAACTTAACAATTAAGTGTTGGATAAAACTTAGTGCCTAAGTTTAGATAAAGAATAGAATAAAACTTAGCGGCTAAGTTTTGGATAAAGCTTAATAGCTAAGTCTTGAATAAAATATAAAACTTAATAGCTAAGTCTTGAATAAAATATAGAACTTAATAGCTAAGTTCTAAAAATAATATAAAACTTAATGGCTAAGGTTTGAATAAAATATAAAACTTAATTGCTAAGTTTTGGACTTAATAATTAAGTTTGGATAAAACTTAATAAGTAAGAAATACTTAATGAGTAAGAAATATCCATATATAAATAGATACTTCTAGCTTCATTTCATTTCATAACTTTTTGATCGTCTTCCCTACTTTCACACACGAAACTCTCTACTACCTATCAAACACCATAAAGATAACCCGAGATTAGAAAGCCGGTGTATATGCTCTAAACAACAAGTATAGAAGTTTTGAATTAATCAAGGTGTTAGAAGCTCGTGACTTAATCCTTAAGTTACTTCGAGGTTCAGAAACAAAAGCTTATCAAGTTTAGAGGCTCTGTTCAACTTACCAGGTGAATACGTTTAATACTTTCAAAACATTCAAATGATTTTATTTTGCCAAAATGGCATTAGTACGTTAACCATGTTAATGCATAGAGGTATTCTGCTAAAACATTTAGACCAAAAGTATATGTATGTTTGATCAAATTATATCCTGGGGATGGGTGAAAATCCCATACTAGGGCTGGTTCAGACTCAGTGCAGATCCGGAGAGTCCCGTAGTAAGACTGCCTGAGCACCAATACCAGTATATATGGAGGGGGACTTCCAGTTGAAATAGACTGCTAAATGTGTGGTTTACCGTTAATTTATGATTAACTGTTTATCGTTATTCATGCCGAAATATTTTTATGTCAAATTAAATGTATTCACCAGCTTTTCGCTGATGTACTATTTTCAAACCTTTTCAGGTAAACATGATTAAATATGTCTAGTCAGGTGTTAGTGCTGGATGGACTATGAATCCTAGGCATGGAAACCCTGTGATGAACATATTAGCAAGAATAGTGCTGGAAGGACTAAAGTTTCCTAAGCATAGACTTTGTGGCAAGTTTTGAATATCTGTCAGTAGACAGAAAATTTTGTAAACATTGCGTTGAACAATGTTATGTAAAATTATGGGTATTTAATTCGCAAGGAATATATGAAAGTTTGTTTTTTTTATAAATCATCAGAATATTTCATTTTATGAAATAAATTGTGAAATGTTTTTCCGCTGCGTAAACGTCTTTCAAGACAAACAATAAAAAGTGAACAATGACGTGTACCAATCGGTCGCACTTCCGGGGTGCCCTGAGAACGGGGTGTGACATTATTTGCTGCCATGCTATCATTATTGCTTTTGTTGATCGAGTCGAGGGTCTCTTTGAAAGCGGTCTCTCTACCTACCCAGATAGAGGAAAGACTTGCCACTACCTACCCTCCCCCGACCCTGCTCTGAGTGGGATATACTGGGTTTGTTTGTTTGTTTGTTATATATATATATATATATATATATACATACATGCATACATATACATACATATATACATATATATATACATACATACATACATATACATACATACATATATATATATATACATATATATGTATGTATATGTATGTATGTATGTATATATATATATATGTATATATATATGTATATGTATGTATGTATATATATATATATATATATATATATATATATATATATATGACGTACGTACGTACGTACGTACGTATGTATGTATGTATGTATGTATGTGTACATGTATACATACATACATATACATATATATACATATATATACATATACACATATACATATACATATATATATACATATACATATATATATATATATATACATACACATACATACATATATATATATGTATACATACATATATACATACATATATATACATACATATATATATGTATGCTATATGTATATATGCATACATATATATGTATACATACATATATATGTATGTGTGTATACATGCATATATATGTATGTGTGTATACATGCATATATATGTATGTGTGTATACATGCATATATATGTATGTGTGTATACATGCATATATATGTATGTGTGTATACATACAGATATATGTATGTGTGTATACATACATATATATGTATGTGTGTATACATACATATATGTATGTGTGCATACATATAAAGTCTTTGCTCTACGTTAAAGGGAGTTCTTGGGTTAGTTCTAGGCTTACAAATGTTGCACTGCCTAGGTTTTGAACAGCCCTCTAATCGCTGCACCGCCTGCCAAAAGGACAACTATCAAAAACTCCTGCACCTGCCTTCTGCCTTCTGCCTTCTGAACGCTGCTGCTGCGCCTGTTCTTCAATCTTTTCCTGAAGCAACAAGTAATCTTTTGTTGATCGCCAACCTGCAGATCACTAACCTGCCTTGTCTGCCCCTTGATCGTTAGAAGAACACAAGCCTGCTGCTCTCTCCTACCTTGTTGCTAGACAGCTCCGATACAAATTGTTGGCACAGGTCTGATCTTGAGAGCAACAGAAACTCGAAAACAGCACAAGAATATAAAACGACAAAGAATAATATTTATTGATATCAATGAAAGCACCATTAATTACAAAGACTTTAACCCCTATATATACTAAATAAACTTGGAGACTATGTTACTTACCTAGAGTTGCATTAAGAAACCAAATCAAAAGAGAATCAACTAATCTATCTACCAAATCAAACTAAATTAAGTAACTAAATTAGACTCAAACAATTAAAATAATAACTTTACTAATTAACCCTTCTAAGTATTGGATATTGACAAGATCATCTAACAATATGTACCTACATATAATATTATATGTGAACATGCTTATATAAATAAAACTAGAATGCATATGTGCAATCAAGTCACTTCCAGAAGAAAGTTGAAAAGAAGCACATTATAAGAGCAAAGATAAAAATCAAACACACATTGATACATCACTCTCGACCTCATATGTGTTCTTCCAAATGGCAACAAAAAATGAGTAAATTTAGCTTGATTAATAAATACCTGGGTTGAGATACTTGTATCAAGGCCTTTTAATCCAGATTCTAGCGAGCCAACTATATGCATGAAAGTGTTCATATCCAGGTTCAACATGTAAGTAATGTGACTGTTGAATAGGACCTCCAAAAATGCATAATACGCCTTCGTGAGCTACAAAATGCACATAATATTTAAGGTATAAGAGTAACAACTTTCAGAGATAATAAATCAGAACATATACAATTGTGCAGAAATTATTCTGTTATATCTATTCTGATGTGTCTCGAGATCCACAAGTTTCCCTATTAAAAATGTAACACAGTTGTCCTCTCAGATAAGCATGGATGTATTAGTGCGACCTTTCTTTTTTCACATACCTACTCAGAAAGGAGTTTTAAACATGTATTCCCAAACCAACTGCTTGTTAACACATAATAAAAACCAGATGGATATCTTGTACATATGTTTCAGTAGAATAAGTGAATTAGATGATTAAGAATGCAGCTATTTCAGCTTCACCATAATACCTTCCTGTAAGCCAAAATATCTGCCAAAGTTACTGAAAGAGTCATCTTTAGAGCAATGTCAAGTGCATCTGCAAGAGCTCTATCTCCATACAGTTCAAACACGCCAAAATTTACGTAGTTTCCAGCAAGGGCTATCATTAGTATAAAAATGATTCTGTTAGTATAAGCACAATCAAGTATGACAAACAAATCACCAAAATCCATTGAGGTATAAAGAATTTGCATAGACAATCTATTTAGATCATATCAGAATTTACAACTAATAAGTTCATATGTAGCTTGTGACTTGTTTCTTTGTTTATATATCACATCACAATATATTTCATCTTTTATTTGTGCAAGACAGAAGAGTAAGCCAAACTACATGTTTGGTGAATACAAAAATATCAAGAGCATGGTACATTATATACCCCTTGTAAGAACAGTCAATGCAATCCATATCCCCTTGTATTTGAAGGCATAGATATCAGCAACATTAGGTATAGATAAGATCCTTGATCCATATGCCACAAGTAGTTTACTGACTTCACGGAAAAGAAGTATCCCATTTGGAGATGAGGAATCAAAAGTTAGACGTTGAGCCTTATTCAAAACAAATTCAGCCATAAACTTCAGCAATGGGGTTGTAACCTGCATAATTACACACCTTATTCTCCTGCACCAAACTTATTTGGAGGCATCCACATAAACAAATAATCACAAATCTTCAAAATGGTGCATCCTTGATATCCATAATATGTGTCATTATTTGATTATTAGTCTACACATTCTTATTTTAAGACAATTCATCCTTAAAAAGTCCACAACTTTTTCAGAAAAATGTTGTCTTCATACAAGATGATTATAGAGGTTCTACCGCATGAGTCAGCACTAAATATCCATTATTTATGTCAACAAATTTACATTAACTAATGCAAATAAGAGATTTATATTGAATCCAACAAACAAACTTTTAATCTGTGGTTGCAAATTTCCAATGACTTGAAAGGATATGTAATGTCATAAGTAACATGTATAAGTCAAATTTTTAATAACGCTGATACAATAATTACTGGTATTTCTGACATGATATTTAATCTGTTTTTCTGATGGATTCATTAATAAGAAAGAGAACATCATATTAGTTATAAAACTGCAATATCTGTCACTGAAGCCAAATTAACTTGAACATTTTATATAGTTAGCTTGTTGCAGCTATATTGAAGATTAAACAGTATAGTAATAGCATGTATACAAAAATTATATTCACAATTAACGTTCTATTTACATGATTAGAAAAAAAAATGTTGACCTTTGACCATTTATAATTTGTTTCTATTTTTTCCATCTTTTCAGCACAGATTCCAAAGAAGCTACTTATGAAGAACTATCAGTTTGTGTACAGTGCATTATAAAACCCATCAAGTGGAGAACATTCAGGTAAAGCACGTTCCCATATACTATGAACATTACGATTTTCCTTTTTGCCCCATTATAATATGTTTGCAAACCATACAGTAATAAAATCTAACATGGTAGCCATTGAGAATTACACTCAATACATTGAGGACATTTCTCTGTAATTTTACTCGTTTGATCCAACAAACTTCTGGAGCATGAAGCAATTAATGCTCAGAACTTAAAATCTTAATCTAAATGAAGCAATTATCACAATTCTCTTTAAATGTCACTTCCCATGCAAAATATTGCATTAATCTAAAAAGAATGTTTGTGAACTTACCTCTGGTGTGTCTGCCCAATGTGATATGCCTTTTAAGAGGATTGGCATGTGAGAGGGATATAACCAGTCAAACAAAAGGCCATAGGTTCTTCGACTGAAATTATATAAATACAGCATCATTTTTGTAATACAACAAAGTAATAAAAGCATGGCTAGCTAGTAAAAGAATTCAACCTATTAGTGGCCATCGCGATTCCTCTTAGATCCCTCATCAATCCAACTAATGCATATTTTACAGCATCAGTATGAAACATAGTATCAGGGATAGACTCCAAGCTGATAAAAACCTAGAATAACCAAAAGTAACATGATAGTGCAGTGAAATAAAAAATAATGGCAAAAAATCTACAGTCACTAAAAAATTAAGCCTATATAAGAACCACCACTCTAAAGAGACTAATATCAGCTTGCATAGATAAATTTCTTGAACTTCCATTGGACTAATTTACACAACAACAATTGGTGTGCCCAAGCACCACTCTAAAGAGAATACATCAGCTTAGATGAATTTGTTGAACTTCCAATAGAATTACTTGCACAAAGATGGAGAAGATGCATTCATGTCATTTAAAATAGACCCAATACGTTTACCATGAATTTATACTTTTTTCCATTCAATTGATCACCAATGCCTAGCGTTGACTATATATGAACATATTGAGTTCAAAGTCACCAAAACTATTAAAGACAGCAGTAGAGCAACATGACAACAAAAGGATCATACCTGTAATAGCGGATCCATAGAAGACTTGAATTTAACAGGGCTATCCTCCATGAAAATCAACCAGCCAATAGTGTAATAAAATGTTGTTCTACTACGAGAGCATCTATATTCATGTAAGAAAGGAAAGTGTTCCCTCTACAAATAAGAATGAATAGTTACAATTGGTAGGCTTCAAGAATATGCCTCTCATTCTATGAAGTGAAATGAAGTGCTCTAAAAAACATTAAAAAAAGCTAGGCCAGCAGGTGACCTTCTAGTGCTTAATCCCCTAAGGGGACTCGGCAAGTGCATAGACAAACTCAATGGCGGTTCATTAATATCTACCAAAAAAAAATTTTAACTGCAGGATAGTATGTCCTTTAATACAATTACTTGGAAACTTGGTTTTACAAAGCACAAGGTGCTGTAAGGCGCTGATGTCCTAAAAGCCAAGGCGTGATAATAGCTTCATGTACACATGGCACCATGTATTTATATAATTTTTACAATTAAAATCTAGACAATATTTAGTACATTGTCACTCTTCAAACACCCAAATTTAGTGTAACACCCTGGTTTTTATATAAACCCCGATTATTGTATAAAGAGGGGTTGGTTTAAGGTTTGGAAAGAAGATAGGGGCTAAAGGTGGACCATTGAAAGTTGTGCACCCTAAAACCCCCTATAAATAGAAAGGTAGCTGCCCGATGCATGCTTCGTACGAGAAAAGGGAGCTAGAGAGAAAAGGCTGCATTTCTAAACAGAGAAAGTCGAAAACTCAAGCAAAGGTACCGACTTTTACATGTTATATAGTTATATGATAGATCTAGGCTAGATCTATGTTTATTGTGTTTATACACCATTTTGATAGATAAAGTTGACACCTTTACGCATGGATATGTAGATCTCGGCTCATACTCTTTGGGTTAGAGTTTTCATCATGTTCTACGTGAAAAAATTGAGTTCTAGATCCCCACTTTTACTTGATTTATATATTTCGGGACTAGTATGCATAATGCAAATGATTTGTTAAAGATTAAAGTATTAGAAGTTTGAAAGGTAACATTTTTATATGTTTTATAAAAGTTAATATGATGAACATTGGTGGTTTATGAAAGTATGCATGTTTATGTTTATAGTTTGTGTATAGGCTGATGCGAGTGATTCAATCGCATTAGCTTAATGATCATCCGCATCCGCACTAAGAGTGATAGAATGTGGTTGAGCATGTACCGCTTACGTGCCCTTTACGCCTAGCTAATATGATGAACAATGGTGTGTATGAACCCTAGAATAGGGTTTATGAAAGTATGCATGTTTATGATTATAGTTTGTGTATAGGCTGATGCGAGTGATTCAATCGCATTAGCTTAATGATCAACCGCATCCGCACTAAGAGTGATAGAATGTGGTTGAGCATGTACCGCCTACGTGCCCTTTACGCCCAGTCATTCTGAAGAACACTTGCCCCCCCCCCCCCGGTCTTACCGCAGCTGCTGGCAATTGTATTGCTAAAGTTCCCTTATTGACACTTAGCCTTGCCCAAGAATCCGAATACAGCTGAACATATAGTTCACCGACATTTCTCTAATGCTACCCGCATTAGCCTGTACCGTTGCCCACATTGCCCAAGATAGTTTGCCCGCATTACCGAAGATAGTTCGCCCGCATTAATACAACCACCCCAACTAAGTTACCCGCATTAGCCATGTCACGGTTGCCCACATTGACTTTGACATCTGCATTGACTTCGTCATCTGCATTGTATCTAGAACGATGATAGAAGTTAAATGATGTAAAGGTATAGGATTTCCAATCAATTCTTTGATTTCTTCTTAATCATCTGCATCTCACGTTCCGTGAATAGCCGGGACATTGAGGAATATCCAGAAAGACAATTCGGGAAGCGGTTTGACTCTATCTATGTTCCTTTCGTTTCAAGAAAGGATGGATCCCAAAGAATCGATCTTTCTTTTAGTTGTTGAATCTCTTTTTGATCGAGCAATGTGTAGTGTTAATGAACTACATTTACTGTATAGAACCATATATATACATACTATTTATGGAAAGCTTGATGATGATGTGTTATGTATAATAGATTATAAAGTATAACCATAGTTATGATAAAGTATATGAATGATTATTGTTATGCTAAAGTTATAATAAAAGATAAGAAAAGTAACAGTAATTAAATATAAAAATGGGCCCAGCATACAAAAAGTCTTGCAAACACGCATAGGAGTTTGCATTCGTTGCATTCTTACTCGTACAGAAGCTTTGCCTTATGCATTGCTCACTTGAGAGGAGTTACATCTTGTATGCACTCATTGCATAGGAGTTGTATCATTCACACTCAAATGATCAAGGCCTTGTCTTGTGCTCGCTCACCCTTACAGGAGTTGTGACATGTGCACTCAAACGTAAGGGACCTTGCCTTGTGCAAGTATACCCTAATAGGAGTTATACCTAGTGTATGCTCACCATGCTAGGTGCTTAATACTTGTATTAGCACAAAGATAAAATGAAAAGATAAAGATAAAGTAAAGGAAAGAGTACAATGCTAAATTATGAAAACCTATGTAAGGTAAGAAAGATGATAAATAAACTAGATGTATAATGTATTGATGATTAAATTCAAGTTAAAGTTAAAGCTTTTCCAATGACTATTATGCCAATGAGTTACTTTAAAGTTTTAAAAACTAGAACTTACTCAACGCTAACTTTTTTATGCATATTAGCGTGACAGGTAAATGAAAGGTGGAATAAAAAATGATAGCTTGGCATGGATCTCGTTGAGTTAAAGACTGGCATTCTAATAGATTGAATTATATTATGGATGCATGTAATAGATTTTAGACAATATTCTATGTATTGACGGTTTTAATTTTCGTTGCTATGACAGCAAATGTTTAAAGTTTAAAACTATGTGTTTTTATGTCCAAAAATCCAGCTGTAAGGTTGTCTAAAAGCAGTGCCTTACATTTTAGATGGAAAAGAAACTAAAGTAGCACAAGAAAACGAATATACATTAAGAAGAGCTTTATGTACAACCTAAAAAGCTCAGCTATAAGTACAACCTAAGAAGTTATATGTGCAGCCTAAAAAGCTCAACTACATGTACAACCTAAAAAAGCTTAAAGAACAAAAGAAAAAGAAAAAAGTAACAAATGAGAAAAAGTAAAAATTTATAAAATCAAAGAAAATGATCTGTTGGTTGATGAAAATAAAATGTAAGAAACAGCCTTGTATTTAAAAGGCTAGCTGGACCTAACCCTTCTATCATTTTCATTTAATCTTAAAGAAGAGTTTCTAGAGTGCGCTGCTGCTAAACTGTAGATAACATGAGCTACACTGCTAAACTGAAAAGAAAAAAGAACCTCACAACATCTATGATGGCTACCCAGCAATGCGATAAAACGTGCAAAAACAAAGTTTCAGACCATGCAACCGCCTTTAGCAATTTACGGCACTTCAAGACCACCTCATATGTCCATTATGTATTGTCCTCTGTGAGGCATTTTCTGGTCCAATTGATAGCCTAGCGCATCAAATGTCCATTTTAAAACCAAGCATGGAAACGCTTACTTCCAAGTTAAAAATGGATTGAAAAGAATATGTTGAAAATTATGACATTGCTTGATTTAGTAATTAGTTGCTAGCTGATTAGGCTAGTGAACCTTTAAACTGACACTGCCAATTAAGTGTGCAAGACTAATTGAAGACGTGAAGGGATTTAGAATGAAAGATGGCCATTTAAACAGGATCAATAAAAAAAAGAACAATAGAAATAAAAAGAGAGAATTACTGTATGATTTGCAACAATGAATTTGACAGTGTCCAGCTTCATGAGTAGCTTTCCCATCATATACCTGCAAGGAAAAAAATTTCTCATAATAAAACCATTTCCTACCCAAAAATACGCGCACATATACCATAAAGATTAGCCATAAAAAAACAGATGAAATCAAACTAACCCAGATGCAAGTTCCAAAAACAGACTTAACGTGTGATCAATAACATCCTCACTCTGTAAGTAATGTCAAATGAGAGATCATAAAAAAAATTCTTAGAGAAGCAAGCAATGAAAAAGTTTAAGTACCTCAGTATAACATTTGAGGTTTGTTGCAATTTTTCCAACAATCACGTTTAATGCCTGAAGATGATCCTGCAGTCCAAGCAGCTCAGATAGTCGACCATAGAGCTGCTGCAACAGCAATACAAGGCTTTTTAATGGAATGATGATGATGATGATGATGATGATGTTGGTGGTGGTGGCAACTATGGTTATATTAACAACTAAACCTAGAGTGCGCACCAAAGTAATTATTTTATCCATTACCTTAGAAGAATGCATGGCTTGATCACCAACATAAGATTTTCTAAAGTTCTGAAAGAATGTCAAAATTGCCTGGTCAAGTCTTTGCTTGCTTAGTTCACCATATCTCTGCCATAATTTATAGATTAATATGTAATCTTCAACTTAGGAATATGCAATCTTTAACAGGAATATAATTAATAAAGATTCTTCAAGGGGACCGATCCCGTTACAAATATCCAAATCATATTATTACTATATATACAATCAGCTCACGTGTGTTTATAGTGAATTCATTTTGATTGGTTTAGAAAGAGAATAAGAAAAATTCAACCAGCTCACGTGTGTTTATAGTGAATTCATTTTGAGTTTAATTTAATATTAAGTTACTGGTAGAATGTATATTGATATGTTTTGCTTTTCTTTTATTATTTTTATATAATAACGTCCTTTAAATATCCGAAATTACCGTTTCAGTGTATTAATTTTTATCCACGTGTCGGTAAAAGTTTCGTACGAAACCGACCAAGGTAAAATATAATATATATATATATATATTAAAATTTTTCCGCTACAAGGTAATGATTTCCAAATTCTTAAGTTGCTACACGCTCATTTCCATGTACGTTTCGAGAAAAGATAATTTTTTTTGCGAATTTTTTAATCGGTTCCGTTATATTATTGTTTTTTATGTATGTTTTGATATTTAGAATGTGTTTCTTTTATTTACTTACTTAACCACGTTAATATTAGTATATTAGCGTACGAATCCACATCATCGTGCGGGTCTCTATTTCTAGTTAGTAAACAAAAACAAAAGGAATAAGTCCCTGGTAATCAGAATGTGCCCCCCCCCCCCTCCGTTTTACCTGGCTATGTAGTCCACTATCAGTGGTATTAATGATACGCAAAACACGAGCTGATAGTTCTGCATCAATAGCTTCTTGCGAATCCGTGCTGGATCGAGAGAAAAAAAAAGAAGGAAATTATGCAGGTTCATCAAAATAGAAAACTTACTTCAGAATTTAATTTTAGATACCTGCAACCGCTACATTGTTTAATCTTCAATATAGCAGCAACAATATGAACTATCCAGGCTAATTTGGCTTCAACGATAGCTAATTCGTTTTTGTCACTAATCTGATGTTGTGCTTTTTCCTATTAATAAATACACCCAAAAAACAAGAGTAAATAACATATCAGAAATATCAATATCATATCAGCAATCTGCCAAAATATGAAAGGAATGCCATTTGAGCTAAACCATACCGTATACAGTTGTAGGATGGGCTCCAAAATGTTTATAATAAACAAACTACTTCTTTCATACTGAAAAAATAAAATAAAAAAAAAGATTGATCAAATAAGATTTTAGATAACATGTGTCTGTATATATATGGTAATCCTGCCCCAGGTAATACCAGAGGTTTATACCTGAAATCTGCAAAGATATGGAAAACAATCAAGCTGATCTTGAAGAAGCTCAACATTGTCAAGAGGATTCTCCGAAAGGTCATCTTGGGGAGGAGCCTACATTTCAAACTCAAGACATTTACACTTGCTTAAAAAAAAAGGCAAGCTTTCCCTTTTTCAAAACATTAATATATAAACTTGATGGACTATGATGTGCAACATGCCTGCACAGAATCAAATCTTGATGTAATAAAACCTTCACTAATCTTGGGTACAAACTCATCAAGCAAGCTAGGTGCATCAGCTTTCAAGTAGGGCACAGATGTTACCAACCTCGACCAAAGCCCCAAAAGATAGTAGACACTGCTACTAGCCCACTGCAAAGAAGCATCAAGTATATAGGAATTTATGAAAGTTCAATAAACTGATTGTGAGCTGTACAAAATTTAACAACAATGAAAAATATGTATGTTGCTATGTTGTTCATATAGTACAACTTCAGAAGATTCATTTTTTTTTGGTTGGAAAATAGTTCAAAAAAGATTGTTAGATCATATTATCTGAAAGTGGAAATTGTAAACACCAAGCCAACCTGCCATGACTGCAAGGATTTTAAGGTAAACTCAGCAACCAAACGAATCCAGTCACTGTAGCCTTCCACGTTCACAAGTTCTGATAGCTACAACCATCACCACAGATCAAATTATCAAGAGAGCTATATTTAGATATTGAAAGAAACCATCAAACTACAATAGATGTAACAGCTTGTCCCAAATATTAAAGTATCCGATATGCATTATTATCAATTGCAGATGTAAATTTTAACTGCAGTATCTCTTTTCCTTAATACAATTGTTCTCTTGTTTTACATTTCAAACAATATTATGCATATATATATGTTTGTGTGGACTTTCCATGAAAACACTGACCCAATCAAATTGTTTATTTTTTCTACCTTCATTGGTTATCTATACGTGTGATTGGAAAAGGCAACAAACCCTAAATGTTATGAGCTCTTTGTATAAAGTGAAATCAAATTCAACAACAAAGAGTAGTAATATCAATCCCTAGAAGCCAATAAAACCATGACAATATTCATCTACTTGCCAACTTACGTATGGTAACTTGAAACAAAAGCTCTTTGTAATAAGTTTTAACCCTTCTTTAACAAACGCAAGCCATGTAAATTAGACATTAAACGTATCACCGCTAGATCACAACTTCATATGGCAAATAAAATTAATGGTAGCATAATGCAAGCTTCAGAAGATTAAAAATCAACAAAAGCCAAAGAAAAGGTCTTTAAGCAATTGAATATCTATAGCCTTTATTCCTTCTTTTGCTGAGCAAGCATGTTATTTCAAGAACATTTAGGAAAATTAATTGCAAGTCAAATGACTGAAATCAGTTCACATTCTAAAGTTGAAGCTCATGGCATGCATGCTTGCTATAGTATATTTACAAATAGCTGGCATATAGTTACTCAAAATGCAAAACAGTTACACAAATCACCTGATAGTTTACTCTAAACCGTCCAAGAAGACGACAGTATTCGTGATAATTATCATGATCAGCAAGACCTGGTTCAGGATTCACAGACAATCATTTAAATCGTGTGTCCCAATAGAATCTGATAGTCAAAAGCAAACAGCAAACGAAAAATAATATAAAACAAACAAACAAACATACCCAGTGTATCCCGCTGAAAGCAGGGTCTGGGAGGGGTAAGTGGCGGCAAGTCATTCCTCTATCTTGACAGATAGAGAGACCGCTTCCGAAGAGACCCCCGACTCGTTAACAAAGGCAATAACAATAGTAATGGTAATGATAATACATAGCATACAATCGCATAACATAGCAAACATACATAGATAGGTATCACAAGAAGATTTATCTAGCGCGCACCACATAAAAACCGGGAAGTAACACCCTAAGGGTTAAGTAATACATGACACCGAAAACCCTTCTCACCCACAAAACCCCCTAAAAGTCCTTAATTTTAATTCTACGCCTCCACTCAGTCCTATCCTCGATCATGTGCTCAGAAAGATGCAGGTCTATCATATCTCGCCTAATAATCTCGTCCCAGGTCAACCTAGGTCTACCTCTACACCTCCTACCCTCTAAGATGATGTTCTCTACTGATCGAACAGGCGCTGCCCTCGTCCTCCTCTTCACGTGCCCAAACCATCTTAGTCTTCCCTCTCTTATTTTGTCTGTGATACAAGCCACCTCTAGCTTTTGGCGAAAGACGTCGTTTCTTATCCGATCCAATCTTGTCTGCCCACACATCCACCTCAGCATTCGCATTTCTGCGACCTCCATTTGTCTCTCGTGCGTTTTCTTTATGGCCCAACAGTCTGTGCCGTATAACATCGTTGGTCGTACTGCCACTCCGTATAGTTTTCCCTTTAGTTTCGCTGGGAACCTCTTATCACACAGAATCCCTGATGCTGCTCTCCACTTGCACCATCCTGATTGCACACGATGGGCTACATCGCTGTGTATCTCTCCGTCTTCCTGTACGTACGAGCCAAGGTATTTGAACCTAGCCGTCCGCGGGACCGCCATGCCCTGTAAACTGATTTGGGTGTCCTCTTCAGCCTCGCCACTAAAGTTACAATGCATGTATTCTGTCTTAGAACGACTTATCCTTAAGCCTCTGCATTCTAGTGCTGCTCTCCACTGTTCTAGTCTCTCGTTAAGCCCCGTCTTAGATTCTGATATTAAGACAATATCATCCGCAAACAGCATACACCATGGGACTGGCTCTTGTAAAGACTTGGTCATCTCATCCAACACTACTGTGAAGAGAAAAGGGCTCAGTGCCGATCCTTGGTGGAGTCCCACTTCCACCGGGAAGAAGTCTGTGTCTCCGACAGGTGCTCGTACACACGTTTTTGCCCCGTCATACATATCTTGTATTATTTTGATATACCTCTCTGGCACCCTTCTAAGTCGTAGACTTTCTAAGTCAATGAATACCATATGTAGGTCTCTTTTCTTTTCTCTAAATTTCTCCATTATCCTCCTTATGACGTGTATAGCTTCCGTCGTAGAGCGTCCTGGCATAAATCCAAACTGGTTTACCGCTATTTGAGTTTCTCGTCTAATTCTCGTGTCAATAATTCTTTCCCATAGCTTCATCGTGTGACTTAATAGCTTTATTCCCCTATAATTTGCGCAACATTGAACATCTCCTTTTTTCTTATATATGGGGACTATTACACTGTTTCTCCACTGCTCTGGCATCTTTCCGGTCTTAAAGATAGCGTTGAATAAGTCCGTTAGCCATTGTATGCCCTCATCTCCGAGACACTTCCACACTTCTATCGGTATGTTGTCCGTCCCCACCGCCTTAGCCCTTCCCATTTTCTTCAATGCTCTCGTAACCTCATCGGTTGTAATGCTTCTACAATAACACTTGTTTTGTTGCGTTGTTTGAGTTGTTTTATCGATCTCAGTTTGTTGATTACTGTTTGTTAAGTTGAAAAGGTTATCGAAGTACGTTTTCCATCTCCCCTTGATATCTTTCTCCCTTACCAGGACCTTTCCATCCGCTGCCTGTATAAACTTAACCCTTCTCACGTCCTGTCTTCTACTTTCTCTTGCCTTGGCAATCTTAAACATGTCATGTTCCCCCTCCTTAGTCTCTAATCGCTTATACATTCTCTCATACGCTGTGTTCTTTGCCTCTAACACAACCTTTTTCGCCTCTCGTTTGGCCTTCTTGTATTTATCTTTTAACTCTGCTCGTTCTTCCTCATTATTACAGCGTAAAAGGTCTTTAAAACTTTGTTGTTTAGTTCTTATCTTTTCTTGTACATTTTCGTTCCACCACCAGGATTCCTTATGACCGACTGTTCTACTTGTTGTAACCCCAAGCGTTTCTTTCGCTGCTTGAATGACTCTAGTTGCCATAGCCTCCCACTTTTGGTTGGCGTTTTCCTGCGGCCCAGTCATGTTCATTGGTATGATCTTTTCTCTAAAGGCGGTAATCTTTTCGTCTTTTAGTTGGCCCCATCTGATCGAAGGTCTGCTTCTCTTAGGTGGTTGGATAATTGCTCTCTTCACGCGTAGATCCGCCACCAACATGTGATGTTGGGTGCTTACTGTCTCTCCCGGTATTGTCTTACAGTCCTTCCATGAGCTACGACCTTCTCCCCTCATCAGCAAGTAATCTATCTGTGTGTGTCTTCCTCCGCTGCTAAACGTAATAAGATGCGAGTCTTTTTCTTGAAAAAGGAGTTTATGATGCTTAGGCCATGCGCTAATGCAAAATCAAGGAGCTCCCTACCGGCGTCATTTCTCAGACCATACCCAAAGCCTCCATGCACCAACGAGAAATGATCATTGTCCTTACCGATATGCCCATTAAAATCTCCTCCTATGTAAATTTTTTCTTCTCGCGAAATGTCTCCCATAACGTGATCTAGACTCTCCCAGAACTTATTTCTTTCCGTTTCCCCTAAGCCAACTTGCGGAGCATACGCACTAACTACAGCCACTACTTCGTCCCCTATTACTATCCTTAATAACATAAGTCTATCGTCGTATCTTCTGACCTCCACTACATTATCCTGGAGTTCCTTAGCCACTAGAAAACCTACTCCATTTTTTGTTCCATCTGACCCAGAATACCATAATTTATACCCATTACACTCCTTTGCCCTCCCTCCCCGCCATCTAGTCTCCTGAAGGCACGCTATCTGAACCCTACGTCTCCTTAACACATCTATTAACTCTAGTAACTTACTAGTAAGGGTTCCTACATTCCATGATGCCACTCGTAACCCATAACCCTTTTTCCCAGTGAATGCATCTTTCGTCACTGGACATGATCTTAGGGCAACATAACGTCTCCTGTTATCTATTATATCTCACTTACCCAGCCAAACAATCTAAACGAAAGAAATATATATATTTTTTAGAGCAGACTACATGGTTATTTTAGAACTAAACAGGAAATATAACAGGTTAGAAAGATCTCACAGTAGGGGGTTCCCAAGTTAGGGTTCGCCGAGCGAGTGAAGTCCGTAACCTTCTAGGGTTACAAGACTCACAGAAAACCAAGAGGTGGGTGGTGGTGGTGGCTGGGGGGGGGGGGGGGGGATGTGTAGAAGGTGTGGGGGTGGTGGTGGCTGGCTGTGGTCGTGCTTCCGGCGCCGGTGTGGTGGTCCGGTTCCTGTGGTGTTGCTCCGGCGAGAGGTGGGGGAGAGAGAGGGGGGATGGCGTAAGGGGTGGGGTGAGGTGGGACGGGGGTGCTCCGGCGAAGGGTTGCAGGGGAGGAGGACGGGGTGTTTCCGGCGGACGGGTGGAGATGGCGAAGGGTTTCTGCGGTAGCTTGCGTAGAGAGAGAGAGAGAGCCAGCATCGGAGCAATAAAACAGAGGCCGGGGTGTTTCCGGTGGTCGACGTTGGTCGGCCGGTGGCCGGTGGTGGTGGTGGTTACCGTTGGTGGTGGTGACCGTTGATGGTGACGGTGACGGTACTAAGCTAGTACCGATGGTGCTAGAGATAGAGAGAAAGCAACAGAGCGTACAACAGAGCGTAGAGAGAGAGAGAGAAAGCCTAAAAGTCATTCCAAGGGGAGAAATAATATATACACCGCATTTACAGATTAACCTATCTCCGTATCTCACAGCCAAGCAAACACCATACTTTAGTAAACAAGATCACACCTACGCTTGAAAATTTGGCTCATAAGATATAAAGCAAAATCAACATTCATGTATGAGTTTCATGAGCATAGAAGTCCCAGCATCATATGTTCGAAACATCTATTGGGGTTCAACAATTCTCTCATTTGGACTGTGTGTGCACCCATGCAATGGGAACATGCCTACTGAATAGTAACATTCATTATATAAAAATTGATTTTCTTGACTTATGATAAAATTTACAGCCTTTATCTAATGTCCCGCTAGCTTACATTATTTTCACCTCAGTCTGTGAGTTCGTTCATAAAAAAGCATTATGATTGCTAATTACAACTACTAAACAATCAGCAGCAGGGGCGGAACTAAGACTAAGTGAATGGGGTCAAGTGACCCCATTGATTTTTGAGTCGGTAGTGTAACGTATAATACCGAATTTTTTAGTGAACCCACAGTTTTTCAGGAGGTCAACCTATTAGTATTTTTAGTTTCAGATTATAACTTAAAGATGTCCTTGGCTCATTGGTTAACACGCGTGCAATTAGGGAAGAGGTCGCGGGTTCAAGCCTTGGAAGCTCCGAATTTGATGTTTTTTTTTCACTATTTAAACAGTAAAATTACAATTTTACCCTTAAAACCCTAACCTTAAATACCCCAGTTTCTTTTCACTTGATGTATGTCTAGGTTAGTTAATTATCCTTGCCTTGTTCAATTTCTTGGTAATCGAAAAAACAAAGGAATTGATGACAATGCTATTTTGGGGCAATCTTTATTCCAGATTTTGCTCTATAGATGTGGATTTTCTTGTTTTAATTTTAAGTCTCCAAATTATTAATATGCAGGCTATGATGAGGTGGAGGATTCAAATAACACAAACTATAAGTATACATAGTTAATAAAGTAGACTAGCGGTAGATTAAAAGCCGTTTTAAAAATACAAAAACTCCTATGAAAGGCCCCAGAATTTTATTTTGCTTTAGGTCCCCCAAAAAGATTGAGCCGCCCCTGGACATGGACTGTTTTGTTGTGAAAAGAAAAACTGTCGAACGTTCATTCTTCATCGAGTAATAGTTATACTAGTCAATAATTGATTTAATTTCATGGCATCCTTTAGAATAAAGGCAAAAATTGTGTTATTTTGTTAACATTTTCAACGCAATTTAATTATATTTCGACCCGACCCGATCGGACTACCCGAAAAATTTTTTGCAGTTTCATTACAAATCAAATCACCGAAAAATAGTGACCCCCTACAAAAAAATTCCTGGTTCCGCCACTGATTAGCAGTCCATATAAATTCAAAGAAACATATTAAAGGGCCATTACTTCCCGGTGTATGCTATTTGCGGATGATATTGTCCTAATATCAGAATCTAAGACGGTGCTTAACGAGAGATTAGAACAGTGGAGAGCAGCACTAGAAAGTAGGGGCTTAAGGATAAGTCGCTCTAAGACAGAATACATGCATTGTAACTTTAGTGGTGAGGCCGAGGAGGACACCCAAATCAGTATCCAGGGAATGGCGGTCCCCCGGACATCTAGGTTCAAATACCTTGGCTCGTACGTACAGGAAGATGGAGAGATACACAGCGATGTAGCACACCGTGTACAATCAGGATGGTGCAAGTGGAGAGCAGCATCAGGGATTTTGTGTGATAAGAGGTTCCCAGCCAAACTAAAGGGAAAACTATACAGAGTGGCAGTACGCCCAGCTATGTTATACGGCACAGACTGTTGGGCCATAAAGAAATCGCACGAGAGACAAATAGAGGTCACAGAAATGCGAATGCTGAGGTGGATGTGTGGACATACAAGATTGGATCGGATAAGAAACGACGTCTTTCGCCAGAGGCTAGAGGTGGCTTCTATCACAGAAAAAATAAGAGAGGGAAGATTAAGATGGTTTGGGCACGTGAAGAGGAGAACGATGGCAGCACCTGTCCGAGCAGTAGAGAACATCAGTTTAGAGGGTAGGAGGAGTAGAGGTAGACCTAGGTTGACTTGGGACGAGGTTATTAGGCGGGATATGATAGACTTGCATCTTTCTGAGAACATGATCGAGGATAGGAGTGAGTGGAGGCGTAGAATTAAGATTAAGGACTTTTAGTGGGTTATGTGGGTGGGAAGGGTATACGGTGATGTATGGCCGGACCACACTCGCTAGGTGCAGTTTTCCTCATATACCCTCTTTGGGTGTTACATGCCGTTTTTATTATGATTGTTATTGTTATTGACTTTGTTATATCTTTGTGTGATATATATCTTTGTGATATATATCTTTGTGTTGTATGCTTTATCTAATCCTTTATGTGATATATATGTGTGTTGTATGCTTTGTATTATGATTGTTATTATTGTTGACTTTGTTAACGAGTCGGGGGTCTCTTCGGAAGCGGTCTCTCTATCTTTCTAGATAGAGGAAAGACAGGCCTCCATATACCCCTCCCAGACCCTGCCCTCCAGCGGGATACACTGGGTATGTTTGTTTGTTTGTTTGTTTGATTAAAGGGCCATTACTTATCAACTCAAAGGTTTTCCTAATCAAAGTTAAATCACCCTGAATAACTATACTAAGTCCACATATGTACTATGAAACCAAGTTAACCCAGCATATATCCTTGAAGTTTAAAGGCTTCTATACGCATATTATAGAAAGCATGACTACATTTTTCTTCTAACTCCAGAGTTACTTGTGCCTATACACAAACGCATGACATCATGTAGCATCAATTAGCAGGATTTGAATCCCAAATGCACCAAGAATTGCATGGATTTATACGAAAATAAAGAATCATGAACTCCTAAATCCCTTTAGACCTAACGCAACAACTACCCAAACAAAGGCATTGTCCAATACAGCACCAAATCGTATGAGCTCCTCATTTACATCAAAACACATGATTATAGCAGGTATTTGACATATAAAAGGGATCTTTCTCGCTATAGATAACTAAAGTTGTAATGTATGTGCCAAAAAAGTTGAATCAGAACATTTCAACAGCTTGATACAACCAGATAACTAATAAAAATTTACAAAACATGTACCTTGGCCCGCTTGTAATATCTCTTTTGTTCCAGTCATTAAATGGGCCAAGAACTTGGAACGTGTGGCATCGTTTGAAAACAAAGAGCGCCTTACTGAAGCCAATCTCACTAAGCATTCCAGAGCCTATAAATTCAATATCATACAGAGCAAGACTTTGACATTACTAGCTCAAGATAACCATAACTAATTTGATATGTCCAAGACAACTTTGAAAGCACATAATAATGGTATGTCTGACAAGCTATTAATGTAAAAGATCATACTGATGATCATATGTTCTCAAAAGCATCCTTATTTTGCCATCAAATTGTAACTGTATCATGATTTTACAAAAGTAAACGAGATTATGTTTGTGACAAATGTTGCGTACATGGATATAGAGTACCCAAAAAAAATAGATGCGACCAGGCTTGGACGTTGGAAGTCAAATTCAGTTAAACTGCTTGGAGTACTTTTAAAAACTGCAAGACCATCAACTAACGACGAACATTTGAAAAAAACCAAGGTGCCATGTGAGCAAACATATAGGGGGGAAACTAGGGGAAGTATTGAATAAGTACAGCAAAGTAAAAATGAACACACAAACAAAAACCCAAAGTACAAATGTGAATGTGCTGAAACGTAAATACAAACTGTGTTTCTCATAATAATTGCAATTTATTAGTTACTGCAGAATGCCATTCAAAAAAGAAAAGTTATTACAAAAGATTCCAAATTAGTTTTTCAATATGTTCACGTTTGATTCTAGAACTATCACATGTAAGGTCTGGTACACTAGACATGTTTTACAGCACAGTTACAGGTGAGATATGTGACAATAAATTCATTTACTGTTTATTTCCATATAGTTTAATTTAGTTGTCCAAGTAACCCCACATTTTGGTTAAAATCTATGATATGAATTAAACGAGGTACAAATCTGGTGCGTGAAAAGAATCAAAAGATATTACTCACACCTAAAGTCCTAAAGTTTGGGGAAAAGTTCATTGCTTCATAATTCCCAACAGGTTTCATTTTAAGCTTTCTCCCTAACTAGTATGAGACAAACAATTGTTACCTTGGCAGTATATAGGTTCCTTTTCCCCCATTGATAGGAAAAATATATATAAAAGACCTAGGTTGAAACTATATTGGAAAAATCTAGAGAAAGAAGTGTAGAATATGACACTTTTGTAAATAAGGTTGGACAGCGTTGATCAGTGTGCCTTTCTTTCTCAAAGGAAAAATTATTATCGACTGAAAATACCTCTAAGATCTTCTAGATGTGCCATGTACCATTTCCTATTACAGATTTTATTTTTGAATGGAGGAAAAATAATCATGACTCGTTCACCTAAAAATGTCATTTTTCATTACTTCTTATGTTTGACGACATTGAAAGTCAGTCATAATAAGTATATATAAACACTTGTAGTTTCAAAAGCAAACAATGGCTAAAATTCAAGGAACAAACAAAGCCAACTGTGGAGTTGGAGGAAATATTATACGAGATATATGACTCGCCTCTTTTGATAAAGGAGGCTTTGTGATTGCATAGTAATCAAAAAATATTTGTAGTGTTGAGGGATCTTCTAGAACAGGCTTCCACCCAGATGGAATCTGCAAATTCAAGAAAAGGATTCAATTTGTTCAAAAGTTCAATGGAAGAAATAAGTTTGCATTGAACTGTCCTGCTTAGTATTTGATGTCCTGCTTAGTATTTGAATCAAATGTAAACTAATACCTGAACAGTACCAAATTCATCTGAGCTTTCATCAATTGATGTACCAACAAAATCAAAAGATAGACATTTTAATGCCAGAGAAAGTGCCAACTCTTGCAAGCGACTGCCAACTGCATGCAGATATTCATTTTAAGAATGACAACAGAATATAAAGGTTAAAAATTTCTACTGGAATTGAAGGGAGAAATTGCTGTCACATTACCATCATTTTTCAGCTGTTGCAGGGAAGTAAGAGATATTTGGAAAATTTGAAAAAGAGATTGATCCCTAAAATTGCATGCAACTCTTCGATGATGTGTAGAAGGCAACCCCGGGTTTGGCTGTGAAGCAATCAAGGAAGCAGGTAGAAATGAAACAAAAGTATAAAGACAAGATAACGATGACCCACAAAGGATTTCTCGGATTTTAAGCATGTACTAATCAACATACATATTGCATTGTCTATATAAACTTGTACCATAAGAAATAATGGAGTACGAACATACAACCAACCTGATTCATCTCACTAACAAGCTGATTTAGTATCTTTAAACCAATAGAACAATGCTCCGGTGATGCCTGATAAAAACAGCAATCGTGTAAATAAAGTCTGCAAGTCACGAATTCTTATGCGTCAACAACAGTTAAATTTGCAACCAATTGGAGCAACCTTATTTCATTTTAATTTATACAAAAACATAAAAGAGGACAATGTAGATTTGATTTTTTATAGCCTTTTGAATTCTCAAAAGTCATGACAGATTTTAGAAACTAACCAGCAATCAACAGTCATTGAGCATGTATTATATGAAATACAACATAAGGTTCTTTTATTAGTTCCTTCTCTTACATATTTGATTGATATGTAACACGATTCCCTAAAAATATATGAAAAGAGCTAAAATACCTGGATCAAAAAATTGGTGGAGTCTTTGACAGCATCTCTGAACCTATCATCATCGAACCAACCAAACTTGGTCACCCGGCACAAAAGCTGGACTAATGATCCAATCACATATTGTTGTAGTTCATGTCCCCTATTCGCCAAATATGTAATAATGTAGTTTCCTTCAACAGATGTCAACAGGAATAAATTGATAACATGTTAGGTAAGAAAGAAGCTTTTTTGTTTATTCCTTCACAAATCACAAAGGGACAAAAAGGTAGAAGTTACATAATACGACTAACACTACATTTAGCCATCAGATAACAACATTATTTATAACAAGCATAAGGATATGAAAGTAGAAGGATTACGTATATCAAGACGCAGTTGCAAGGATAGAGTATGCTCAGTGACTTGCTTCAGCAGACTTGAACTAGCCAGCATCAACGCATAAGGAGTTGAAGCATTGTCCAATATGTACTGACACTGTGAAATGTAATCTGTATTTGCAGAAAAACATTTTAAGGTGTTCTCAGCATGAGCTCGTTCAACAGAGTCTTGAGAATTGTAGAGTCTTTCACACAAAGCTTCTAGTTGTGCTAAGCTTTCCATTCTTGATTATGATGGATTGAAGATTGAGCTTCACGTGTCAAGAACCAGCAATTATCCAATTTAGGTCTACAAAATATATGATGAGATGAGGTCATATATCATAAAATCGACTCACTTAGATCAAAGATTGATGTAGTGACATGTATCAATAACTGAAAGCGCAAGAGTGGGTTGCGTAAGCAAGAGCTACAACATATCATACTTAACCAGGTATCATAACGTATAGATATATTACATTGTTCATCATACAAGAAAGCATCTCTCATCATCACACTAATTCCTATTACATGTGGAAGATCAAAAAGAAAAGGAAAAAATACATATATAAAGGCTACGGAAAGAACTCCATGATATTGAACCATGACCCAATCATCACCAATCCTTGCTATATAGAACACAGCAACAATCCTGTAAAAAAAATTACCAGCAAGCAAATCAGCTGTCATCAGCTAAAATATTTAGGTTCAAAGAGACTAAAGGAGACTATCTTGATTATTGTACATCGGTAAACCGCTCTCCATTAGGCATTCAAAGGTAAATTAAAATCTCTCCATAAGACGTAAATGAGAAAGAAAATGATAAAAAAACCAAGGTGCACTCGATATCAAAGACCACAATGACTGATTGAGCTCTATATCTGATATTCGAGCCGCTAGATTAAGACATAAATATCACATGAACACGACCACCATCACAGAATACATACTAAGATCACTGAAAATTAGAATCCAGGTTAAATGATTAAGAAAACTAAAAATCACTAGAACCTGCCATAATCATTCCCCTAATGAACAGTAAAAGGTTTTACATAAAAAGTTTGGCGATGCAGATGCATAAAACAGAAACAGAATCAGCTGAAGAAAATCATCATTTACAGTGATCAAACACCTTTGCAATTTGTAGAATCTGGAAAAGCCTCTTCTAAAAAGATAAGCCTGAGATCCAAATTGAGTTGATGAATGTGGAAGGAGTGGATTAAATCGAATCGAATCAAAAATATGTATAAAGAAATACAGAAAGAGAGGGGTGGCTTACGACTAAGTGCCGGGGGGGGGGGGGGGGGGGGGGTGGTGTTTGGGAGGGGTGGCTTGGTAAATACTCTAATCGAGCGAGAGAGAGAGAGAGAGAGAGAGAGAGACGAAGCCCTAGGTTTTCTCACCAGTTCGGCTTTGCCGTGACCCTGGTCTTTGAAATCGTGGATCACCGTAGAAACCGGCATACGTCCGGGTTACACAATCACCTTCGCAGGACCTGGACCGGCCCAAAACGGACCTTATGGGTGGAGGCATACAAAACAGGATGAAACCGGTTTCGATTGGGTCATAAAAGTCAAAATCAGCTTTTCTAAAAACTGATTGGAATGAAATCGGTTTAAATAAGGGAAAGGAACGGGCTTACATCGGCTTGAATCATGTTAAAATCGCTTCGGTTCGAGTTTACCGGGTCGAAACCGATTTTACCAGATAGTTACGAAGTGATTCCAAACCTACGGGTAGGTCGAGTTGGGACCGGTTTGGAATGAAACCAGATTGACAACACGGTAGGGTTGTCGATTTCGGTTTTCGAACCGATTTTATACATCTCTATATTTTTAGGTAAAACTGAACTTTTATTATTTTATTGTTTCATGTGTTAGGTTTTAGGCTTTAACCGTACACTTTGGTTATATGGCTAGTGAAACTGATCACTTTCAGTTAATAATCGGTTAAATTATAGATTTTAGAGCTGAAGGGACACTAATCATGATCTCATAACTACCCTTAAAAATTACCAATTATGTAAGTCAAACTCATTTGTATACACAAGTGTCATAAATATTAAAATAGTGACATCACCTATTCAATGTACATCTTTATATATTTATTAATTAAACTCAAAGTTCATTAAAATAAAACTACATGATTTAAATTTAAAAAAAAAGTTATAAAAATATAATAATACATAATTCTAATTTTTAAAAAACATAAAATACTATTCATCATCCAAGTTGAGGTAGTCTAAATCGAGACTTGCAAGATGTTTTACAAGGTTAAATCGAAGTCAGAAATATGCATCGCATCTTGCAATTCCAAAAGACCATTATTGTCCAAAATTGGTTCGACCAGAGGATCCCTTATGTAGATTAATGATATCACATTATCGTCATCTTTAGGATCATGTTGTGCAATATAATGCACGCATATGCCATGTTCTTAGTTTTCCCTACCATCGTAGCCTTTAGCGGGTTGTCTAAATATGCCTCATTTTGACTTTATAACACCGAAACTCACTCACTTTTCTTTCTTGTAGACTTATACTTTCATAAATCTTTATTCATTCGAATCACTCGGATATCTAAACACTTTCATAAATATTGACCAAGTAGGGTATATGTAAGGATTACACTTAAAGGCTGAGCAACCAAAGAGCTCTCAGCATGCATACATAAAGTACAAGGAAGAAGTTACTTCGAAAGATTTTATACAACTCAGTGAATTATGCTAAGTATAAAATCTTCCGAAGCCAAAATAACACATCTTCCGAAGCAAAAAATGCTTCTGATGTAAGGCCCCGATCCCGGAGACCTCACAGTTGGTCATTCATAGCACTAAACATACATAATATTATACATTTCATAAAACATTACAGCGGAAGTCATTAACAAAAACCATTCATTTTATTATTAATTACTATTGTTATGCAATACAACATTGTTTAAAACACAAAAGACAACATCCTTTGATTGCATTACAAAACAACAATAATAATATGCGTGAATAGATATCAGTCTTGCCCTGCCAAGTAGCCTCCCTGCGTGTCATCCTCAGCAACCATACCAGTCAACTAAAAATGCATAAAAGTCAGCGTTGCTGAGTGAGTTCTAGTTTTATAAGTATCAAAATAATTTATACATTTCATACGTAAAAATACTCTTTTCCTTAAAATATTTTCTTTACTTTCACTCATGTTCATTCATTATCACACGTATTCATTCGTTTCGTACTTTAACCTTTCGTTCGTTTCGTACTTTATCTTCAATCGTTCGTTTCGTACTTTACCTTTATCGTTCGTTTCGTACTTTATTATTATCTTTCACTAATTCTAGATCCTGTCAAGCTTTTCCCCCCATCGTGGCGCGAAGCCACGATCTTCGGGGTCGAATGACAAGGATCCCATTTCGTACTATGAGTTCAGTCACCAAGACTGATCCCCCTGTGTGTGAACCCTCACGGGTTAGTCAAAATCGCACGTTATAAGACATACAGTTGAGCTAACAACTCACAAAGAGTTGTGATCCTCCTTTAAATCTGCTTGCAAGCCTTTTCTTTCTTTCATTATGTTTCACTTTTCATCTTTGTTATCTTTCACTTCATTATGGTTTGCTTTACGTTCATTCACACATATGTCATACTACGTAAAGTCACAACATAATACTTGACGTACATTAAAATATAAAATATACGTTTTGAAAACTGTTGAAAGATAACACCTCATGTACATATGCATAAAATACATTAATCATCACCTCCTACATATTCTATGCATAAACCCTCACATGTTCATGCTTAGAATAGTCCAAACCAGTCCATAAGTCAAACTAGGGTCAAACCCTAAATTCTGATCTTTCCCAAAATTCCAGAACATTTTCTAAGTGTTGGGCGCATGGGAACTATTTGGGTGCATGGGGACTGTTTAGGCGTTTCTTCATTATGCCGGCGCATGAGCCTATACTTAACCATTTCCATACTTAGGCGCATGTGCCTCTTGGGCGCATGGGCACTATTTGGGCGCATGACCATATTCTTAGGCGTTTCAGCCAAAACTTAGGCGCATGATGCACTGTTTAGGCGCATCAGCCTATACTTAGAAATTTCTAAGGCATATCTAGGTGCATGGACTACTGTTTGGGCGCATGACCTTACTTAAAACTTTTCTAAGGCAAATTAGTGGGCGCATGGGCCTTGTTTGGGCGCATGAACACCATCTTATATGTTTCTAACATATTTTTGTTGGGTTTGTTAGAACATAAAATCATAGTTTAACCATTTAAACTTTCTGAAAACGCAACGGAATTACAACTTTATAAACCCTTTTATAAGCTGAAAAATATGTTCATTAGATGACCATATTAATGTATAAAACAAACCCAAAGAACAAAGGATCATTTATGTGAATTAGCAAGCTTTGAACATATGTAAAACTACATAAAATCACAGCTTCATTGAGCTGTGAAACTACCTTACTGCAGCAGTAAAAAGTCGACCAAAAGAAGTTGGAATGATGCTGAAAATGGCCAAGACTTCAAGAGTAGAAGTCCTCAAGCTTGTATACCCCAAGCCTCATTGCAAGAGCACCTTCTTGTTAGGAAGAAACTACACCAAAACTGCTCAAAACCCAGCTCAAAAACCCTCTTATGCAGCTGCTGAAAAACCCTCTTTTCTTGCTGAAATTTCGTAACTCTTAGAGAGAAGAGGAGAGCTGAATTCTTGTTGTTTACTTGTCTTTATTATGAGAATAAGAGAGTATATGTTGACTAGTTAGTTAGTGGTAGACAAGTAGTGCATGTGTGTGTTTCTCCAAGACTAAGCTAGTGGATTGAGCTAGTGGAAGACAAATGCATGTGTATTCTCTTATCAAGAGAATCAAAAGGAACACTACACATGCACATGCATGCTTCATGGTGGATGGTTTTGATGTTTAAAAAAGAGAAGTTTTCTTTTATAAATATCAAACATTAACACACACATATATATTGTCTAGTATTTTAACTAGTTTATACAATTAACCAATTAATTGTATAAGCAGTATACTCTCATTATTATTTGGTGTTATACAACTAATTTAAGTAACACTTCAAATAATATTATTGAACAAAATATCCTAATAAATTGTTCCATCTCATATGCAACTTATTTAGAAAACTCATTTTCTAAATTTGGTGTAAATATTTAATTGTATGATCATATCATCAATTAAATATTAATTGGTGTTTGCTAAGCTTGTTATTGGGTATAACCCGACTTGGATCATAACGTACTAACCACATCAATATTCTAAGTGTTTTGGGCACATAGAATCCTATAATTTTTCAGTCCCAAACATTATCTTAACATGTTCTAAGTCTTACACTACCATTTTAATCCTTAATCTAGTATGCACAACCACAACACATTAACATACATACATTTGAAACATACGGTGCCCCGAAAACTTTTAAAACATATAAAACATGGGGTCTAGAAACTCACCTTAGCTTCTTTCAAGTTCAGCCTCTTTGAACTCGAACTTTCAAAGGTTTCTAACACCTAGACATGCCAAAAACACACAACCAAACATATATACACAAATAAGAACATGTAGAACTCCGTTTCATGGTCAAAACCAATAAAAACCGAACCAAAAACTCATAAAAGCACTTACCAAACGTAAACTCAGCTTCTTCTTCTTCCCCAACCGAGAGAACTTTGGTTTCTTGCTTCTTTTTCTCTCTCTGTCGACAAAAGCAAATTATGGAGGTTGATATGGGCGGCCATGCTTAAAGTAATAATAAAATATTTGACTTTTGTGCTTTTACACAAAGCCTCCTCCACTTTTGTTCATTTTACTTTCTTTCAAGATACTTTTCCTTTTCTTTTCTTTTATTCGACTAAAAATTTTGGGTGTTACATCTGATGCTTTAAAGACAAAGTCTTCCGAAGCCAAATATTGATTTCTTTCAAAGACTGAGAAGACATGTTTTCTCTGAACCATCTTTTGACAATAGCTGGACCCCTTTCCGCTGCCATCTTTGATGACTCACCAACTTATATGAGTTGGTGAAAAGTCCATACTTTTGTTAAACTGTAAATTAAGGTCTTTTGTTTATATCTTTCTACTTTTCTACTTTTATTCTTTTATAGTATATTAGGATGTGAGCTATGGCATGTCATAGTCATAAGTAAAAAAGCAATCTGTCTTTTGACTCTACATTGATCTTGTTGTCTAGATTAGTGTTTCTAGCTAGTTTTCAAAGTATGGCCGGCTATAGGATGTAGTATAAAGTGTCTCAAGTACTTGTCTTTATTTTTATGCTTTGTAACACCTGTAAAACAACTTGAGAGCAATATACATCATTCTTGAAAAACCATATTATCTTGTTCTTGTTCTGTTATATACTTGTGTTCTGAGTATTATAATTAGCCAGTTCCCTATTTGACCTGTTAAGTGTTCTAAATCTCTTTTCGTTATGAAACAATTGCGTTGAACCCCTTTAACGGTCCTGCAATTGGTATCAGAGCATTTTAGGCTCTTGATTGTAAGATCTCATGTAACACCCGGAAGTTTATAAAAGAAAGAAAAAGAAGAGTAAAAAGAAAGAAAAGTAAAATAACCTAAGTTAAGGGGTTAAAGTTGTGTAAGAGGCAAATTAATATTATTATGTTTAAAAAGATGGGCATGGTCGCCCACTACCCTGCTACATCTAACTGCTTTGATTTCTACAGAGAGAGAAGAGTTTCATCGATTTTTAGAGAGAAGAAGAAGAAAATCCGGGTGAAGGTGAGTTTTTCATGTATTTTGTTCGGTTTGAGCTGGACTTTCAGCCTTTGGGCTGAGCCTTATGTGTTTGTGTGTGTTTCGTTGTGTGTTTTTTGGGTGTTTAGGTGTTAGAACTTCTTGTGCTCTCGAGTTTGAAGGAGTTTTGCTTAAAGGCCACAACAGGTGAGTTCTAGATCCTCGGTTTTACTGTTTTAAACTTATTTTAGGGCTGAAAATGTATGTAACTAACTTTTTGTAACTTGCAGCATGTTATTACCTATATGTACACGGAGTAGTATATGTTTGGGTATGCTTGTTGGTGTTTCATGTTTATATGCATGTTTTAGAAACGGGTTAAGAAGATGTTAGAATGATGATTGGGGTCTGAAAATAGTGTAAGTTGAATAGAACAACTGCCAATGCACCTAATATAGTCCTCATGCGCCTAGAATTTACCCATGCGCCTAAATCCTTGCCCATGTGCCTAAACCTGCCCATGCACCTAAGTGTTCATGCGCCTAAGTGCCCACGTGCCTAGAATGCCCATGCGCCCAAACTGACCATGTGCCTGCATAGTGCCCATGCGCCTGCATAGTGCCCATGCGCCTGCATAGTACTCATGCGCCTGCATAGTACCCATACACCCAAGTTTCCTCATGCGCCTAAGTCTTTCCATACGCCCAAGTACCCATGTGCCTGTATAATGTCCATGCGCCCAACATAGTGCTCATGCGCCTAATGCCTTAGAAAATTTTCTGAAATTTTAGGAAATAGAGATTTAAAGACTAATACTTAAGATGTTTGGTGATTATGTTTGTTAGAGTTATGCATGTTTGAAGCCTGTTATGCATGTTCCATATTACTTATTATTACGTGACCTTACGTGGTGTGTTATGATCGTGTACGGAAAGTATTATTATAAATGAAGCGAAAGTTTAAAGATAATGAAAGTATTACAAGCAAATTTATAGAGGATGACAACTTATTGAGAAGTTGTTAGCTCAACTGTGTGCGTTTAGCTAACCCATGAGGACGCACACAGGGGTCAATCTTGGTGATTGGCCAATATGTATGAAACGGGACTCTTATCGCTTGCCCCGGTACTGGAGTCAGCTTCATGCACAATGTTAGGGATTTATTTATAGTCTTCGGCCCAGTACCAGCTTCGTGCATAATGTTTGGGGTATAGCATATGGCATTGGTCTAGATGAAAGTGAAAGATAATGAATAAAAGTTCGAAATGTGCGAAATGAACAAAACGAACGATGTGAAATGAACACCCCTAGTTTACAGATTTGAACACCAAGCTATTACCTATTTGGGATTCGGTTTCAGATTCGGATATTTTTGAACACCCCTAGTTTAGAGATGGCCGGTGGTAGATCATCAATGGTCTCACGAGGTGAGTACGTGGTGGACGTAGTGCTGGACCGCGTGTCATAAGGAACAGGGCTAGAGCTGCCGAAACGGCACTTGAAGAGCCCCAGATCCATCACCAGGAAGGTGGTGATGAGAGTGCTAACTTTAGGGCGCTAGTGAAAGAGGCGGTAGTTAAGGAGGTTCATCAGGTCATGTAGATGATTCTTCCGTTTGTGGTGACTGAAGTGATTAGGGATGTGAAAGAGGATGAGAAGGATGAAAATAAGGAAAAAAAGAAGACCATTGAGAGAGGGAATGACGAGAGAGGAGAAAGAGAGGAACCGGAGGTTGAGACGGTTGTCTCGAGTGAGGAGGTGAAGGAAGAAGCTATGCAGGAAATATCACGGGGCTGCAACTATGGAGCATTTTAGAGATGTAGACCCCCAACTTTTGATGGCAATGGTAATGTTGTTGCTGCTCATCAATAGGTGAGGGAAATGGAGGCTGTGTTGGATATCAGCGAGTGTAGGAAGACCAGAAGGTGAAGTTTGCTACCCATTCATTTGTGGATTCGGCCTTATGCTGGTGGGAAAACGCCGTCCAGGCTGAGGGTAGCAAGGCGATTAGAAGGATGAGGTGGAGTGAACTGAAGAAGCTGGTGATCGAGGAGTTTAGTCCTCATAGGAACTCGACAAGCTCGAGAGAGAATTCCTGCAGCTGGAGGTGGGAACCATGACACACCAGCAGTACACAACCAAGTTCAACGAGATGGTGAGGCTGGTGCCAGACCAGGTGACACCTGTGTCACGGAAGATCAAGAGGTATATTTAGGGTTTGCCAGCGAATATTTGCAGGCACTTGATCGCCACCCGACCGACCACTTTTAGGTAGGTGGTTGATCTGGCAGGGAGGTTGTACGATGAGAGAGAGGTGGCAGTGGTAGAGGTGAGTAAGAAGGGTGGTGGTGATAGAAACTAGAACGGGAAACGATTTGGCAGTGGTGGTTTCACCCCTAAGAACAAAAAGGCAAGGGTGGATAACCAGAAGGTGGTGACAGCAAGTACATGGATGTGGATGTGCAATAAGTGTGGGAAGGAGCACACAGAGGAATGCAGGTGGGGTTTGAACATCTATTCAGGTGTGGGAAGGCAGGGCATATAGCAAAGGATTATAGGGTGATGCGGTGCTAGAACTGTGGAGAGTCATGTCATATGAGTCGGATTGCGAAAAGCTAAGGGCTGAGAGCTCAAAGACGGGAAAAGAGGCTGAGAAAGAGAAGGAAGTGCATAAGGCCAGGGCAAGGGCCTTCACTATGACCCATGAGGAAGCAATAGTTCACCCCGATGTCGTATCAGGTACATTTCTAGTTAATGATGTTGCTATGTAAGGCCCCGTTCCCGAGCACCTCACGGTTGGTCATGCATCGCACATAAGTCATACAATATACGTTTTTAAAACATCGCAGTGAAAATTAATTAAAACCATTGCATATAATTATAATTGCTTTTGCAAAATAATACATCATTGTTAAATTACAAAACATCAGTTGTTGCATTACATCACAAAAAACATTATCGCAATATAAAATGGATGCCATCCAAAAATAAGCCAAGTAGCTGCCCCGTGCCATCCTCAGCAACTCTTACCTGCCAACTGGAAAATACATAAAAGTCAGCGTTGCTGAGTGATTTCTAGTTTGATAAAAATAAAACATACTTTACTTTCGTTAAAACCCTTCTTAAATTTCATACGCGATCATGCATCATACGTACAAATAGATAATATCGTTATTATCTTCCATTATCAGTCGTTATCTTTCATTATCATATTCATACTTTCATACCATTCTTTTCATTAGCATTCACTTGCATATACTTACTTTTATTTCATGCTTTTCATTAACGTTCTCTTTCGTATACATTCTTTCATTTTGTACTTTACATTACCTCTTACTTTCGTTCTCATACTTTCGTGACGTACTTTACATCATTCTTTTACTTTCCTACTTTCTTACCTTCTTTCGTACATTACGTCATTCTTTTAATTTCATATGGATTGATGAATAATACCCCGAACATTGTGCACGAAGCTGATGCTGGGCCTGTGGTAATTAAATCACGAATATTGTGCACGAAGCTGACCCAATCACCTAGGGCAAGTCATCTCTCCAATTCAATCAAAACAATTTGTAAACCCCGAACATTGTGCACGAAGCTGATGCTGGGCCTGTGGTAATTAACTCAAGAACATTGTGCACGAAGCTAACCCAGTCACCTAGGGCATACCATAAAGGTCTTGTCAATCTTAATGATTGACCCTGCATGCATCCTTCGGGTTATTAAAACCGCACACAGTTGAGTTAACGACAACGTGGTCGTGTACCTCCTTTCTATTTGCTTGCAAGCCATTCATTCATTCATTACGTTTTACTTCTCATCTTTGTTATCTTTCATTTCGTTATGTTATTCTTTACGTTCTTTCATTCGTTTATCATACTACATAAATTAATAACATAATATTTAACGTATTTTATAATATAATATAAATACGTTTGAATACCATTAAAAGATAACACATTATGCATACCATACATCATTCGTACATACTATAACCCTAGACCATCACATAATCATATTAAAAATAGGTAATCATAGGCCATGGGTCAAATCAGGTCAAACTTTACAAATTTTGATTTTCCTAAAATTTCAGAAATAATTCTAAGTGTTTGGGGGCATGAGAACTATTTGGGTGTTTCTGCCCTATTTAGGCGTTTCGCCACTATGTCGGCGTCTGAGCTTACACTTAAGTTTATTAACACTTAGGCGCATGGGCCTTTGGGCACTTGGACACTATTCAGGTGCATGGGCCTGACACTTGGTCATTCTGGACAAATTTTCCAGGCGTTTGGCTACTATTTAGGCGCATGGGGTTTTGGGCGGTTGGGCACACCTAGGCAGTTTTGACCGTTGGGCACATGGGCCACTGTTTAGGCGCATATGCAACAAATCTGCACCAAAATCAACATAATTCAGTCCCAAATTCAGATCTAACATGTTCTAAGCTTAGTTCTTACATTCTAAGCTACAAAACATATTCTTAACATAATCATAACATCATATTCACCCAAAATATACACCCACCCACATACACATTCGCACACACATACGGGTACTTACACCCATTTTATGAAAACATATTTACATTCATTTCCAGCCCCAAATCAGTAAAGAAAACATGTTAAAAAGGGGGTTCTAGAACTCACCTTTGTCAAACTTTCGGGTAGACTTCTTCAAACCCATTGGTTATGAGCTCAAATACCTAATAACCCACCAAAAACACACAACCCGAACATACAAACATGTATAATCATATAACCAAGGCATAGGCTGACCAAGAACAACTCAAAACAAAGAATTCTTACCTTAATTCGACTTCTTCTTGTTCTTCCTTCCAAAAATCTGAACTCTGCTCTTTCTCTCTCTAAAATTCCGAATGCAAAAAGGTGATGGTGCAGCCAATACGGGCGGCCATACCATCTTTTGTACCCACTTTTTATTCTTTTTGTCCTTTTGACACTTTTAACCCCTCAACTTGGGTTAAATTGCATTTTCCTTCTTTTATTCGCGTTTATTATTTCTTTCCCGTCTATAAAAATAACCGTGTGTTACAAGTCCACCCCCTTATATAGGTTTCATCCCCGAAACCTGTTATTCCTCAAACAGATGTGGGTAATGCTGCCTCATCTCTTCTTCAGTCTCCCACGTAGACTCGGATCTCTTCCTGTGCTTCCACTGTACACGCACAAGAGGAACCACTTTATTCCTTAACCTTTTCTCTTTACGATCAATGATCGCCACTGGTTGCTCCACATAATTGAGCCGTTCATCTACTTTGATATCTTCTGGTGGTACAATAATATCCTCGTCTGCCAAACACTTCTGCAAATGAGATACATGGAATGTCGGGTGAATTCCACTTAACTCATCGGGTAGTTCTAACCTATAGGCCACCGCACCTACTCGAGCAATGGTTCGGAAAGACCCTATGTATCTCGGGCTCAACTTGCCCTGCTTCCTAAACCGTATGATACCTTTCCAAGGTGGGACTTTCAACATAACCCTATCACCCACCAGGAACTCAATTGGTCTACATCTCTTATCAGCATACGACTTCTGTTTATCCTTAGCTGCCTTTATAAAGGCTTTGATCTTTTCTAGTTTCTCAGTCGTAGCCTCGATCACCTCAATACTTCCTAACTCTTTCTGACCGATGTCACCCCAACAAACGGGTGCCCTACATCTCCTACCATATCGCATCTCGTATGGTGGCATGCCAATGCTGGCATGATAACTGTTGTTGTACGAGAATTCTGCTAACGGCAAATGGTCATCCCAACTTCCTCCAAAATCAATCACGCACGCTTAAAACATGTCCTCGAGTGTCTGGATCGTCCTCTCAGACTGATCGTCCGTCTGAGGATGATAAGCCGTGCTGATGTGTAGCCTCGTCCCCATCGCATCGTGTATATGTTCCCACTTCCACTCGGGTATATCCAACGGTTGGATTTTACCATATGGCTTCTAATGTTCTTCCTTCACTTGCAAGCAAGTAAGGCACTTACTCACATACTCCGCTACGTCACGCTTCATACCCGGGCCACCAATAATCCTTCTTCATATCATGGTACATCTTGGTAGCACCAGGATGAATGGAATATCGAGTCTTATGAGCTTCTTCCATGATCTTTCCACGTAAATCTCGGTAACGAGGAATCCATATTCATCCATATCAGGTTGTAACACCGAGAATGTTTTCACTCAACTCTACGACTAGGCCTCTCATCCTTTCAGAGTTAAGATGATCTTCTTTCAACGCCTCATCTTGAAACTCTTTGACCTGTGTCATCACATCCGAAGTCATAATCAACTGATAAGCCTTCACCCGAATCGGCTTGGGTCTTTCCTTTAGGCTAACGCGTCCGCCACCACATTGGCCTTGCCCGAATGGTAGTGGATCTCTCAATCGTAATCCTTTATGAGCTCTAACCATTTCCTCTGCCTCATATTCAAATCTTTCTGCTCAAAGAAGTACTTCAAGCTTTTGTGGTCAGTGAAGATGGTTCACTTCGTCCCGTATAGGTAGTGCCGCCAAATCTTCAAGGTGAAAACCATAGCTGCTAGCTCCAAGTCATGAGTAGGATAATTAACCTCGTGAACTTTCAACTGTCGGGATGCGTAGGCTATAACCTTCCCTCGTTGCTTCAACACGCAACCCAACCTCACTTCCTTCGGGTAAGGATAAAACAGGAGCTTGAGTCAACCTTGCCTTTAACTCCTCAAAAGCCTTCTCCTAATCTTGACCCCATACAAACTTCACATCCTTACGAGTCAATTTGGTCAACGGAGAAGCTATCTTGGAGAAGTCTTGGATGAATCTTCTATAATGCCCCGGCAATCCCAAGAAACTACGAATCTCAGATGGCGTATTTGGAGACTTCCATTGCACCACGACCTCCACCTTTGCCGGGTCCACCATGATTCCCTTAATATTTACCACGTGACCTAGAAATTGCACCTCACGCAACCAAAAAGCACACTTGGAGAACTTGGCATACAACTTTTCCTTTCTCAACATCTCCAACACCTCTCGAATGTGACCGACATGCTCCTCTTTGCTCTTCGAATAAATTAGGATATCATCAATAAATACAATCATTGATTTATCTAACATCGGCCGACACACTCGATTCATCAAGTCCATAAACGCAGCTGGCGCGTTGGTTAAACCAAAAGACATAACGAGAAACTTGTAGTGTCCATAATGCGTGAGAGAAGCTGTTTTAGGAATATCCTGCTCTTTCAACTTCAACTGATGGTAGCCAGATCAAAGGTCTATCCTCGAAAACCAACTGGAACCTTGAAGTTGATCAAACAAGTCATCAATCCTCGGTAATGGATACCGATTCTTTACCGTCAACTTGTACAATTCGCGGTAGTCGATACACATCCTCATTCTATCATCCTTCTTCTTTACGAACAAAACCGGAGCACCCCATGGAGAGATACTCAGCTGAATGAAACCCTTACCAAGCAACTCCTGCAGTTGCTCCATTAATTCTTTCATCTTAGTCGGAGCCAACCGATATGGTGCCTTAGCTACAGGCTGAGCACCGGGTATCAAGTCAATTTGAAACTCGATTTCGCGGTCCGGTGGCACACCTGATAAATTCTCTGGGAACACATCGGGAAAGTCACACACCACTTGTACATCAGACAATTATGGTGTTGATGCGTTCATATCCTTCACGTAGGCCAAATAGGCACTACATCAACGCCTCATGCACTTTCCCGCCACTGCCATCAAAATCACCTTCGGAATCGTCATAACTCGATCACCGTATATCGTCACCGAACTCCCGTCAGGCACTGTTTAATCATTTTCTCGCGACACACAATGTTCGCCTTGTAGTCTGCTAACCAATCCATTCCTAGGACTACATCAAACCTGTAGGATTCTATGTGCCCAAGACACTTAGAATATTGATGTGGTTAGTACGTTATGATCCAAGTCGGGTTATACCCAATAACAAGCTTAGCAAACACCAATTAATATTTAATTGATGATATGATCATGCAATTAAATATTTACACCAATTTAGAAAATGGGTTTTCTAAATGAGTTGCATATGAGATGGAACAATTTATTAGGATATTTTGTTCAATAATATTATTTGTAATGTTATTTAAGTAAGTTAGATAACATTACAAATTAATAATAGGAGTGTATGGATTATACAATTAAAAGGTTAGTTGTATATATATCTAATAAAAGACTAGTTATATGTGTGTGTTATTGTTTGAAGTTTATAAAAAAGGAAAGCTCTCTTTTTTTTAAACAAAACCGTCCACCATATACACATGCATGTGTGCATGTGCTTTGATTCTCTTGAGTGGAAGACATTCTATGCATGCTTGTCATAGAGTTCTACTAAGTGACATTGGTAAGAACATCACACATGGTCATTGTCTAGGAGAACTAACTAGAAAAACACTCTCATCTATTCATTCATTACATGCAAACTTGAACTTCATCTCACACACACTCTCTCTCTCTCTCTCTCAAGTTTACAGAAACAAGGCAAAAAAGAAGAGGATTTGGAGCTGATTTTTGGTGTCCTCTACCTCGCAAGAGTGGTGTTTGATCAAGGGCTTGGGGTATACAAAGCTTGAGGATCTCTACTTTGAGCTCTTGGCCGATTTCAAGCATCCAAAACCACCCATCTTTGGTCGACATTCTGCTGCAGTAAGGTACTAAATCACAGCTCTATATAGCTGTGATTTTATGTGCATTTACATATGTTCATAGCTTGCATATTCACATAAATGATCCTTTGTTCTTTGGGTTTGTTTTATACTTAATATGGTCATCTAATGAACATATTTTCAGCTTATAAAAGGGTTTATAAAGTTGTAATTCCGCTGCGTTTTCAGAAAGTTTAAATGGTTAAACTATGATTTTATGTTCTAACAAACCCAACAATGGTATCAGAGCCGGTTATGTGAATAGCTTGCTTGTTCTTATCCTTTAAAAATCATTTTAAAGGATGTTAATCAACTAATTAGGGGCTGATTTTAGTTGATTTAATAAACCCCAAGTCTTTCAAAGTTATATCTTCATGCTTATGATTAAACTTCAAAAGATAGGAATGTCAATTGGTTGATATGTTTGGTTGTTGTTTGTTTGGACAAACAAACCCAAATTTTCAGTTTATGTTGGCTGAAAATTTAGGGTTTGATGGGGTTTATTTTGTTTATTGAATAATGTTTATAATTGTTCATATGCTAGTGCATAACCTAGCCTTTGGCCTTATGTTATTTGGATGATTGGAATGGTTGTTTTAATTCATTCAATTGGGTTGTAATATTTATGTTTATTATTTGGGTTTTAATTATTTATTCATTTGGTTATGTAATAAATAGATTAGGTTCATTTCTTTTTATTAGAAAAATGTATTAGGATATAATTTTGTAAAAGGAAGATGCACAAGATCAAGACCCAAAGATGGACATTAAAGACATGGACCTTGAAGTATTTGGATATGGATTCAAGTGGGAGTCCATGGACACATATAATGTGTCATTACAAACCCTTTAGAAAGACCTTATGACAACACTTGTGATGGCAAACAAGTGTTGTCAACTTAGTAGCTATGGTTATGCACTCATGTTTATATGTTTATGCTTGTTTGAATGTTTGTTGTTTGATTGTTTGGTTGATATTTAGACATATATTACAAACTCATAAACAAACTTAACAAGCTGAAAATTAATGGTTCTTAATCATTAAAAGTTAATAAAAGGTTATTAAAAAGGATTAATGATTTTATAATAAAATGTGTTTTATTAAAAGAACCATAGGGTATCTTGTATTTGAAAGCATGCAAATACAAGTACATAGAGTTTTCTAAACTAGAATTATGAAACCCTAAATATTCAAATCCCTTTTAAAATAAGTCAAACACCATCCTCTTATACAACACTCGAATCATTTGAGAACTTGATGTGGGATAAAGGTCACCTAACCACATTAGAGGGAACTTATGAGTTTGAGGTGGGTTTGCCATATGTATGGGATAAAGGTCACCTAACCACTAATATTAGCAAATCCACACGTGTGTCTAAGTAGGATGACTTAATTTGGAAATCATGCATTAGGATCACCGAAGCATGACGTACAAAGGGTGTTGATGGGATAAACATGCCAAACAAACATAAGATGTTTAACCGGTCCCATACACTAGAAATTGTAATAGGTTACAATTGTCAAACGTTGACTACCTTGTTAATTTAAATAAAGGGATAAAGGTCACCTAACCGATATTTAAATGTAACGTTGGATTCTAGATTTTAATTATTAATTGTCTATGAGACGTAAAGGGTATTAATGATTAAAATGTAATTTTTCAGAAATACTAATAAGAACTTTGTTAATTTTATAGAATGGCCGCAAACAACAACAACACAAATCCGACCATCCATAACCTATCACTAAGAACAATCCTTGAAAAGGAACGTCTAAACCATGGGAACTTCATGGATTGGTACCAAAACTTGAGAATCGTTCTCAAGCAAGAAAAGAAGTCCTATGTGTTAGACGATCCCATTCCCGATCAACCCGATGAAAATGACGATGAGGCCTTTACCAAGTGGGTCAAGTACACCGAGGACTCTGTGCAAGTCGCATGTCTCATGCTAGCAAGTATGATTCCCGATTTGCAAAAGGACTTTGAGAACCACAATGCCTATGACATGATCACCCAGTTGAAGGAAATGTTCCAACAACAATCAAGGGTGGAGCGCTTCGAAACGGTTCGAGCACTCCATGCATGTCGAATGGACGAGACCCAATCGGTGTCATCTTACGTTCTTAAGATGAAGAGCCACATTGATCGCCTCGAAAGGCTTAACTGTCGTGTGTCCAATGAGTTGGCAACGGATTTGATCCTCAACTCTCTATCCAAGAAGTTTGATAGCTTCGTTATGAACTATAACATGAATGGATGGGACAAGAGCATTGGTGAGCTTCACTCAATACTCAAAACGGCCGAGGCGGGCATGGGTAGAAAGGTTCTACCGGTCCTTACGATCAATGAAGGAGGTAGTAGGAAAAGGCACCTCCCCGACCCTAGGGCAAGTGTTGCAAGAGGGAAGGGGCACGTCAAGGGGAAGGGAAAAGGAAAAGCAATAGTGGAACCGCCCAAACCAAAAGAAAAGAAGCAAACGGTTGCTCAAAATGACCCGTGTTTTGAGTGTGGTGAGGTAGGCCATTGGAAACGCAATTGTCCAGTCTATCTCAAAGCATTGAGAGAAAAGATGGATGCGGGGCAAACCTCAGGTACAATCTTTATGATACTTGTTGAGCTAAATGTTATTTCTTCTAACACATGGGTACTAGATACCGGAAATGGAACTCATATTTGCAATTTATTGCAGGGGTTCAAAAGAAGTGAGCATTATGCAAAAGGGGAAATTAGTCTCTTCATGGGGAATGGTGCAAAGGTTCACGTGGAAGCCCAAGGAGACTACATTTTGAAGCTTCCAAGTGGTTTGGAAGTTATTTTAGAGAATGTTTTGTATGCTCCTAGTTTAACTAGGAACATTGTTTCTGTTTCCCGTTTAAGACAATGTGATTATGATTTCAAGTTTGTTGACAATGATATTCATGTTTCTTTCAATCATATATTTTATTTTAAGGCTATGCCTTGTAATGGTATTTATGAATTGGTTCATGAAAACACAACATATGATAGCTCAATGTACCAAGTAACTACCAAAAAGCTCAAATTAGATTTGAGTAATTCCTATCTTTGGCATTGTCGCCTTGGTCACATAAACAAGAATCGTATGCAAAAACTCCAAAAGAATGGTCTTTTGAAAACTAATGAAAATGATTCATTTGATGTATGCGAGTCTTGTTTACAAGGTAAAATGACAAAGGCCCCTTTTAGTGGGACTAATGAAAGGGCAAAGGATTTATTAGGAATCATACATTCGGATGTATGTGGACCTTTTAAACCAATAACTAGGAATGGTGAAAGATGCTTCATTACCTTTACCGATGACTATAGTCGTTATGGGTATGTGTACTTGTTAAGACACAAACATGAATCTTTTGAAATGTTCAAAATCTTCAAGAATGAAGTAGAAAATCAACTCAACAAAACGGTCAAGATTCTTCGTACAGATAGAGGAGGTGAATACCTAAGTAGTGAATTTCAAGAGTATCTTAGAAGTTGTGGGATAGTCTCACAACTTACTCCACCTGGAACACCACAACATAATGGTGTGTCTGAGAGGAGGAATCGGACTCTATTGGATATGGTTCGATCTATGATGGCTAGAAGTACACTACCTCTATCATTTTGGGGTTTCGCGTTGCTCTCCGCGGCCCGTATTTTAAATATGGCCCCAACCAAGAAAGTGGAAAGGACACCTTTCGAAATATGGTATGGAAGGGTTCTATCATTATCATATTTAGTTTGGGGGTGTGATTCTTATCCTAAGCAATACACTCAAAACAAGCTCGAAGCCCGATCCACAAAGTGTATCTTCATTGGATATCCTAGAGATTGTATTGGATATTATTTCTATGATCCGACAGAACTGAAAGTTTTTATTGCTCGAAAGGCAGAGTTCTTGGAAACTAAGTTTCTTTCGAAAGAAACTAGTGGAAGAGCAGTGGAACTTGAAGAGGTTCAAGATTCACAAGACGATACACAATTGGTTGATACTAGCAATCAATATGAGGATGTTGAGAATGATCATGTAGATGATCAAGATACATAAAACGTTCGCAGATCTGGTAGAATTAGTGTTCCTCCTGAGAGATATGGATTTTCCATGGATGGATGCTATGTGGTAGATTCGGATGAACCAACCATATACCATGAGGCAATGTCAAAACCTGATTTTGACAAATGGCAAGAAGCCATGAACGTTGAGATGCAATCCATGTATGATAACCAAGTTTGGGAATTGGTTACACCACCTCTTAAGTCCAAGATAGTTGGAAGTAAGTGGGTTTTCAAGAAGAAAACCGATATGCATGGAAACTTGGATACCTATAAAGCTAGACTTGTACCAAAAGGTTTCACTCAAACTCAAGGGGTTGATTATGATGAAACCTTTTCACCTGTGGCAATGCTAAAGTCTATCAGGATATTATTTGCTATAGCAGCATATTATGACTATGAGATTTGGCAAATGGATGTCAAGACCGCTTTTCTTAATGGATATCTTGAGGAAGATGTCCATATGAAACAACCTGAAGGTTTTGTTAATCCAAAACATCCAAACAAGGTATGCAAGTTAAAGAAATCAATCTATGGATTGAAACAAGCATCAAGAAGTTGGAATCACCATTTTGATGATGAAGTAAAGAAATTTGGCTTCATCAAAAATGCTGATGAAGCTTGTGTATATAAGAAAGCTAGTGGGAGCATTATTACTTTCCTTGTATTATATGTCGATGACATTCTACTAATTGGAAACGACATTCCAACCTTGGAAGGTGTAAAAAACTGGCTTGGAAGCTGTTTTTCCATCAAGGATCTCGGTGAAGCCACCTATATTTTGGGAATAAAGATCTATAGGGATAGATCAAGGCGGTTAATAGGTTTAAACCAAAGTACATACATTGAAAAGATCTTGAAAAGGTTCAAGATGGAGAATTCTAAGAAAGGTTTGGTACCTATTCAAAAGGGGACTATATTGAGCTCATCTCAATGCCCTAGTTCAAAGGTTGAACAAGAAAGATTGAATGGAGTCCCATATGCATCTGCTGTAGGATCCATCATGTATGCAATGATATGTACTAGGCCGGACATGTCATGTGCTCTAAGCATAACAAGTAGATATCAACAAAATCCTGGTAATAGTCATTGGATGGCTATTAAGAGTATTTTGAAATACCTTAGAAACACTAAGGATATGTTCTTAATATATGGAACTGGTGAGGAGGAGCTCGTTGTAAAGGGTTACACGGATGCGAGTTTCCAAACTGATCGAGATGATTCTCGATCACAGTCGGGATATGTCTTTATTATGAATGGAGGAGCAGTCTCTTGGAAGAGCTCAAAGCAAGATGTAGTGGCACTATCTACAACAGAATCAGAATACATCGCCGCTTCATTGGCAGCTCAAGAAGCTGCGTGGCTTAGGAAGTTCATTGCTGATCTAGGGGTTGTTGCTACCATTCAAGACCCCCTAGAGATCTTTTGTGACAACGAAGGTGCTATTGCTCAAATCAAGGAACCTCGTGCTCATCAAAAGACTCGGCACATTGAACGGAGATTCAACTACATTAGGGATGAAGTTGAAAAGGGGAAGATATGTATTCAAAAAGTTCATACCGATCAAAACATTGCGGATCCATTCACGAAGCTTCTAGATAGGTCAAAGCATGAAAGTCACACTTGTGCCTTAGGACTTCGATATTCTAGTGATTGGACTTGATCAAATTTAGTATTTGAGTATGTGGAACTCTTTATTATTTGAGTAAAATTATTTGGTTATAATGTTTCAATTAATGTTCCAATTTAGCATGTTTAATCCATGAGTAAATTATTTACTCTAAATGTCCGTAGTCGTTCATACTTGTGGGAACAAGTGTGAGGGTAAGATTATTATGAATTTGGATTGGTTGATATTCATAAGGATGAATATAGAGCAATGGGTTGCTACCAAGGTTCATAGATATTTGTGGGATACAAATATTGGACTAACCCGCATCTCAAATTTTACTACATGGAATCTTATTGATTGATCATAAGTAAATTTGAGTAAAGGCGAATATCATTTGGTATCCTCCGACCTGAGATACATATTGGGTTTTGATATTCACCAAGTATTATGCCTTGAGCTAATTCTTCACTGTCCTGAAATAATGGACAGTACACAAGGGTATGTTCAGGTATGTAACGAGGTGTTTATGAGAAACGTATGTAGTCAAGATGGAATTTGTTCCTCTTATTCATTGAGAGTTAGATGTCTAAGGCCTGATTAAGTTAAATCAACAAGGAATGATCATTCTGTGTTCTTGGATTTAACATGACATCTGTAAAAAAAGGATAGATGATTGATTCTCCTAAATCATTTCAAGTAGGGTACTTAAATGGGATGATGTTATTGAATGGCTATAAGTCATGCGTATTAAGGGTAGTAAACCGTTGTTAGGCGTCATTTACTGCTTGCATCAATCTTCTATAAATCTTGGGCAAGTGGGAGATTGTAGGATTCTATGTACCCAAGACACTTAGAATATTGATGTGGTTAGTACGTTATGATCCAAGTCGGGTTATACCCAATAACAAGCTTAGCAAACACCAATTAATATTTAATTGATGATATGATCATGCAATTAAATATTTACACCAATTTAGAAAATGGGTTTTCTAAATGAGTTGCATATGAGATGGAACAATTTATTAGGATATTTTGTTCAATAATATTATTTGTAATGTTATTTAAGTAAGTTAGATAACATTACAAATTAATAATAGGAGTGTATGGATTATATAATTAAAAGGTTAGTTGTATATATATCTAATAAAAGACTAGTTATATGTGTGTGTTATTGTTTGAAGTTTATAAAAAAGGAAAGCTCTCTTTTTTTTAAACAAAACCGTCCACCATATACACATGCATGTGTGCATGTGCTTTGATTCTCTTGAGTGGAAGACATTCTATGCATGCTTGTCATAGAGTTCCACTAAGTGACATTGATAAGAACATCACACATGGTCATTGTCTAGGAGAACTAACTAGAAAAACACTCTCATCTATTCATTCATTACATGCAAACTTGAACTTCATCTCACTCTCTCTCTCTCTCTCTCAAGTTTACGGAAACAAGGCAGAAAAGAAGAGGATTTGGAGCTGATTTTTGGTGTCCTCTACCTGGCAAGAGTGGTGTTTGATCAAGGGCTTGGGGTATACAAAGCTTGAGGATCTCTACTTTGAGCTCTTGGCCGATTTCAAGCATCCAAAACCACCCATCTTTGGTCGACATTCTGCTGCAGTAAGGTACTAAATCACAGCTCTATATAGCTGTGATTTTATGTGCATTTACATATGTTCATAGCTTGCATATTCACATAAATGATCCTTTGTTCTTTGGGTTTGTTTTATACATTAATATGGTCATCTAATGAACATATTTTTCAGCTTATAAAAGGTTTATAAAGTTGTAATTCCACTGCGTTTTCAGAAAGTTTAAATGGTTAAACTATGATTTTATATTCGTCTTGTAGTCTGCTAACCAATCCATTCCTAGGACTACATCAAACCCGCCTAAGGCCATCACAAACAGTCTAGCAGGAAACTTATGACCTTCTAGTTCTATATCACAACCCTCAATCAAGTCAGAAATCCTTGTAGACTCACCTATGGCAGTTTCTACATCAAAGGGCTCATCAATACATCTACTACTAACAGGCAAATTAGCACGGAAAGCAGCAGAAATAAAACTTCTACTAGCACCTGAATCAAATAACACAAAAGCAAGAGTTTGGTTTACTAGAAACGTACTTGACACAACATCGGGGTCCGTCCTAGCCTCCTCCCTGGTCATTGTAAATGCTCTGGCGCTTGCCCTTTGCTCCTCAGTTCCGGTCTTCTTCCCCACTCCGGAACTCTCTGCCCTCGGCTTCTTGCACTCCCTGCTCAGGTGGCCTACTTCACCACAGTTATAGCACCTCGCTACTCTGCAATCTCTAGAGATGTGGTCGGGCTTCCCGCACTTGAAACAAACATTTAGCCCCAGCCTGCACTCACCAGCGTGCTCCTTCCCACACTTACCGCACTTCTTCATTCCCGAGCCTATTGCAACCACCCTCGACCTTCCACCCTCGCTTTCTTGTTATTTGGGGTAAAGCCGCCACACCCAAACCGTTTCCTGTTCTAGTTCCAGTCATCATCACCGGTTTTCTTCCCTTCAACCACCATCACCTCCCTCTCATCATACAATCTTCCAGCCAAATCAACCACCGACCTAAACGTACTCGGTCGGGCGACAATCATGTGCTGCGGATATCCGCCGACAAGCCCTGAATGTATCTTTTACTTCCGTGACAGGGGCGTCACCTGGTCCGGCAATAGCCGTGTGATCTTGTTGAACTTGGTGGTGTACTGTTGATGTGTCATGGTTCCCGCCTCCAACTACAGGAACTCCTTTTCCACCTTGTCCAACTCCCGATGAGGACAGAACTCCTCAATCACCAATTTCTTCAAGTCCGGCTACCTTATTCTACCGATTGCCCTACTACCCTCGGCTTGGAGAATGTTGTCCCACCAGCATAGAGCCGAGTCCACAAACGAGTGAGTGGCGAACTTCACCTTCTGGTCTTCCCGGCACTCGCTGATTTCAAGGACGGCCTCCATCTCCCTCAACCATTAGTGAGCAGCAGCAGCAGTGCCATTAACATCAAAGATAGGGGGCTTGCATCTTTGGAATGCCCCATAATTACAGCCTCGTGCTGCCTTAGGCACAGGCTCTTCTTCCTCCTCCTCATCAGTAGGGACAACCGTCTCAGTCTCCGGTTGCTCTCCCCTTCCCGAGGACCTATTCCTCTCCCTCCTCTCTCCTTCCCTTACAGCGTTAATCACCTCAGTCACCATAGACAGTAAGATTGTTTGCATGACTTGGTGAACCTCCTCTACCACAGCCTCCTTCACTGAGGCCCTCAAATTGGCACTCTCATCACCACCTTCTGGATGAGGGGTCTCAGGCTCATCATGAGCCACCTCTTCAGCCCTGGGCCTTCCCCTTATGACCCATGGTCTAGCACCACGTCCACCATGTACTTCGCCTCGTGAAGCCTTAGAAGATCCACCTCCAGCCATCCTCTAACACACTATAAGATTCAAACACTAACACGGTCATTCAAGGTAATGTCTTAGTTTATGTCAAGTATAGTAAGTCCCTAATTATAATGGCCAGTTGTGATTAGCCACTTACTTTACTCTTCATACCCCAAGCATTTCCTATCCTGACTACATCAGTATCTAAATCTACTATGGCCGAACAGATCAAATAGCATGCGCACATAATACCGGTTAACATTTAAGAAAATACCTGATGGCACGTAGCTACTCGGTCTAGCATCCTTTCCCCTTTATCCCATTCTTAGTTTAAGTTTAGGTTTTTGAAAATATTTTACCCAATTAACATAAACTATGGCTCTTATACCAACTTGTAAGGCCCCGTTCCCGAGCATCTCACAGTTGGTCATTCATCGCACATAAGTCATACAATATATGTTTATTTAAAACATCGCAGTGGAAATTAATTAAAACCATTTCATATAATTATAATTGCTTTTGCAAAATAATACATCACTGTTACATTACAAAACATCAGTTGTTGCATTACATCACAAGAACATTATCGCAATATAAAATGGATGCCATCTAAAAATAAGCCAAGTAGCTGCCCCGTGCTATCCTCAGCAACTCTTACCTGCCAACTGGAAAATACATAAAAGTCAGCGTTGCTGAGTGATTTCTAGTTTTATAAAAATATAACATACTTTACTTTCGTTAAAACCCTTCTTAAATTTCGTACGCGATCATGCATCATACGTACAAATAGATAATATCGTTATTATCTTCCATTATCAGTCGTTATCTTTCATTATCATATTCATACTTTCATACTATTCTATTCATTAGCATTCACTTACATATACTTACTTTCATTTCATGCTTTTTATTAACGTTCTCTTTCGTATACATTCTTTCGTTTCGTACTTTACATTACCTCTTACTTTCGTTCTCATACTTTCGTAACGTACTTTACATCATTCTTTTACTTTCTTACTTTCTTACCTTCTTTCGTACGTTACATCATTCTTTTACTTTCATACGGATCGATGAACAATACCCCGAACGTTACGAACGAAGCTGATGCTGGGCCTGTGGTGATTAAATCACGAACATTGTGCACGAAGCTGACCCAGTCACCTAGGGCAAGTCATCTCTCCCATTCATTCAAACCAATTAGTAATACCCCGAACATTGTGCACGAAGCTGATGCTGGGCCTGTGGTAATTAACTCACGAACATTGTGCATGAAGCTGACCCAGTCACCTAGGGCATACCATAAAGGTATTGTCAATCTTAATGATCAACCCTCCATGCATCCTTTGGGTTATTAAAACCGCACACAGTTGAGCTAACGATAACATGGTCATGCACCTCCTTTCTATTTGCTTGCAAGCCATTCTTTCATTCATTTCATTTTACATCTCATCTTTGTTATCTTTCACTTCGTTACGATATTCTTTACATTCTTTCATTCATTTGTCATACTACGTAAAGTAATAACATAATATTTAACGTATTTTATAATATAATATAAATACGTTTGAACACCATTAAGCGATAACATATTATGCATAATATACATCATTCGTACATACTATAACCCTAGACCATCACATAATCATACTTAAAATGGGTAATCATAGCCCATGGTCAAATCAGGTCAATCCCTACAAATTCTGGTTTTCCTAAAATTTCAGAAATAATTCTAAGTGTTTGGGCGCATGGGAACTATTTGGGCGTTTCTGCCCTGTTTAGGCGTTTCGCCACTATGTGGGCATCTAAGCTTACACTTAAGTTTATTAACACTTAGGCGCATGGGCCTTTGGGCGCTTAGACACTATTCAGGCACATGGGCCTAACACTTAGTCTTTCTGGACAAATTTTCCAGGCGTTTGGCTACTATTTAGGCGCATGGGGTTTTGGGCGGTTGGGCACACTTAGGCAGTTTCGACTGTTGGGCACATGGGCCACTGTTTAGGCGCATGGGCCACTGTTTAGGCGCATGGGCAACCAGCGCATGTGCAACCAACTTGCCCCAAATCAACATAATTCAGTCCAAATTCATATCTAACATGTTCTAAGCTTAGTTCTTACATTCTAAGCTACAAAACATATTCTTAACATAATCATAACATCATATTCACCCAAAATATACACCTACCCACATACACATTCGCACACACATACGGGTACATACACCCATTTTATGAAAACATATTTACATTCATTTCCAGCCCCAAATCAGTAAAAAAAACATGTTAAAAAGGGGGTTCTAGAACTCACCTTTGTCAAACTTTCGGGTAGACTTCTTCAAACCCGTTGGTTATGAGCTTAAACACCTAATAACCCACTAAAAACACACAACCCGAACATACAAACATGTATAAGCATATAACTGAGGCATAGGCCGACCAAGAACAACTCAAAACAAAGAATTCTTACCTTAATTCGACTTCTTCTTGTTCTTCCTTCCAAAAATCCAAACTCTGCTCTTTCTCTCTCTAAAATTCCGAATGCAAAAAGGTGATGTGCAACCAATATGGGTGGCCATACCACCTTTTGTACCCACTTGTTATTCGTTTTGTTGTTTTGACTCTTTTAACCCCTCATCTTGGGTTAAATTGCATTTTCCTTCTTTTATTCGCGTTTATTATTTCTTTCTCGTCTTTAAAAATATCCGGGTGTTACATGCTACTTCTGTATTATTTGATTCTGGTGCTAGTAGGAGCTTTATCTCCTCTGTATTTTATGATATGTTGCCTGCTAGGAGTAGAAAGATTGATGAGCCCTTTGTCGTAGAAACTACTATTGGTAAATCCACTAGGATATCTGATGCTTTAGAGGATTGTGTGATAGAATTGGAAGGGCACATGTTTCCTGCTAGATTGTTTGTGATGACCTTAGGCGGATTTGATGTTGTCTTAGGGATGGATTGGCTAGTAGCCTACGAGGCAAATATCGTGTGTCGAAAGAAGATGATTCGATTGACCGCGCCCGATGGGAGTTCGGTGACGATGTACGGTGGTCGAGTTACTACGGTTCCGAAAGTGATTTTGATGGTGGTGGCAGAGAAGTGTATGAAACGTGGATGTAATACCTACCTGGCTTACGTGAAGGATGTGGATGTGTCAGTACTATAATAGTCCGACGTACCAATTGTGTGCGACTTCCCGGACGTGTTCTGGAAGACCTATCTGGTGTGCCGCCTGACTATGAGATCGAGTTCTAGATTGACCTAATACAAGGTGCTCAACCTATTACTAAGGAACCGTATCGTCTAGATCCATATGAGATGAAGGAACTGATGGATCAGTTGCAAGAGCTATTAGATAAGTGGTTCATTCGATCGAGTATCTCCCCATGGGGTGCTCCGGTCTTATTCGTAAAGAAAAAGGACGATAGTATGAGGATGTGCATCGACTACCGTGAGTTAAACAAGTTAACCGTGAAGAACCGATATCCACTACCCAGAATTGATGACTTGTTTGATTAGCTCCAAGGTGCCAGTTGGTTCTCGAGGATAGATCTCCAATCTGGTTACTATCAATTGAAGATGAAGGAACAGGACATTCCTAAGACAGCTTTTCGCATGCATTACGGACACTACGAGTTTCTCGTTATGTCTTTTGGTTTAACCAACGCGCCAGCTGCTTTTATGGACTTGATGAATCGGGTGTGCCGGCCGATGTTAGATAAAGAAGTGATTGTGTTCATTGATGATATCCTGATTTATTTAAAGAGCGAAGAGGAGCATGACGATTACATTCTAGAGGTACTGGAGACGCTTAGAAGGGAGAAGTTGTATGCCAAGTTCTCCAAATGTGTGTTCTGGTTGCGCGAGGTTCAGTTTTTGGGTCATGTTGTTAATCCTGAAGGGATCATGGTGGACCCAACAAAGGTTGAGGCAGTGATGAAATGGAAATCCCCAAAGACGCCATTTGAGATCCGAAGTTTCTTGGGTTTGGCGGGTTATTACAGGAGATTCATCCAAGACTTCTCCAAGATAGTTTCTCGATTGATTAAGTTGACCCGTAAATATGTGAAGTTCCTATGGGGTCAAGCGTAAGAGAATGCTTTCGAGGAGTTGACGACGAGATTGACTCAAGCTCCTGTCTTGACTTTACCCGATGGAAGTGAAAATTTGGTGGTATATTAGGATGCTTCTTATTCGGGATTGGGTTGCGTGTTGATGCAATGGGGGAAAGTTGTAGCCTACGCGTCCTGACAGTTAAAGATCCATGAGGCTAACTATCTCATTTGGAGTTGGCGTCCGTGGTCTTTGCGTTAAAGATTTGGAAGCACTATTTGTATGGGATGAAATGTTATATTCACCGACCATAAGAGCTTGAAGTAATTTTTCGAAAAAAAAACCTGAAACATGAGGCGAAGGAGATGGTTGGAGCTTATAAAGGATTATGACTGTGAGATCCGCTACCATCCAGATAAGGCCAACGTCGTGGCTAATGCCCTAAGCCGAAAAGAGAGACCCGAGCTAATTCAATGAAGGCTTATCAGTTGTTTATGACTGCTGATTTGATGAAACAGGTCAAGGAATTTCAGGATGAAGATCTGAAAGAAGGTCGGATTAATTCCGAGCGTATGAAGGGTCTGGTCGTAGAGTTAGGTGAGAACACTATCGGTGTTAAAACCCAAACTGGACGGATATGGATACCTCGTTATGGGGATCTAAAAGGGAGGATTATGGACGAGGCTTATAAGACTCGGTACTCGATTCATCCCGGTGCCACAAAGATGTATCATGATATGAAGAAGGATTATTGGTGGCCGGGAATGAAGCGCGTTGTAGAGTAGTATGTGAGTAAGTGCCTTACTTGCTTGCAAGTGAAGGCGAAACATCAGAAGCCATATAGGAAGATCCAACCTTTGGATATACCTGAGTGGAAATGGGAGCGCATCACCCTGGACTTCATTACGAAGTTGTCGCGTACGATAATAGGTTACAATGCCATATGGGTGATAGTTGATCGTTTGACGAAGAGTGCTCACTTTCTGCTAATCTGTGAAACGTATTCATCCGAGAGGTTAGCGGATCTATTAATCAAAGAGATTGTTACGTGTCATGGTGGGACTAGTGTCTATCGTGTCTGATCGTGACACTCGATTCACATCCAAGGTTTGGAAGAGATTTCATGACGCGATGGGGACAAGGTTGCACATCAGTACGATTTATCATCCTCAGACGGATGGCCAGTCAGAGAGAACTATACAGACGCTTGAGGATATGCTCCGAGCATGCGTTGTTGATTTTGGAGGAAGTTAGGACGAACACTTACCGCTAGCTGAATTCTCATATAACAATAGTTATCATGCCAGTATTGGCATGCCACTATATGAGATGCTATACGATAGGAAGTGTAGAACGCCTGTATATTGGGGTGACATTGCAGAAGGAGTTGGGGGAGCATGGAGGTGATCGAGGCTATCACTAAAAAGCTGGAAAAGATCAATGCCTTTATGAAGGCGGCAAAAGATAAGCAAAAGTCGTATGCTGACAAGAGACGTAGACCGATTGAATTTGAGGTGGGCGATAAAGTTATGCTGAAGGTTTCACCTTGGAAGGGGTAAGTTGAGCCTGAGGTATATAGGACCTTTCCGAATCATTGCTCGAGTAGGAGAGGTAACCTATAGGTTGGAGCTGCCTGATGAGTTAAGTGGGATCCATCGAACATTCCATGTATCTCATCTAAGAAAATGCCTAACGGATGAAGATATGATTGTACCACTGAAGGACATCGAAGTGGATGAACGACTCAATTATGTAGAGCAACCCGTGGCAATCATTGACCAAAAAAAGAAAAGATTACGGAATAAAGTGGTACCATTGGTGCGAGTACAGTGGAGGCACAAGAAAGGATCGAGTCCATGTGGGAAACTAAGGAAGTGATGAGACAACATTATCCACAACTGTTCGAGGAGTGACAGGTTTCAGGGACGAAACCTATATAAGGGGGTGGACTTGTAACACCCAAAAATTTTATAAAAGAAAGGAAAAAAAGAAAGAAAAATAAAATAATCCAAGTTAAGGGTTAAGTTGTGCAAGAGGCAAACTTTAATATTATTATGTTAAAAAGATGGGCATGGCCGCCCACTACCCTGCTACATCCAACTGCTTCGGTTTTTAGAGAGAGAGTAGAGTTCCATTGGTTTTTAGAGAGAAGAAGAAGAAAATCAGGGTGAGGGTGAGTTTTTCGTGTATTTTACACGGTTTTAGCTGGACTTTCAGCCTTTGGACCGAGCCTTATGTGTTTGTGTGTGTTCCAGGTACAAATTAGCTATCCATTTTAAAATTTAACATTCATAAACTTTGGTCAGAGAGATTTCTAATTCATACCGATGATAATGCAGCCTCCGTCGTACATCGTAGATTGTATTGTTGTCTCTTTGATTCGCTAAGGTTTGACCATCAACAGAACGGTTAAAGCTTTCTTATTTGATCGGTTCTTTGCTTATTAACCCAGGTAACTACATTGATCTTTCGTTTCCTCACACATAGGCATGATGGTTTTAAATATATTCCTTACAAAAACTAGTAAATCTGTTTCCGGCGATGAGGATTTTATTAAAGATTCATCCATATTGGATTAAAGGCATAAACACACCCATTTAAAAGAAAAATTCAGTTTGAATTTCTTGCGTATGTTAATTGTTCTAGACCTACAACTTTCTTTGTTGCTGACATGAAATATGAACCAAGTAGTTTAGAAAGTTAGCACTTGCATATAAATATTGTTGGTTGCCAGACCTGGTGCTGTTTTATAAAATCAAGTGTCATAATTGCACATTTGATATTAAATTGTATATGATTAAACGTTCGAACGGTTTTGGTGATTGGTGAATCATTTTATTAATTGGTAAATTTTAATCTAAACTCCTATGAAAAAATATAAGAATTTTTTAGTTAAGCATGCAATAATGCTATAGTGTTTATTCAACCGTTTTTTTTGTTTATTCATTCGCGCATACATTGTGAACCTTGTGGGAATATTTAAAATTATGTGAGGTTTGTTTACCAAGAAACTTCACATCAGAAACTTTAAAGAATGAATTCAGGACTTTTTTTTAAATGTCAAACCTCCATGTACTTTCAACGCAACCAATTTTAAGTCATATGTATAGAAGTTAGTAATCGTTTAAGGACCTTAAAGCTCCGTCGCCGGAAAACCCATAAGCGTTCACAAAAAGGAAATTTAGTCCATAGATATGACTTGAATACTAATTTAAGGATCAGGTTTTAATACTATTTTTGTAAGGCCTTATTCCCGGACACCTCACAGTTGGTCATTCATCGCACATAAATCATACATTTATTTAAAACATCACATCGGAAATTACTTAAAACCATTTCATATATTAATGACAGCTTTTGCAAAATAATACAATGTAATTAACTGTTATAAAATATCATAATTTGCATTACATCACAAAAATATCATTGTTATACAAATGGATGCCATCCCAAAAATGCCAAGTAGCTGCCCCATGCCATCCTCAGCAACAATCACCTGCCAACTGGAAAATACATAAAAGTCAGCGTTGCTGAGTGAGTTCTAGTTTTATAGATAAAATACTTTACTTATCATTTAAAAACGTTCTTTACATTCATATGTTCTCATACATCATACGTACAAATAGATAATCTTATTATTATCTTCATCATTATTCATTAACTTTCGTTTATTCATCATCGTACGTCATCGTTATCATTCGTTATCTTCCTTACCATATTTTACGTACATTCACCTTTATCTTCTCACATTCCGGGTCAATGCCACGGGCTATACCCCACCGTCATGCATAAAGCGGGTACTGGGCCGAAGTCTATAATTAGACTCCCATACATTGTGTTCGGTGGCCTGACCACAGTACCGGGGTAACTTCATTCGGACCAATGCCATGTGCTATACCCCACCGTCATGCATAAAGCGCGCACTGGGTCGAAGTCTATAAATAGACTCCCATACATTGTACCCGGTGGCCTGACCACAGTACCAGGGTAAGCGCCAAAGATCCCATACGTATGATCAATCACAAGGATTGGACCCCAGTGTGCATCCTTCCTGGGTAGCTATCCCACACAGTTGAGCTAACACCCTTCATTGGGTGTGAACCTCCATACATTGCTTGCAAGACTTTTCTTACATTCGTTCGTTCATAAATGCATGCATTCATTCTTTCTTTACGTTCCACTTATCGTTATCATTAACTTCCGCTTACATAATACTTTTCATTCATTTCATACTCAGAACATGTAAGTCATGGAATAATACATAATAGGAACATAAGGAAACACAGCATAAACATACATAGCATCACATAACATCACATACATCATCACACATCATCATAAACATCATGCATCATCCATTCCCATACACATACACATACCTAACAAGTCATTATAGAACATAATTGGCCCTCCGTGGGACAGCGGGGGTTCGGGGGTGGCAGCCCTTGACAGCGGGGTCCTAGGGGCAACGCCCCTGGCTGGGGCCGTGCTGCCAGGTCAGCGTGAAAATTTTTTATTTTAACAATTGGTATAGCACATTTTGTTATAGAAAAATTGATCTTCCTGTTAAAACCTCTTAAAATCTTGGTCATTTAAATCGTATATTTGGTATGCATTTTCAACCCCAAAATTCAGAAAAAATATTTCTAAGTCTTAGGCGCATGGGCACTATGCAGGCGCATAGGCACTATGCAGGCGCATGGGAACTATGCGGGCGCATGAGCACTATGCAGTCGCATGAACACTAAGGCGCATGGGAAGGTTCTGGGCGCATGGGCACTATTGGGGCGCATGGGCCGACACTTGGTCATTCTGGGCAAATTCTAGGCACATGGCCATTATTTGGGCGCATAGGGTTTTGGGCGCATAGGGTTTTGGGCGCATGGGAACACTTGGGCAATTCTAACCGTTGGGCACATGGGCCACTATTTAGGCGCATTGGCAACCAACTCATACTAATTAACACAATTCAGCCCCCAAACTAACATATATCATGATCTAAGCTTAACACTAACATTCTAAGCCACATAAGCACATTCATAACATGATTATAACATCATAACCACCCAAATCATACACCCCTACGAACACATACAAATACACATACGGGTATGAATGCCCATTTTATAAAAATGTTCATACATGCATTTCCAGCCCCAAAATCAGTTAAAACATGTAAAAAGGGGTTCTAGAACCCACCTTATGCAACTTTGGGTATAACTTCCTTCAAACCCGTTTGCTATGAGCTCAAACACCTAAAACCCACCAAAACACACAACCGAACATACAAACACGTATAAGCATAAACCCGAGATTGAAATTCAGTCAAAACACTTCAAATCACCTAAAACATACCTTGAATTCGATCTTCTTCTTGTTCTTCTTTAAGAACCCGAATTCTCTGCTTGTTCTCTCTCTAAAACTGAAAGAAATGAGATGTGCAATTGATTATGGGAGGCCATACCACCTTTATGCACCCACTTTTATTCTTTTTGTCCTTTTGACACTTTTAACCCCTTAACTTGGGTTAAATTGCACTTTCTCCTTTTATTCACGTTTATTCTTTTATTCTTGTCTATTAAAAATATCCGGGTGTTACAATCCACCCCCTTTATATAGGTCTCATCCCCGATACCTGTTATTCCTCAAACAGATGAGGGTAATGCTCCCTCATCTCTTCTTCAGTCTCCCACGTAGACTCGGACCCCTTCTTGTGCTTCCACTGTACACGCACAAGAAGAACCACTTTATTCCTTAACCTTTTCTCTTTACGATCAATGATCGCCACTGGTTGCTCCACATAGTTGAGCCGTTCATCTACTTCAATATCCTCCAATGGTACAACCATATCCTCATCTGCCAAACACTTCCGCAAATGAGATACATGGAATATCGGGTGAATTCCACTTAACTCATCGGGTAGTTCTAACCTATACACCACCTCTCCTACTCAAGCAATGATTCGGAAAGGCCCTATGTACCTCGGGCTTAACTTGCCCCGCTTTCTAAACCGAATGACAACCTTCCAAGGTAAGATTTCAACATAACCCTATCACCCACCTGGAACTCAATTGGTCTATGTCTCTTATCAGCATACGACTTTTGTCTATCCTTAGCTGCCTTCATAAAGGCTTTGATCTTTTCTAGTTTCTCAGTCGTATCCTCGATCACCTTAATATTCCCAACTCTTTCTGACCAATATCACCCCAACAAACGGGTGTCCTATATCTCCTACCATATAGCATCTCGTATGGTGGCATGCCAATGCTGGCATGATAACTGTTGTTGTATGAGAATTCTGCTAATGGCAAATGATCATCCCAACTTCCTCCAAAATCGATCACGCATGCTCGAAGCATGTCCTCGAGTGTCTGGATCGTCCTCTCAGACTGAGCATCCATCTGAGGATGATAAGCCGTGCTGATGTGTAGTCTCGTCCCTATCGCATCATTGAATCTCTTCTAAAACTTAGATGTAAACCGAGTGTCATGATAAGATAGAATAGACACCAGTACACCATGACGAGCTACAATCTCCTTGATGAATAGATCCGCGAGTCTCTCAGAGGAATACGTCTCTCGGATCGGTAGGAAGTGAGCACTCTTCGTCAAACGATCAACTATCACCGATATGGCATCATACCCTCTCGGGGTACGCGGTAACTTCGTAATAAAGTCCATGGTGATATGCTCCCACTTCCACTCAGGTATATCCAAAGGTTGGATTTTCCCGTACGGCTTCTGATGCTCCGCCTTCACTTGCAAACAATTAAGGCACTTACTCACGTATTCCGCTACGTCACGCTTCATACCCGACCACCAATAATTCTTCTTCATATCATGGTACATCTTGGTAGCATCGGGATGAATGGAGTATCGAGTCTTGTGAGCCTCATCCATGATCTTTCCATGTAAGTCCTCGTAACAAGGAATCCACATCCGCCCGTATCGGGTTCTAACACCGAGAGTGTTTTCACCCTACTCTGTGACTAGGCCTCTCATCCTTTCAGAGTTAAGATGATCTTCTTTCAACGCCTTATCTTGAAACTCCTTGACCTGCGTCATCACATCAGAAGTCATAATCAACTGATAAGCCCTCATCCATCAGCTCGGGTCTCTCCTTTCGGCTAAGGGCATCTGCCACCACGTTGGCCTTGCCTGGATGGTAATGGATCTCTCAATCGTAATACTTTATGAGCTCCAACCATTGCCTCTGCCTCATATTCAAATCTTTCTGCTCGAAGAATTACTTCAAGCTTTTGTGGTCAATGAAGATGGTGCACTTCGTCCCGTATAGGTAGTGTCGCCAAATCTTCAAAGCAAAGACCATAGTTGCCAGCTCCAAGTCATGAGTAGGATAATTAACCTCATGTACTTTCAACTGTCGGGATGCGTATGCTATAACCTTCCCTCGTTGCATCAACACGCAACCCAACCCCGAGTAAGAAGCATCCAAATAGACTACCAAGTCCTCGCTTCCTTCGGGTAAGGATAAAATAGGAGTTTGTGTTAACCTCATCTTTAACTCTATAAAAGCCTTCTCCTGATCTTGACCCCATGCAACCTTCACATCCTTACAGGTCAGCTTAGTTAACGGAGAAGCTATCTTGGATAAGTCTTGGATCAATCTTCGATAATATGCCGCCAACCCCAAGAAGCTACGAATCTCAGATGACGTCTTTGGAGACTTCCATTGCATCACCGCCTCCACCTTTACCGGGCCTATCATAATCCCCTCGGGATTTACCACGTGACCCAAGAATTGAACTTCGCGCAACCAGAACGTGCACTTGGAGAACTTGGCATACAGCTTCTCCTTTCTCAATGTCTCCAACACTTCTCGAATGTGACAGGCATGCTCTTCTTCGGTCCTTGAATAAATCAGGATATCATCGATAAATACAATCACTGATTTATCCAACATCGACCGACACACTCGATTCATCAAGTCCATAAACCCAGCTGGTGCATGGGTTAAACCAAAAGACATAACGAGAAACTCGTAGCGTCCATAACGCATGTGAAAGCTGTTTTAGGGATATCCTGCTCTTTCACCGTCAACTGATGGTAGCCAGATCGAAGGTCTATCCTCGAAAACCAACTGACACCTTGAAGTTGATCAAAAAAGTCATCAATCCTTGGTAATGGATACCGATTCTTCACTGTCAACTTGTTCAACTCATGGTAGTCGATGCACATCCTCATACTACCATCCTTCTTCTTCACAAACAAGACCGGAGCACCCCAAGGAGAGATACTCGGTCTAATGAACCACTTATCGAGCAACTCCTGCAGTTGCTCCATCTATTCCTTCATCTCTGAAGGAGCCAAACGATACGGTGCCTTAGCAACAGGCTGAGGGTATCAAATCAATTTGAAATTCGATTTCACGATCCGATGGCACACCTAATAAGTCCTCTGGGAACACATCAGGAAAGTCACACACCACCGGTACATCGGAAAATTATGGCGTTGACGTGTGCATATCTTTTACGTAGGCCAGATAGGCACTACATCCCCGTCTCAGGCATTTTCCCGCCACCACCATCAAAATCACTTTTGGAATCGTCGTAACTCGATCACCGTATATCGCCACCGAACTCCCGTCAGGCCCTGTTAATCTAATCATCTTCTTGCGACACACAATGTTCGCTTTGTGCTCCGCTAACCAATCCATTCCTAGGACTACATCAAACCCGCCTAAGGTCATCACAAACAGTCTAGTAGGAAACTTATGACCTTCTAGTTCTATGTCACAACCCTTAATCAAGTCAGAAATCCTTGTAGACTTACCTATGGAAATTTCTACATCAAAGGGCTCATCAATACATCTACTAATAACATGAAAATTAGCATAGAAAGTAGCAGAAATAAAGCTTCTACTAGCACCTGAATCAAATAAGACAAAGGCAATAGTCTGGTTTACTAGAAACGTACCTGACACAACATTGGGGTCCATCCTAGCCTCCTCCCTGGTCATGGTGAATGCTCTAGCGCTCGCCTTCTACCCTTCAGTCCCAGTCGTCTTCTTTGCTCTGGAACTCTCAGCCCTTGGCTTCTTGCATTCACTACTTATGTGACCCTCTCCGCCACAGTTAAAACATCTAGCCACACGACAGTCCTTTGCTATATTCCCCGTCCTCCAACACTTGAAGCATACATTCGATCCCCACCTACATTCTCCGGTATGCTCCTTTCGACATTTTCCACACCTCTTTGACCCCGCATCGGATGTGACAAGACGTCGGTCATCCACCTGTGCACTCTTGTTGTTTGCCGGAGCACTACCCCATCCAAACCGCTTCCCGTTCAAGTTCTGGTCACCACCACCTTTCTTGCTCACCTCATCCCCCACTACCTCCCTTTCATCATACAGTCTTCCCGCCAAATCAACCACCGACCTGAACGTGCTCGGTCGGGCAGTGATCATATGCCTGCTGATGTCCGCCGGTAAGCCCTGAATGTATCTCTTGATCTTCTGTGACAAGGGTGTCACCTGATCCGACATTATCCATGCCATCTCGTTAAACTTGGTGGTGTATTGTTGATGTGTCATTGTTCCTGCTTAAAGTTGCAGGAACTCTCTCTCCACCTTGTCTAACTCCCGATGAGGACAGAACTCCTTAATCACCAACTTCTTTAGCTCACTCCACATCATCCTGCCAATCGCCCTGCTACTCTCGGCTTGGACAATGTTGTCCCACCAACATTGAGCCGAGTCCACGAACGAATGAGTGGCAAACTTACCTTCTGATCCTCCCTGCACTCGCTGATATCGAGCACAACCTCCATCTCTCTTACCCATCGATGGGCAGCAGCAGCAGTACCATTGCCATCAAATGTTGGGGGCTTGCATCTTTGAAATGCCCTATAGTTACAGCCTCATGCTGCCTCTGGCACAGGCTCTTCTTCCTCCTCCTCATCAGTGTGGACAACCGTCCTAGTCTCCGGTTGTTCCCCTCCCCGTGTGGGCCTTCTCCTTTCCTTCCTCATTCCTTCCCTAACAGCTTTAATCACTTCAGTCACCACAGACGGCATAATCATCTGTATGACCTGATGAACCTCTTCTACCACAGCCTCTTTCACCAAGGCCCTTAGGTTAGCACTCTCATCACCACCCTCCGGATGAGGGGTCTCAGGCTCTTCATGAGCCACTTCTTCAGCTCTTGGCCTTCCTCTTGTGGCCCGTTGTCTAACACCATGTCCACCAGACCTCCACCTCGAGAAGCCTTCGAAGATCTACCACCAGACATCCTGTAACACGCTATAAGATTCAAACACTAACACGGTCATTCAAGGGAATATCTCAGTTTATGTTAAGTATAGTAAATCCCTAATTATAGTGGTTAGTTGTGATTAGCCATTTACTTTACTCTTCATACCCCAAGCATTTCCTATCCTGACTAAATCAGTATCTAAATCTACTAAGGGCAAATATATCAAATAACACGCGCACATAATACCGGTTAACATTTAAGAAAATACTTGATAGCACGTAGCTACTTGGACTGACATCCCTTCCTTTTGTCCCATTCTCAGTTTAAGTTTAGGCTTCTTTTGAAAATATTTATCCATTTCACTTAAACTTTGGCTCTGATACCAACTTGTAAGGCCCTATTCCCGGGCACCTCACAGTTGGTCATTCATTGCACATAAATCATACATTTATTTAAAACATCACAGCAGAAATTACTTAAAATCATTTCATATATTAATGACAGCTTTTGCAAAATAATACAATGTAATTAACTGTTACAAAATATCATAATTTGTATTACATCACAAAAACATCATTGTTATACAAATGGATTGTAGGATTCTGTGTGCCCAAGACACTTAGAATATTGATGTGGTTAGTACGTTATGATCCATGTTGGGTTATACCCAATAACAAGCTTAGCAAACACCAATTAATATTTAATTGATGATATGATCATGCAATTAAATATTTACACCAATTTAGAAAATGGGTTTTCTAAACAAATTGCATATGAGATGGAACAATTTATTAGGATATTTTGTTAAATAATATTATTTGTAATGTTATTTAAATAAGTTAGATAACATTACAAATTAATAATGAGAGTGTATAGATTATACAATTAAAAGGTTAGTTGTATATATCTAGTAAGAGGACTAGTCAATATACATAATGTGTGATAAAATTTAAGAGGGAAACCTTGTTTTATTTAAACATTGGCCGCCCCCCTCTTTTATTTGATTGGACCATTTTTGCCTTGTAACTAACACACATTAAGTGGTCTTGGGGTCCTTTTTTCTCAGCCATTCTCATCACATGCAATAGATCAAAAAAAGCTCTCTCATCTCTCTCTAAAATCCACGGTTCTAGCAGCTCCTTTTAGAGGGTTTTGAAGCTTTTTGGGTGGTGAATCTTCCTAACAAAAAGGTGTTTGCAAGGAGGCTTGGGGTACACAAGCTTGAGGACTTCTACCCTTGAAGTTTTGGCCGATTTTGGATATCATTCCCTTTCTTTGGTCGGTTTTTTGCTGCTGCTGAAAGGTAGTAATCACAGCTCCATGTAGCTGTGATTTTACATGCATTTACATAAGTATATAGCTTGCTTATTCACATATTAAAGATCCTTTTGATTTGGGTTTGTTTTTTCATCTTAAAACATCATTTAGAACATGAAAATTTCAGCTTATAAACATGTTATAATGCTAAACCTCCGCTGCGTTTTTCAGAAAGTTTAAAGGGTTAAACTAGATTTTGTGTTCTTGCAAACCCATCAATGGCATCAAGAGCCGGTTATGTGGATAACTTGCTTGTTCTTAGTCTTTAAATCGGTTTTAAAGGAGAATAATCAACTTATTATAGGCTGATTTTGGGCTGCTATGTTTTGTATGAATGATTCCCCAAACTTTCAAGGTCATATCACACATGCAGTGATTAGACCTTGAAAGATATATATTATGAAATGTTGATTGTTTGGACAATGTTTAAAACCCAAAATTTCAGTTTATGTTGGCTGAAATTTGGTGGTTTTAAGTGGGGTTTCATTATATGTTTGGATGATATGATCATTGGATGTTAGTGTGCATAACCTATCCTTTGGCCTTATGATTTGGATGATTGGAATGGTTGGTTTTTATTCATTCAATGGGTTGTAATATTTATGTTTATTATTTGGGTTGTAATTATTTATTCATTTGGTTATGTAATTAATAGATTAGGTGTATTTCTTTTATTAGAAAAAATATGTTAGGATACAATTTTGTAAAAGGAAGATGCATAAGATCAAGACCCAAAGATGGACATCAAAGACATGGAACTTGAAGCATATGGATGCAAGTTCAAGTGGGGTCTATGATGACCTCAATTTTGTGTTGTATTCAACCCTTAGGAAAGACCAATTGACCACACTTGTGATGGCAAACAAGTGTGGTCACAATAGTAGCTAAGGTTATGCACATTATGGTTGTTTATGTTTATGCTTGTTTGAATGTTTGTTATTTGATTGTATGGTTGAAATTTTGACATGCATTACAAACTAATTAACAAACTTAACAAGTTATAAAAATGATGGTTCTTAATCATTAAAAGGTAATAAAAGGTTATTAAAATGATTTAATGATTTTAAAGATTAAAATAGGTTTTAATCAAAGGACCATAGGGTACCTTGTATTTGAAAGCATGCAAATACAAGTACATAGAGTTTTCTAAACTAGAATTATGAAATCTCTAAACATTTGAAAAACAAGATCAACACCGTCCTTTTACACAACACTTAAGTCACTTGGGAACTCTTAGTGGGATAAAGGTCACCTAACCACTTTGAGGGAACTTATGACTTAAGGTGAGAATGCCATATTCGTGGGATAAAGGTCACCTAACCACTCATTTTGGCAAACTCACACGTGTGTAAGTAGGATGTCTTGATTTGCAAACCATGTTAAATGGATCACCTATAATATGGTTTCCAAATGGTGTTGATGGGATTAACATGCCGACTTTACATATGATGTTTAAAGTCGACCCCATACCTCTAGAAGTTGCAAATGGTTGCAACCGTCAATCGTTGACCACCTTATTAATTTAAATCGTGGGATAAAGGTCACCTAACCACAATTTAAATGTAATGTTGGGTTCTAGATTTTAATATAAAAATGACCTTAAAAGGCACTAATTATTAAAAATAGCAATATCAAAAATACTAAAATAGATCTTTGTTAAATTTTGTAGATGACCACCAATAATGAAAATCACGATAACTCATCCGCGTCCAACCAATCATTACGAGCGATCCTCCAAAAGGAACGTCTAAATCATAACAACTTTATTGATTGGTATCGAAACTTGAGAATCGTTCTCAAGCAAGAGAGAAGATCATATGTTTTAGACGACCCTATCCCCGATCAACCTACTGAGGATGACGAGGAGGCCTATAACGATTGGCTAAAATACACTGAGGACTCCATCCAAGTGTCTTGTCTCATACTAGCGAGCATGACTTCGGATCTCCAAAAGGAGTATGAACATCATGGAGCTTACGACATGATAACCCAGCTGAAGGAAACGTTCCAACAGCAAGCAAGGGTTGAGCGCTTCGAAACGGTTCGAGCACTCCATGCATGTCGTATGGACGACAACCAATCTGTTTCATCTTATGTACTTGAGATGAAAAGCCACATTGACCACCTTTAAAGGCTTAATTGTCCTATCTCGAAGGAATTGGCCACGGATTTGATCCTTAATGGCCTTACCAAGAAGTTCGAGACATTCATGTTGAGCTACAACATGAATGCATGGGACAAAAGCATTGGTGAGCTTCATTCAATGCTCAAAACGGCCGAGGCGGCCATGGTAAAAAGGTTTTACCCGTTCTCACCATCAATGAAGGTGGGAAAAATAAAAGGCCTCATCCCACACCCAAGGCAAAGGTTGCCAAGGGTAAGGAACCCATTTGGGGAAAGGGGAAAGGGGTGGTAAGGGTACCACCCAAACCACAAGAGAAGAAGCAAAAGGTTGCTACTAATGACCCATGCTTCAAGTGTGGGGAGATAGGACATTGGGCAAGGAATTGTCCTGTCCATCTCCAAGAGTTGAAAGCAAAGAGGGATGTCGGGCAGACTTCAGGTACAATATACATGATTCATATTGATCTTAATGTTACATCTTCTAACACATGGGTATTGGATACCGGATGTGGAACTCATATTTGCAATTTGTTGCAGGGGTTCACAAGAAGTAGGGACTTCAATCAAGGGGATGTTAGCCTCTTCATGGACAATGGAACTAAAGTCTTAGTTGAAGCTCGTGGGGACTACATCCTAAAACTTCCAAGTGGCTTGGAAGTTATTTTGAAGAATGTTTTGTATGCTCCTAGTTTGACTAGGAACATTATTTCTGTATCCCAATTAAGACATTATGATTATGTATTATCCTTTATTGAAAATGATATTCATGTTTCTTTAAATGGTATGTTCTATTTTAAAGCTATACCCATTAATGGTATTTATGAATTGGTTTATGAAAATACTTTAAATAGTTCATTGTACCAAACTAACACCAAGAAACTCAAGTTAGACTTGAGTGATACCTATCTTTGGCATTGTCGTCTTGGTCATATAAACAAGAAACGTTTACAAATACTTCAAAAGAATGGTCTTTTAAAAACAAATGAATATGATTCATTTGATGTTTGTGAATCTTGTTTACAAGGAAAAATGACTAAGGCACCCTTTAGTAGGACTAACGAAAGGGCAAAAGATTTATTAGGAATCATACATTCGGATGTATGTGGTCCTTTTAAGACAATGACTAGGAATGGTGAAAGATACTTCATTACCTTTACCGATGATTATAGTCGCTATGGGTATGTGTACTTATTGAGGCACAAAGATGAAGCTTTTGAAATGTTCAAAATCTTCAAGAATGAAGTAGAAAATCAACTCAACAAGTCGATTAAAGTTCTCCTCACCGATAGAGGAGGTGAATACCTAAGTGATGTTTTCCAAGATCATCTTAGGAGTTGTGGGATTGTCTCACAACTCACTCCATCTGGAACGCCACAACATAATGGTGTATCTGAGAGGAGGAATCGAACCTTATTGGATATGGTTCGATCTATGATGGCTCTAAGCACATTACCTCTATCATTTTGGGGTTTCGCTTTGCTCTTCGTGGCCCGTATTCTAAATATGGCCCCAACCAAAAATATGGATAGGACACCTTTTGAGATATGGCATGGAAGAGTTCCATCGCTACCATACATAAGTGTCTGGGGATGTGAGGCTTATGTTAAGACTCCCACCCCAAATAAATTGGAAGTCTGATCCACTAAGTGTATCTTTGTTGGATATCCTAGAGATTCTATGGGATATTATTTCTATGATCCATTGGAACAAAAGGTGTTTGTTGCCAGAAAGGGTGAGTTCTTAGAAGCAAAGTTCCTTATGGAAGGAGCTGGTAGTAGAACAGTGGATCTTGAAGAAGATCAAGAACCACAACCCGATGCACGTTTGGTTGAAACTAGCACTCAACATGAGGATGCTGAGGATAATCAAGGGGTTGATCAATACACACAAGACGTTTGCAGAAGTGGTAGAACTAGTAATCCACCTGAAAGATACGGGATTTTCATGGATGGATGCTATGTGGCAGATTCAGATGAACCAACCACATACCATAATGCAATGTCCAATTTGGATTGTGACAAATGGCTAGAAGCCATGAATGTTGAGATGCAATCCATGTATGACAATCAAGTTTGGGAACTTATTATACCACCTCTTAATTCCAAGGTAGTTGGAAGTAAGTGGGTTTTCAAGAAGAAAACCGATATGCATGGAAACTTGGATACTTATAAAGCTAGACTTGTAGCAAAGGGTTTCACTCAAACTCAAGGGGTTGACTATGATGAAACCTTCTCACCTGTTGCGATGCTAAAGTCTATAAGGATATTGTTTGCCATAGCTGCTCATTATGATTATGAGATTTGGCAAATGGATGTCAAAACCGCTTTCCTAAATGGATATCTTGAGGAAGATGTCTATATGGTTCAGCCTGAAGGTTTTGTCGATCCAAAACATCCTAATAAAGTATGCAAGTTAAAGAAATCAATCTATGGATTGAAACAAGCATCGAGAAGCTGGAATCACCGTTTTAATAAGGAGGTAAAGAAATTTGGCTTCATCAAAAACGCTGATGAGGCTTGCGTGTATAAGAAGGCTAGTGGGAGCACAATAACTTTCCTAGTATTGTATGTTGATGACATACTACTATTTAGAAATGACATTCCAACCTTGGAAGGTGTAAAAACCTGGCTTGGAAGTTGTTTTTCCATTAAGGATCTTGGTGAAGCCGCCTATATTCTAGGAATAAAGATCTATAGGGATAGATCAAGGCGGTTGATTGGTTTAAATCAAAGTGCATACATTGATAAAATCTTGAAAAGGTTCAAGATGGAGAACTCTAAGAAAGGTACGGTACCTATTCAAAGAGGAACGATATTGAGTATGACTCAATGTCCTAGCTCAGAGGATGAGCAAGATAAAATGAAGGCAATCCCATATGCATCTGCTATTGGATCCATCATGTATGCGATGATATGCACTCGACCGGACGTGTCATGCGCCTTGAGCATGACGAGCAGATACCAGCAAAATCTTGGGAACAGTCATTGGATGGCTGTTAAGAACATACTTAAGTACCTAAGGAGGACAAGAGATATGTTCCTAATCTATGGATCTGGTATAAGGAACTCGTTGTAAAAGGTTACACGGATGCGAGTTTCCAAACCGATCGTGACGATTCACGGTCACAATCGGGACACATTTTCATTCTGAATGGAGGAGCGGTCTCTTGGAAGAGCTCTAAGCAGGATGTGGAGGCTCTATCAACTACAAAATCAGAATACGTCGCCGCCTCATTGGCAGCTCAAAAAGCTGCATGGTTGAAGAAATTCATTGCCGATCTAGGGGTTGTCCCTTCCATTCAGGACCCCCTAGAGATCTTTTGTGATAACGAGGGTGCGATTGCTCAAATCAAGGAACCCCGTGCTCATCAAAAGACTAGGCACATTGAGCGGAGATTCAACTACATACGAGATGAAGTTGAAAAGGGAAAGATATGTATTCGCAAAGTTCACACGGATCAAAACATTGCGGATCCTCTCATGAAGCTCCTTGAAAAGGCAAAGCATGAAGGTCATACTTGTGCCATGGGACTTCGATATTCTAGTGATTGGATTTGATCTGTAAATTTTGTATTTGGATATATGGAACTCTTTATTATTTGAATAAAATTATTTGGTTATAATCTTTCAATTAATGTTCCAATTTAGCATGTTTAGTCCATGAGTAAATTGTTTACTCTAAATGTCCGTAGTCGTTCAGACTTGTGGGAACAAGTATTGAGGATAAGACTATTATGAACTTGGATTGGTTGATATTCATAAGGATGAATATAGAGCAATGGGTTGCTACCAAGGTTCATAGATATTTGTGGGATACAAATATTGGACTAACCCGCATCTCAAATTTTACTACATGGAATCTTATTGATTGATCATAAGTAAATTTGAGTAAAGGTGAAGATCATTTGGTATCCTCCGACCTGAGATACATATTGGGTTTTGATATTCACCAAGTGTCATACCTTGAGCTAATTCTTCACTGTCCTGAAATAGTGGACAGTACATAAGGGTATGTTCAGGTATGACACGAGGTGTTTGTGAGAAACGTATGTAGTCAAGATGGAATTCGTTCCTCTTATTCGTTGAGAGTTAGATGTCTAAGGCCTGATTAAGTTAAATCAATAAGGAATGATCATTCTGTGTCCTTAGATTTAACATGACATCTGTAACAAAAGGATAGATGATTGATTCACGTAAGTCATGTTAAGTAGGGTACTTGAAAGGGATGATTTTATTGAATGGCTATAAGTCATGCGTATTAAGGGTAGTAAACCGTTGTTAGGCAGTATTTACTGCTTGCATCAATCTTCTATGAATCTTGGGCAAGTGGGAGATTGTAGGATTCTGTGTGCCCAAGACACTTAGAATATTGATGTGGTTAGTACGTTATGATCCAAGTTGGATTATACCCAATAACAAGCTTAGCAAACACCAATTAATATTTAATTGATGATATGATCATACAATTAAATATTTACACCAATTTCGAAAATGGGTTTTCTAAACAAGTTGCATATGAGATGGAACAATTCATTAAGATATTTTGTTCAATAATATTATTTGTAATGTTATTTAAATAAGTTAGATAACATTACAAATTAATAATGGGAGTGTATAGATTATACAATTAAAAGGTTAGTTGTATATATCTAGTAAGAGGACTAGTCAACATACATAATGTGTGATAAAATTTAAGAGGGAAACCTTGTTTTTTTTAAACATTGGCCGCCCCTCTTTTATTTTATTGGACCATTTTTTCTTGTAACTAACACACATTAAGTGGTCTTGGGGTCCTCTTTTCTCAGCCATTCTCATCACATGCAATAGATCAAAAAAAGCTCTCTCATCTCTCTCTAAAATCCACGGTTCCAGCAGCTCCTTTTAGAGGGTTTTGAAGCTTTTTGGGTGGTGATTCTTCCTAACAAGAAGGTGTTTGCAAGGAGGCTTGGGGTACACAAGCTTGAGGACTTCTACCCTTGAAGTTTTGGCCGATTTTGGACATCATTCCCTTTCTTTGGTCGGTTTTTTGCTGCTGCTGAAATGTAGTAATCACAGCTCCATGTAGCTGTGATTTTATGTGCATTTACATAAGTATATAGCTTGCTTATTCACATATTAAAGATCCTTTTGATTTGGGTTTGTTTTTCCATCTTAAAACATCATTTAGAACATGAAAATTTCAGTTTATAAACATGTTATAATGCTAAACATCCGCTGCGTTTTTCAAAGAGTTTGAAGGGTTAAACTAGATTTTGTGTTCTTGCAAACCCATCATGGATGCCATCCCAAAAATGCCAAGTAGCTGCCCCGTGCCATCCGCAACAACAATCACCTGCCAACTGGAAAATACATAAAAGTCAGCGTTGCTGAGTGAGTTCTAGTTTTATAAATAAAATACTTTACTTATCATTTAAAACCGTTCTTTACATTCATATGTGCTCATACATCATACGTACAAACAGATAATCTTATTATTATCTTCATCATCGTTCATTAACTTTCGTTCATTCATCATCGTACGTCATCATTATCATTCGTTATCTTCCTTACCAAATTTTACGTACATTCACATTTATCTTCCTCACATTCCTGGCCAATGCCACAGGCTATACCCCACAGTCATGCATAAAGCGGGTACTGGGCTTCTATAATTAGACTCCCATACATTGTGTTCGGTGGTCTGACCACAGTACCGGGGTAACTTCGTTCGAACCAATGCCATGTGCTATACCCCACCTTCATGCATAAAGCGGGTACTGGGCCGAAGTCTATAAATAGACTCCCATACATTGTGCCTGGTGGCCTGACCACAGTACCGGGGTAAGCGGCAAAGATCCCATACGTATGGTCAATCATTAGGATTAGACCCTAGTGTGCATCCTTCCAGGGAGCTATCCCACACACAGTTGAGCTAACGCCCTTCATTGGCTGTGAACCTCCATACATTGCTTGCAAGACTTTTCTTACATTCGTTCGTTCATTAATGCATGCATTCATTCTTTCTTTACGTTCCACTTATCATTATCATTAACTTCCGCTTACATAATACTTTTCATTCATTTCATACTCATAACATGTAAGTCACAGAATAATACATAATAGGAACATAAGGAAATACAACATAAACATACATAGCATCACATAACATCACATACATCATCACACATCATCATAAACATCATGCATCATCCATTACCATACATATACACATACCTAACAAGGCATTATAGAATATAACTGACCCTCTATGGGACAGCGGGGGTTCGGCGGCGGCAACCCCTAACAGCGGGGTCCTAGGGGCAGCAGCCCCTAGTGGGGTCCAATGGGCAACGTCCCTGGCTGGGGCCATGCTGCCAGGGCAGCGCGAAAATTTTTTATTTTAAAAATTGGTATAGCACATTTTGTTATAGAAAAATTGATCTTCCTGTTAAAACCTCTTAAAATCTTGGTCATTTAAATCGTATATTTAGTATGCATTTTCAGCCCCAAAATTCAGAAAAAATATTTCTAAGTCTTAGGCGCATGGGCACTATGCAGGCGCATGGGCACTATGCAGGCGTATGGGCACTAAGCGGGCGCATGAGCACTATGCAGTCGCATGAACACTTAGGCGCATGGGAAGGTTCTGGGAGCATGGGCACTATTAGGGCGTATGGCCCGACACTTGGTCATTCTGGGCAAATTCTAGGTGCATAGCCACTATTTGGGCGCATGGGGTTTTGGGCACATGGGAACACTTGGGCAATTCTGACCGTTGGGCGCATGGGCCACTATTTAGGCGCATGGGCAACCAACTCATACTAATTAACATAATTCAGTCCCCAAACTAACATATATCATGATCTAAGCTTAACATTAACGTTCTAAGCCATAGAAGCACATTCATAACATGATTATAACATCATAACCAGCTAAATCATACCCCCCTGCGAACACATACAAATACACATACGGGTATGAATGCCCATTTTATAAAAATGTTCATACATGTATTTCCAGCCCCAAAATCATTTAAAACATGTAAAAAGCGGGTCCTAGAACTCAACTTATGCAACTTTGGGTATAACTTCCTTCAAACCCGTTTACTATATGCTCAAACACCTAAAAACCTACCAAAAACACACAACCGAACATACAAACACGTATAACCACAAACCCGAGATTGAAATTCAGTAAAAACACTTCAAATCACCTAAAACATACTTTGAATTCGATCTTCTTCTTGTTCTTCTTCAAAAACCCAAATTCTCTGCTCGTTCTCTCTCTAAAATCGAAAGAAATGAGATGTACAGGTGATTATGGGAGGCCATACCACCTTTATGCACCCACTTTTATTCTTTTTTTCCTTTTGACACTTTTAACCCCTTAACTTGGGTAAAATTGCACTTTCTCCTTTTATTCACGTTTATTCTTTCATTCTTGTCTATTAAAAATATCCGGGTGTTACAATTTGAGACGACGTCGACGTTGCTTGCTTTTGCATTTGAGTTAAGGTACGGATTTCTGATTCTTATCTCATATTTAATTTCCATTCATTTCTAGTTTTGATTCCTGTCATGCGTTGCTAGTTTGTTCTGATTTTGTTATAAGTTGCTAGACTACTTTATATTTCTGAAATTTGTTACCCGAACTCTCCTTATCTTGGGGGTGACCAAGATGCGTTATTGCGGCATCAATAACGTGGCACCAACCGTGGCGGTGAGCTGAGATCACGGCGTCTCTGAAGAGGACTCAGAAATTATGTTAGACATCTTGTTATGTTATTATTTTCCTCAGAGGCGTATGGATCGATCCTAGGTTAGTCCTGTATTTCCTGATGGATGGTTGCACACAACTCTATTTAGGACTCTGGTGAATGGTTTGTATGGTTTCCCATACTCCATTTCACATTGGTTCACGGGCTCGCTACCTCTGTTCCATCTGTTTAGTTATTATATGATATGATTATCAGCTCGGGTTATGTTCTATTTGATATACATCTTATGCTGTTTTATTCTCTATTATCATCATGTCCATTTATTTTTGTTATATGCTATTCCGCTCATTGAGCGTTATGCTCAGGCGTGCTTTTGTTTTCATGCACGTCAGGTCAGCAAGGTCATCCGGGAGGGGAGTGAAGAGTGGAGATCTGCATAAAGAATAATTGATTTAATTTGATGTAATCGACTCTTATATTGGGTTTTAGACCAGTGTTTTCTTTTTGGAATTTGGACTTTTACTCGTAATAAATTATGGAATTGTTTTTGGATTTTGATTACCGTGATAGTGACACGTCAGCCTTGTAGGGTTGGGGTGTTACAGTTATGGTATCAGAGCCCAGGCTCTTTCCTGTAGAAACTTAAAAATTTTAAGACTAAAGATGTGAGGTAATGGGTAGACATGGGGTTTAGGTTCTAACCTTCCGCTTAATTTATACCTTCCTGCTTACACGCATACCTTTGTTTTCAGTTATCATGGCTCCAAATAGACACACGAACAACTGAAATGTTAGGAATAACTCTTCATCTAATACTCCTCTTGAAACTCTCGTTGCTAATGCTGTAAACACTTCTATTTCTGGAGTACTCTCTAATCTGATGACTCAGACTGCTCAAACAGTCATCCAGCAGATGCAACATGCGAATTTGGGTGGAAATAACATGGGCCCGACATCCGGGGGAAATAACAAGGTGGTGGAAACAATATAGAACCTCCACACGGTGGGAATAACTCAGGGCCACCTCCTGGAGGGAACAACACATGATCACCTCCTGGTGGAAATGTAACACCACCTGTGATTGAGATTCATGTATGGCTTGAGCGCTTTACGAAGCAAAGACCAATATCTTTTAGTGATGTTTCTACGCCGATGGATGCTCGGAACTGGATAGCCCATGTGGAAAAGATTTTCGAGGTGTTAGGAGTCAGTGATGTATTTAAAACTAGGATGACTTCTTACAAACTAGAGGATGATGCTCTGGTTTGGTGGGAAGGGGTCAAACTTGCACATGGTGGAGAGGGTTATGCTGCTACACTTCCTTGGGCTGACTTACGCACTATATTCTTCCGAAATTATTTCTCTGAAGTAGAATGAAATGAGTATGCACGGGAATATGCATCTATTGAGCAACGAGATGATGTACCTTGGCAAGAATTCATGGCTAGATTCTGTAGGCTGGCTAGTTTTCTTGGGGAAGCTGCAAGTAGCCCAGTGGTCTAAGTAGAAAAATTGAAATGGGTTGTTCATGAGAGAACTCGAAGATGGATAGTGACCCAGAAGTTTAACAACATCAACGAAGTAGCCGATGCTGTGAAAACACTTGACATGGAGAACAAGAAGAGGTTGGCTAAAGCTGAGAAGAGCCATAAGAGAAATCGTGAAGGGAACCATACCACTCCTTCTGGGCAATCTTCGAACGAGAAGCACAATGTAGGTGATCGGAAAGCCAAATTCAACAAAAATATTAACCGCCAAGGTAATCAATGGAAACAAAAAGAACAGAATCCTAAACCTTCCAAAAACCAAGGTGAAGAGGAAGCCCCTGTATGCACTACATGTGGGAAACGTCATTTTGGTGTTTGTCGTCGAGCTTCAGGAGCCTGTTTTAGATATGGAAAGACCGGACACTTACTGAAAGATAGTCCATATCCTGATAATAAAGGAAAAGCTGGAAGTAACACTAAACAACCTACTAACGGAGGACGAGTGTTTGCCTTGAACGCAAAGGATGCAAAAACACGCAAGGTATGACTCTTGATATTTCTCACATATGTGAATCTGTCATATCTGAATAATCTAAGATTCTACAATTCAAATAATGTGTGTTATCTATTTACTAAGTTTATCATGGTATCATAAATTCTTTAGGTACTATTTCTGGTACTCTCATGTTAGGCACTCGTGATGTTCAAGCCTTACTCGATACTGTAGCAACACATTCCATAGTTTCTCAATCTTTTCTTAAACACCTAGCAATGAGCCCAACATTATTAGAAAATACTCTGAATATTATGACTCCTATGGGAAACTCTATTACAATCTCTCACGTGTATGAGGATTGTTCGATCCGAGTTGAATCGCTCATTCTTACAGCGGATCTGTTGCCCATGCAAATGGAAGATTTTGATATCATCTTGGGAATGGACTGGTTAACTCGACATCATGTTACAATTGAGTGTCAGACTCGTTGCATTCTATTTGGAGATCCCCATCATCTTGAACTCATTTATCAGGGGACTAAACCTCGCAGAACTCTTCAGATAATTTCAGCACTTAAGGCCCACAAATCCCTACTACAGGGCTGTGCAGGATTCCTTGCTTCAGTTAAAATTTTATCTTCAGAGGAGCCTAGTATTTCTGATTATCCGTTTATTTGTGATTTTCCTGATGTTTTTCCTAAGGAGTTACATGGACTTCCACCAAATCATGAGGTAGAATTCACTATTGATCTTAGTCCTGGTGCTGAGCCGATTTCCAAGGCACCATACCGTATGACACCACTTGAATTCAAGGAACTGAAGGAGCAATTATAGGAGTTATTAGATCTTGGATTTATTAGACCAAGTGTCTCACCTTGGGGGGCGCCGGTTTTGTTTGTAAAAAAGAAAGATGGAACTATGAGGCTTTGTATTGACTACCGAGAATTAAATAAGATTACTATTTGAAATCGTTACTATCTACCTCGTATCGATGACTTATTTGATCAGCTTCAGGGCACGAAGTGTTTCTCTAAAATTGATTTGAGGTCTGGGTATCATCAGTTGAAGATTAAAGATTCTGACGTTCCAAAATCAGCTTTTCGTACGCGATATGGCCACTATGAATTCTTGGTTATGCCGTTCGGGTTAACGAATGCCCCGGCTGTTTTCATGGACTTAATGAACTGATTTTTCGGTGACTATCTGGGTAAGTTCGTCATCGTTTTTATAGATGACATTCTTATCTATTCTAAGAGTAAGGAGGAACGTGAAGACCATCTTCATATCGTGCTTGAAACTTTGCGTAAAAAGAAGCTTTATGCTAAGTTTTAAAAATGTGAATTCTGGTTAAGTCAAGTAGCCTTTCTGGGTCACGTGGTCTTTGCATATGGTATTATGATGGACCCAACGAAGATAGAGGCAATCACTAAATGGCCAAGACCTACTTTAGCCACAGAAGTCCGGAGTTTTCTTGGTCTTGCTGGTTACTATCGCAGATTTGTCAAAGGGTTCTCTGTTATTGCTCTACCCCTTACGTACCTTCTAAGGAAAGGGGTTAAGTACTCTTGGAATGATGAGTGGGAGAAAAGTTTCAAAGAGCTTAAGAAGAGATTGGTGTCTACCCTAATTCTTACACTTCCATCGGGTACGGGTGGATACCAGATTTATAGTGATGCCTCAAAGAAAGGGCTTGGATGTGTGTTGATGCAACATGGAAAGGTCATTGCTTATGCTTCACGACAGTTGAAACCTTATGAGGTTAATTATCCTACGCATGACCTTGAGCTTGCTGCTATCATTTTCACGTTAAAGATCTGGCGTCACTATCTGTATGGAGAGACTTGTGATATCTTTACCGATCAAAAGAGTTTGAAGTATATCTTTACTTAAAAGGAATTAAACATGAGATAAAGGAAATGGTTAGAGCTGTTGAAAGATTATGACGCCAACATTTAGTATCATCCATGAAAGGCTAATGTGGTAGCTGATGCTTTTAGCGGAAAGAGTTCAGGGATGGTAGCCTCGCTCCAGTTACAGCCTTAGATTATTACTGATCTTGATAGACTTGGTATTGGTCTACAGATTGGTAAGAAAGATGGATATCTTGCCAGACTTCAAATTAAGTCAGACCTAGTATCTCGAATTAAGGATGCATAGAAAAATGATGGTGAACTTCGGGCAATTGTACAGAATTTGGAGGATGGAAAATCATCAGAATTTAGAATTGATGAGCATGGAGTAATTTGGTATGGCAAAGGTTTGTGTGTGCCTAATGATTCTTCTCTTCGAGAATCGTTATTAGCCGAGGCACATAGTTCTCCGTTCTCTATCCATCCTAGATCTACTAAGATGTATCATGATCTTTGTCAAAATTTCTGGTGGAATGGTATGAAAGAAGACGTGGCTAGATTTGTTAGTAGATTTCTTACTTGTCAACAAGTTAAGATTGAGCATCAAAGAGCTAGTGGGCTGCTTCAACCACTACCTATTCCAGTATGGAAATGGGATGATATTTCCATGGAATTTGTAACAGGGTTACCAAGAACATTCAAGAAGAATGATGCGATATGGGTTGTGGCACACAGATTGTCAAAGTCAGCTCATTTTCTTCCTATTCAGCAGGGATTTTCAGTTAGCAAACTATCTGAAGTGTTTACGAATGAGATTATTAGACTTCATGACATTCCAATCTCTATTGTGTTAGATCGAGATCCGAGGTTCACATCTTATTTTTGGAAGGGCTTACAAGCCGCGTAGGGTGCTAAGTTGAGAGCACAACGTTTCACCCTTAGACTGACGGCCAATCAAAACGTACTATACCACTCGAGGATATGCTTCGAGCGTGTGCCTTAGAATGGTCCGGGAACTGGGATGAGTACTTATGTTTGGTAGAGTATGCCTACAATAATAGTTGGCAAGCTAGCATCGGCATGGCACCTTTTGAATTATTGTATGGTCGTAAATGTAGAGCACCTATATTTTGGGAAGATGTCAGTAAAAGAATTATTAAAGGACCTGAGCTAGTATAGGTTATGAATAAGAAAGTTGCGATTGCTCGAGGAAATTTAAAGGAAGCCCAAGGTAGACAAAAGAGTTATGCAGAGCGATATCGTCGACCTTTGGAGTTTAAGGTCGGTGACAAAGTATTCCTGAAGGTTTTGCCTTACAAAGGCGTACGACGTTTTGGTCTTAAAGGGAAACTTAGTCCACGATTTATCGGACCATTTGAAATTCTAGAAAGAGTTGGTGAGGTCTCGTATCGTTTGGCACTACCACCTCAGTTGTCACATGTGCATGACGTCTTTCATGTATCACTTCTACGGGGGTACAATTATCATCCGATTCATGTTGTGAACTACCCGCTTCACCTTATTCATGAAGACTTATCATTCGAGGAAGAACCGGAAGCCATACTTGATCGACAAGAACGTGTTATGTGCAAAAAGACTATTCCGTTTGTCAAGATATTATGGAAGAACCATTCTGAACGTGAAGCTACATGGGAGATGAAAGACACGATTCGTTCTCCATATCCGGATCTTTTTACGTCGTAGTATTTTGTTTTAGGCTATTCGCATTTGATATGATTTGTCTTTAAATTATAAGTTTTTTTAATTAATGATTACTACTCTAACTATTAGTACATATAGTTTGTCATATCAGTTTGTTAAAGCACTCCATAACGTTCCGGTCAGCATTGATCTGAGCGATGATGGTTGGTATCGTGTGAGCAATTTGCTGTGCTACGAGATTTGCTATCCTCTCATCATTCCCTGGGTTAGTATTCCCCCGATGAGAGTCTCTGGAGGAGTAGGAGGTTGATTTCTAGTTCGCCTTGCTCCTTCATGATGACCTTGATAGGCTTCTTGCCTCCCGATACGTGTTCCTCTTCTTGTAGGCATTCTGATAGTATCACAGATAAAGTCGTTTTAGCGTCTCATAATTTGTTTCAGACAATCTATGCATCAATTACTTACAAGGCTCCTTCTATATGAGGAGAGAATATGGTGCATAATTATACACAACCTTCCAATTTCCCACAGATTACTAATTTAAACAATTTAAAAAGTCATCAAGAATGGCATGGCCCAACACCATGAAATACATAACACATGGCAGATAATCATAAATGTTTCAACAGCATTGCATGATAGAAATTAGTTTAAAATAGGACAAAGTCAGTAGTATCAGAGTCTAGCTCTTACAATTTAGAAGGTGCCATCACCCCCATGAATAATAATAATAATAATAATAATAATAATAATAGTGTCAGATAACGATAAGATTGTTTCCTTCAACTGTTCAAAGACAGATATTTTTCCTCCTTCTACATGTCACCTTCACATCCACTTCTTCTTCAGCCATCCCATCCATCCAGAGCTCTTCTTCTTCTGTTCCTGCCCCAACCTCTGCACCCCATGTGAAGCCATCATAGCCTGGAATTGAGCAGGCTGGGAGGTCCGGGTAACGTGCTGAAGAGTCAGCTCGTGGCGACGGACGATCTTTAAGATCTCATCCAGTGCTGCATCAGTGGGTCCTACGTCACTTGCCCGGCGGCTGGATTAGGAGTGCCTATCACCTGCCAGTACGTTAGGGCTATCGTACATACTGTGCCTCGGTGGCATCCAGGGCTCATCATGTGGGTGGTGTCGGAGTGGGTCAAACGGCGGTGGTGCGGGTATAGGAGTCCTAACAGGTGGTGGAGGAGGAGGTGGCATCCTAAACGAGACTGAAGGTCCAGGCCTAGCACTCTTGCGTGGACGAGTGACAACACGTGCTCCCCTATTATCGATAGGTGGGATAGGTGAGTGAGCAGAAGCAGCAATGTGTGGAGAGTGGGAGCGTGTCCGACTCCTGGAAGGTGTTATTGAGGAAGAGTCCTCAGAAGCTTAGGTGTTTTAGGTAGTATTTTGTTTTAGGCTATTCGCATTTGATATGATATGTTCTCGATACTTTGATGCTTAGGATGATTCTAGACCCGTGTATGTGCTCATAAATGTGACTTGTGTGTTCGGGTGGTATCGTGTGTGTGTGTTTTAGGTGTTAGAACCGTTTGAAGAAGCTCGGGTGAAGAGTGTGAAATTGAAGAACAACAAAGGTGAATTCTAGACCCTGTATTTTACATGTTTTACAAACTTTTGGGGCTGGAAATACATGTAAAAATGTTTTACACTTATTAATAATGTTGCCCATATGTGCATGCGTATGTATGTTAGAGATTTATGTTATGATTCATGCTTAGTATAGTGTGTATATGCTTAGAATAAGGTAATATGATGTTTGGGACTGGAGAACAACTTAGAAGCATAAACAGGCTGCTAATACGTCTATACAAGGATCATGTGTCCAAACAGTGCTCATGTGCCTGGAATTTTGACTTAGTTTTAGGGTAATAAGTCCAAACAGTGCTCATGTGTCTGAATTCGGACTTAGAAAAACTAAGTGTAGGGTAATGAGTCTAAATAGTGCTCATGTGTCTGAATTCAGACTTAGAAAAACTAAGTGTAGGGTAATGAGTCTAAACAGTGCTCATGTGCCTGAATTCGGACTTAGAAAAAACTAAGTGTAGGGTAATGAGTCTAAATAGTGCTCATGTGCCTGAATTCGGACTTAGAGAAACTAAGTGTAGGGTAATAAGTCTAAACAGTGCTCATGTGCCAGAATTCGGACTTAGAAAAACTAAGTGTAGGGTAATGAGTCTAAGTAGTGCTCATGTGCCTGAATTCTGACTTAGAAAAACTAAGTGTAGGGTAATGAGTCTAAACAGTGCTCATGTGTCTAAATTCTGACTTAGAAAGACTAAGTGTAGGGTAATGAGTCTAAATAGTGCTCATGTGTCTGAATTCTGACTTAGAAAAACTAAGTGTAGGGTAATGAGCCTAAACAGTGCTCTTGTGCCTGGAATTATTTACTAAGTGTAAGGTAAAAAGTCCTAACAGTGGTCAAACGCCCAAATAGTCCTCATGAGTCCAAATAGTGCTCATGCGCCCAAAACTTAGAATTTAATGCAGAATTTTCGTGGAAGTTTGTACAGCTAGGGTTTTGGACTCATATTGACTAAGGATTTATTAAATGCATATGATTATGTTTGAATGTCATGATGACTCTTTTCTTAATATTTTAATTAATATTATGATTTGGGCTATTATTAATGTTATTATTATTATTATTAATATGCTTATTAATAATAATATTGTATGACCCTACGTGGTATGATCATGATCAAGACAGGAAGTATAATCATTAATAAAGTGAAAGATTAATGATAAAGAAAATTGGAACGTAAATGAATGAACGAAAGTCTTGCAAGCAAATGAATGGCGGTGCACACCCCTGGCAGGTGTTAGCTCAACTGTGATGCGGGTTCGCTACCCCAAAGGATGCACACAGGGTCAATCTTTGAGATTGGCATAGAGGTGAGCGACTTGGTGTCTCAAAAGACTCACAGGACAAGTGCAATCCTTGAGATTGCCATAGAGGTGAGCGACTCGGTGTCGCAAAAGACTCACAGGAACAAAAAGGGCAATCATTAAGATTGCTAACGAGGTGAGTGACTCTGTGTCGCAAAAGACTCGGAAGGATAATGATGAAAGTACTAATTGAACGATGATGAAGATAATAAAGATATTACCTACGTGTACGTACGATGTTGATCACATATGAATAATGAACGGTTTGAAATGAAAAATAAAGTATTTTAGTTACAAAACTAGAACTCACTCAGCAACGCTGACTTTTATGTATTTTCCAGTTGGCAGGTAACAGGTTGCTGATGATGGCACACTGGGATGGCTATTTGGCGGGCAAGACTGACATCCATTTACGTTTTGACAATACTATTGTTTTGTAATTCATTCGACTAATCATTTTGTGACCCATGAACTAGAATGTATTGCTTAACCACAGTGTTTATAATGAATGAATGGGTTTTTTGTCAAATTGATTCCGCTGCTTGAATTTATAATATGTATGTTTTATGCTATGAATGACCAACTGTGAGGTGCCCGGGAACAGGGCCTTACAAGTTGGTATCAGAGCCAAAGTTTAAGTGAAACGGGTAAAATTTTCAAAATAAACCTTAACTTAACTGAAAATGGGACAGGAAGAGGGATGTCAGCCCGAGTAGCCATGTGCCATCAGGTATTGTTTTTCTTGAAAGTTAATCAGTATTATGTGCGTGTGCTATGTGATTTATGTGTTCTTAGTAGATTTAGATGCTGATGTAGTCAGGATAGGAAGTGCTTGGGGTGTGGAGAGTAAAGTAAGTGGCTAATCACAACTGACCACTGTAATTAGAGACTTACTATACTTGACATAAACTGAGCTATTACCCTGAATGACTGTTTTGGTGTTTGAATCTTATAGTGCTTAGGAAATGGCTGGGAAGAAACCTACCAAAGCTTCTAGAGTTAGAGGTAGACCGCGTATGACCAGGAATAGTGCCAAGGCTGCTGAGACGACCCATGAGAACCCTGAGGTTCCTGACCGGACTGAGGGAAACGAGAATGCCAGCCTGAATGCCTCAGCTAGGGAGGCGATTACTGATGAGGTACACCAGGTCCTGCAGGCAGTTATGCCATCTGTAGTGACTGATGTTATTCGAGCTGTGAGGAATGAGGAGAGAAAGGAGAAGGAGGACAGGAGAGAGTCGACTAGGAAGGAAAGTAAGGGAGGAGAGGAACGACTGGATCCCGAGATAGTAGTGTCTGATGAGGAAGAGGATGGTGTGGGGGGGTGACGGCCAAGGGATGCAGCTATGGGGCATTCCAGAGGTGCAAGCCCCCGACTTTTGATGGAAATGGCAATGCTGCTGCCGCCCACCGTTGGGTAAGGGAGATGGAAGCGGTACTCGAGATTAGCGAGTGCCGGGAAGATCAGAAGGTGAAGTTTGCCACCCACTCCTTTACTGACTCAGCACTATGTTGGTGGGACAATATTGTCCAAGCTGAAGGTTCCAGGGCCATCGGGAAAACGCGATAGAACGAGCTGAAGAAGTTGGTAATTGAGGAATTCTGTCCTCACAGAGAACTTGATAAGATTGAGAGGGAGTTCCTACAACTCGAGACAGGAACCATGACCCACCAGCAGTACACTACCAAATTCAATGAGATGGCTAGGCTGGTGCCGGATCAAGTGACACCGGTGTCTCGAAAGATTAACCGGTACATTCAGGGGCAGCCAGCCGACATTCATAGGCACATGATTGCTGCCGACCAAGCACTTTTAGGTCGGCAGTGGATTTGGCTGGGAGACTCTATGATGAAAGGGAGATAGCAGATGCGGAGGTGAAGAAAGCAGGCGATGGTGACCGAAACTGGAATGGAAAACGGTTCGGGCGTGGTGGTTTTACCCCGAACAACAAGAAGATGAGGAGGGATGACCGTAGGGTGGGGTCATCAAGCTCAGGGCCTAAAAGGTGTGGCAAGTGCGGGAAGGAGCATACGGGTGACTGCAGAATGGGGCTCAACGTTGTTTCAAGTGCGGGAAGCCGGGCCACATCTTGAAAGACTGTAAGGAGCTGAGGTGTTACACTTGCGGTGAGGCGGACCATATGAGCAAAGACTGCAGAAAGCCAAGGGTGGAGAGTTCCGGGGTGAAGAAGACGGCCGGGGCTGAAGGGCAGAAGGCAAGTGCCAGAGCTTTCACCATGACCAGGGAGGAGGCTAGGACGGACCACGATGTTGTGTCAGGTACGTTTCTAGTAAATCAAACTCTTGCTTCTGTGTTATTTGATTCTGGTGCTAGTAGGAGTTTTATTTTTGCCAATTTCTGTGCCAAACTGCCCCTTAGTAGTAAATGCATTGATGAGCCCTTCGACGTAGAGACTGCTATTGGTAAGTCCACTAGGGTTACAAATATGATAGAGGACTGTGCCATAGAGTTAGAAGGTCATAGGTTTGCTGCTAAGTTACATGTGATACCCCTAGGTGGATTTGATGTAGTACTAGGGATGGATTGGTTAGCAACCCATGAAGCGAATATCGTATGTAGTAAGAAAATGATTAGACTGACGACGCCTGACGGAAGTTCGGTGACAATATATGGCGATCGGGTTATGACGATTCCAAAAGTAATCTCGATGGCGGTGGCGGGAAAGTGTATGAGACGTGGATGTAGCGCTTATCTAGCCTACGTGAAGGATGTGGACACGTCAACACCACAATTTTCCGATGTGCCAGTTGTGTGTGACTTTCCCGATGTGTTTTCCAGAGGACCTATCGGGTGTGCCACCGGATCGCGAAATCGAATTTCAAATTGACTTAATACCCGGTGCCCAACCTGTCGCTAAGGCACCGTATCGACTGGCCCCGACTGAAATGGCCCCGATTGAAATGAAGGAGTTAATGGAGCAACTGCAAGAATTGCTTGATAAGGGTTTCATCAGACCGAGTATCTCTCCTTGGGGTGCTCCGGTCTTATTCGTGAAGAAGAAGGGCGGTAGCATGAGAATGTGTATCGACTACCGGGAGTTGAACAAATTGACGATAAAGAACCGGTATCCGTTACCGAGGATTGAGGACTTGTTCGACCAGCTCCAGGGTGCCAGTTGGTTCTTTAGGATAGATCTTCGATCTGGCTACCATCAATTGAAAGTGAGGGAGCAGGACATTCCTAAAACAGCTTTTCGTACGCGTTATGGACACTATGAGTTTCTAGTTATGTCCTTTGGTTTAACCAACGCGCCAGCTGCTTTTATGGATTTGATGAATCGGGTGTGCCGGCCGATGTTGGATAAATCTGTGATTGTATTCATCGATGATATCTTGATTTATTCAAGGAGCGAGGAAGAGCATGCCGGTCATATTCAGGAAGTGTTGGAGACTTTGAGAAAGGAGAAACTGTATGCTAAGTTCTCCAAGTGTGCTTTCTGGCTACGCGAGGTGCAATTTCTGGGTCACGTGGTAAATTCAGAGGGAATCAAGGTGGACCCAGCAAAGGTGGAGGCCGTGATGCAATGGAAGTCTCCTAAGACGCCATCCGAAATTCGTAGCTTTTTGGGATTGGCGGGCTACTACAGGAGATTTATTCAAGACTTCTCTAAGATAGCCTCACCTTTGACAAAATTGACCCGTAAGGACGTGAAATTCGTGTGGGGTCGAGAGCAGGAGACTGCCTTTGAGGAGTTGAAGACAAGACTAACACAAGCTCTTGTCTTGACATTGCCCGAAGGAAATGACGACTTAATGGTTTATTCGGATGCATCCTACTCTGGGCTAGGTTGTGTATTGATGCAACGTGGAAGGGTAATAGCCTACGCATCCCGACAACTGAAGACCCACGAAGTCAACTATCCCATGCACGATCTAGAACTAGCCGCGGTGGTTTTTGTGTTGAAAATTTGGCGGCACTATCTATACGGGACGAAGTGCACCATCTTCACAGACCACAAAAGCTTGAAGTACTTCTTCGGGCAAAAGGACCTGAACATGAGGCAGAGGTGACGGTTGGAACTCATAAAGGACTATGATTGCGAAATCTATTACCATCCGGGCAAGGCCAATGTGGTAGCAGATGCCCTTAGCCGGAAGGAGAGACCCGAGCCGATTCGGGTGAAGGCTTATCAGTTAATCATGACCTCCGACGTGATGACACAGGTTAAGGAGTTTCAAGACGAGGCTTTGAAAGAAGATCATCTTAACTCCGAAAGGATGAGAGGTCTAGTCACGGAATTGGGCGAGAACACTCTTGGTGTTAAGACCCGATTCGGGCGGATGTGGATTCCTCGATACGGGGATCTATGTGGAAAGATCATGGATGAGGCCCATAAGACTCGATACTCCATTCATCCCGGTGCTACCAAAATGTATCATGATATGAAGAAGGATTATTGGTGGCCGGGCATGAAACGTGACGTGGTGGAGTACGTGAGTAAGTGCCTGACTTGTTTACAAGTAAAGGCAGAACACCAGAAACCTTACTGGAAGATCCAACCGTTGGATATACCCGAGTGGAAGTGGGAGCACGTCACCATGGATTTCATCACGAAGTTACCACGTACCCTGAAAGGGTATGATGCTATATGGGTGATCGTCGACCGATTAACGAAGAGTGCTCACTTCCTACCGATCCGCGAAACATACTCGTCCGAAAGATTGGCGGATTTGTTCATCAAGGAAATCGTAGCTCGTCATGGTGTGCCGGTGTCTATTGTGTCTGATCGCGACACCCGGTTTACCTCCAAGTTTTGGAAGAGATTTCATGATGCAATGGGGACGAGGCTACACATCAATACAGCATATCACCCCCAAATGGATGGTCAGTCTGAGAGGACGATCCAAACACTCGAGGACATGCTTCGAGCATGCGTGATCGATTTTGGAGGAAGTTGGGATGACCACCTGCCGTTAGCTGAATTCTCGTACAACAACAGTTATCATGCCAGTATTGGCATGTCACCCTACGAGATGCTATACGGTAGGAGATGTAGGACGCCCGTATGTTGGGGAGACATTGGGCAGAAGGAACTGGGAGGTGTCGAGGTAGTTGAAGCAACGACTGAGATGTTGGAAAAGATCAAAGCCTTCATGAAGGTGGCGAAAGATAGACAAAAGTCGTATGCTGACAAGAGGTGAAGACCAATAGAGTTCAAGGTTGGAGACCGAGTCATGTTAAAGGTCTCACCTTGGAAAGGAATTATCCGGTTCAGGAAACGAGGTAAGCTAAGCCCGAGATAATAGGACCTTTCCGAATCATCGCACGAGTAGGAGAGGTAGCCTATAGACTTGAATTGCCAGATGAGTTAAGTGGAATTCATCCCACGTTCCATGTGTCTCATCTGAGAAAGTGCTTAGCTGATGAAGATATGATTGTTCCATTGGACGATAGTGAAGTAGACGAACGACTCATTTAAGTGGAGCAACCAGTGGCAATCATCGATCGTAAAGAAAAGAAGTTAAGGAATAAAGTGGTTCCTCTTGTGCGTGTACAGTGGAAGCACAGGAAGGGATCCGAATCCACATGAGAGACTGAGGAAGAGATGAGGCAGCATTACCCTCAATTGTTTGAGGAATAACAGGTTTAGAGGACGAAACCTATATAAGGGGGTGGACTTGTAACACCCGTACTTTTTTTAAAAAGAAATAAAAGAATAAAAGATAAGGGAAAAGGAAAGAAATGAAAGGCAACTTAAGTTGAGGGACCAAAAGTGTTAAAAAGCACAAAAAACAATAAAAGTTGGTAAAAAGGTGGCATGGTCTCCCATTACCTCCGGCACAACACACTCATTCGACATTTTTAGAGAGAGAAAGAGCAAGATACGGGTTTTTGAAGAAGAAACAAGAAAGTTTGAGATTTTTGGTAAGAATTCTTGATACTTTGATGCTTAGGATGATTCTAGACCCGTGTATGTGCTCATAAATGTGACTTGTGTGTTCGGGTGGTATCGTGTGTGTGTGTTTTAGGTGTTAGAACCGTTTGAAGAAGCTCGGGTGAAGAGTATGAAATTGAAGAACAACAAAGGTGAGTTCTAGACCCTGTATTTTACATGTTTTATAAACTTTTGGGGCTGGAAATACATGTAAAAATGTTTTACACTTATTAATAATGTTTCCCATATGTGCATGCGTATGTATGTTAGAGATTTATGTTATGATTCATGCTTAGTATAGTGTGTATATGCTTAGAATAAGGTAATATGATGTCTGGGACTGGAAAACAACTTAGAAGCATAAACAGGCTGCTAATACGTCTATACAAGGATCATGTGTCCAAACAGTGCTCATGTGCCTGGAATTTTGACTTAGTTTTAGGGTAATAAGTCCAAACAGTGCTCATGTGTCTGAATTCGGACTTAGAAAAACTAAGTGTAGGGTAATGAGTCTAAATAGTGCTCATGTGCCTGAATTCGGACTTAGAAAAACTAAGTGTAGGGTAATGAGTCTAAACAGTGCTCATGTGCCTGAATTCGGACTTAGAAAAAACTAAGTGTAGGGTAATGAGTCTAAATAGTGCTCATGTGCCTGAATTCGGACTTAGAAAAACTAAGTGTAGGGTAATGAGTCTAAACAGTGCTCATGTGCCTGAATTCGGACTTAGAAAAACTAAGTGTAGGGTAATGAGTCTAAATAGTGCTCATGTGTCTGAATTCTGACTTAGAAAGACGAAGTGTAGGGTAATGAGTCTAAACAGTGCTCATGTGTCTGAATTCTGACTTAGAAAGACTAAGTGTAGGGTAATGAGTCTAAATAGTGCTCCTGTGTCTGAATTCTGACTTAGAAAAACTAAGTGTAGGGTAATGAGCCTAAACAGTGCTCTTGTGCCTGAAATTATTTACTAAGTGTAAGGTAAAAAGTTCCAACAGTGGTCAAACGCCCAAATAGTCCTCATGAGTCCAAATAGTGCTCATGCGCCCAAAACTTAGAATTTAATGCAGAATTTTCGTGGAAGTTTGTACTCCTAGGGTTTTGGACTAATATTGACTAAGGATTTGTTAAATGCATATGATTATGTTTGAATGTCATGATGACTCTTTTCTTAATATTTTACTTAATATTATGATTTGGGCTATTATTAATGTTATTATTATTATTATTAATATGCTTATTAATAATAATATTGTATGACCCTATGTGGTATGATCATGATCAAGACAGGAAGTATTATCATTAATAAAGTGAAAGATTAATGATAAAGAAAAGTGGAATGTAAATGAATGAACGAAAGTCTTGCAAGCAAATGAATGGAGGTGCACACCCCTGGCAGGTGTTAGTTCAACTGTGATGCGGGTTCGCTACCCCGAAGGATGCACACAGGGTCAATCTTTGAGATTGGTATAGAGGTGAGCGACTTGGTGTCACAATAGACTCACAGGATAAGTGCAATCCTTGAGATTGCCATAGAGGTGAGCGACTCGATGTCGCAAAAGACTCACAGGAACAAAAAGGACAATCATTAAGATTGCTAACGAGGTGAGTGACTCTGTGTCGCAAAAGACTCGGAAGGATAATGATGAAAGTACTAATTGAACGATGATGAAGATAATAAAGATATTACCTACGTGTACGTACGATGTGTGATCACATAATAATAATGAACGGTTTGAAATGAAAAGTAAAGTATTTTAGTTACAAAACTAGAACTCACTCAGCAACGCTGACTTTTATGTATTTTCCAGTTGGCAGGTAACAGGTTGCTGATGATGGCACACTGGGATGGCTATTTGGCGTGCAAGACTGACATCCATTTACGTTTTGACAATACTGTTGTTTTGTAATTCATTCGACTAATCATTTTGTGACCCATGAATTAGAATGTATTACTTAACAATAGTGTTTATAATGAATGAATGGGTTTTTTGTCAAATTGATTCCGCTGCTTGAATTTATAATATGTATGTTTTATGCTGTGAATGACCAACTGTGAGGTGCCCGGGAACGGGGTCTTACAGTTGAGTCTAAGTCTTCCATAATAGCCAAGAGTCTTCACGGATTTCCTTAAACATGCTCAAAAGAAAATAGTGTCAACTAAAAAGTTGGTGAATTCAAGTGTTTAAAATTTAAAAACAATAAAAGAGACTCTTAAAGTCCACATTAAAGGTTTAGAATCAAGTGTGAAAGCTCATGAAAAATCTTATTTGATTTTTGAAAGCATCATTTTTAGTATCAACCATTGTGGGGTATCACAATCAACCCTGCACTCGGTCCCCGGTTGGCCTCTTCTAAATTTGTGTTTAACCGGATATTCCCGAAGGAAGGAACCAAGCCTCAAAATAGTGAACCATTCCTGCTAGGATGATTCACCATGGTTTCTTACTCAAAAGCTGTTACATGCCACATACGATCCCTCAGGATCTCAGTGGGGTACCTCCCTGTAGCGGGAGCCACTGTGTGTGGGGGATTCCCCAAATAGATCTATCCACATAAAACAAGCGGTTCACAAAAGAATTAATGATCATTATATAAGTATCGGCAGGTATCCATAAGTCCCACATACAAGCATCAATTAAAGCATAATCATAGTTCATAAAACAACAGAGCATGTTTCATCCCAAACAAGTAAAAAGGGATCACTAGAACTCACCTTAGGTGTTAAGCAAAAGAAACTCTTCGTGTGCCGGGAATATCTCAAGTCTAGCACCCTAACATGAATATATTAAGTGATTAGATACTGTTATAAACCTATTTAAGGTGCAACAAGAGTGTCTAAGTCTTAGTTTCTCGGATTCGGCTTTGATTCGATTAGGGTTTGCATAAAAAGTTTCCTTTTATGGAAAGTTAAGGTTTTCATACAATCAAAGATTTTTACTTTATTAAGTCAAGAATATATGATAAATATGCTATTCAAGTGACTAAAGGACTCATTTGAGTCGGTTATGAAGTTTGGCAAAATTTTACAGTTTAGCCCCTGAAGTTTCAAAATTGACAGTTTCTACCCTTAAGTTTGGTTTCTTGAATTAGATGGCTTCATAACCAAAATTCAGGTTCATGACCTTAAACTAACTTATTTTTAAGAAAATATACACAAATTTTCAGATTATGGGTTCGATTTATTAATTACGCGTTTAACGTTCTCGGTTACGGAAAACCGAAGGGTTTTAAATGGTTACCTATGAGTTTTCATGTTTTGAGTCTTGGACCAGTAGCTAACTTTTTAAAGACATTTTTATAAGTTTCCAACCCTTTGAATCACAAAGTTTGCCTCTAGTAGTTGAAAGACTCGTTTTTACGTTTAACCCGTTAAAACGCGTTTTTAAACGAATTTGACCATTTAAGAGCTCGTTTGACCAATTTTTCTACTTTATAAGTTATTTTCCCACTTAATCTTCTGAAATTACATGGTTTTTATAAATTTTAACTTTCTTCTCATTTTTCTTAGATTTCAATTTGCATGAAGGTGTAGTGGTCAAAAGGGATGGTTGTGTGTAGTGGTAAGCAAGAGAGGGGATTGGCCATGGTGGGGGGCGGCCGAATCCCTTGTCTTGTAGTGGGATTGTTTTTAAATCTTAATTATTATTAAGATTTGATAATATGTAGGGTAGTATAAGGTGGTATATTAGATGGTAAATGTTGTTAGTTGATTATTATTAGGCATGCACATGCATGCTCCATCCGTGAATTTATAAGTATGTGTGTATATGCACACATTTTATTTTTTTCAATTAAGATTTAGTAATTTAGCAAGGGTGACTACTTAATATTCCCGAGCACTAAGTTTCTATAATATAAAACTTGGAATAACTAAAATCCACAAAAATCACATAAAATCATGGAATTGTAAATAATCGCAATTGATGATTCTAAATTTTCTAATAGAGTTAAATTGTTTCTATCATTAGTACTCATAAGACGGGTGATGATGCAAGTAAGTTAGGGTTAGAAAATTGACCTTGGGACCCGTTGTCACATTCTCCCACCATTTAGGAAATTTCGTCCCGAAATTTTAGCTTCGATTAGAATCTGAACGGGTGGGTTTGAAGAGATGCGGGTAATTCTTCCTCATCTCATCTTCACGCTCCCAAGTGAATTCCGGTCCTCGTCTCGAGTTCTATCTAACCTTGACCTTGGGTATGCGGCTTCTCCTGAGTTGCTTAACCAAGCGGTCCGTGATCTCTATGGGTTCTTCCATGAAGTTCAGCCTATCATTGATTCTTGTCTCCTTCAACGGTAGCTCCAAGGTTTTGTCTACTAGGCACTTCTTCAAGTTTGATACATGGAAGGTGTCGTGTATATAACTCAACTTCTGAGGTAGTTTCAATTTGTAAGCCACAGGACCAATTCTTGCAAGTATTTTGAATGGTCCAATGTATCTCGGGTTTAACTTTCCTCTTTTTCCGAACCTCACTGTTCCCTTCCATGGTGCTACCTTCAGCATTACTCTATCACCTACCTGAAACTCTAATGGTTTTCGTCTCCTGTCAGCGTATTTCTTCTGACGGTCCCTTGCTGCCCGTAGACGCTCCTTGATTTTGAAAATCTTATCAGTGGTCTCCAATACGATGTCGGGTCCCAATACTTGGCTATCACCAATTTCATTCCAACTTAATGGTGACCGACATTTCCTACCATAGAGAGCCTCATACGGAGCTGCATTGATACTTGCATGGTAACTGTTATTATAGGAGAACTCCACCAATGGGAGATGGTTATCCCAGTTCCCACCAAAGTCAATCACGCAAGTTCTCAGTATATCTTCTAAAGTTTGAATAGTCCTTTTGCTTTGACCATCAGTTTACGGGTGGTAAGCAGTGCTTAAGTCCAGACGGGTTCCAAAGGCTTGTTGGAGTGATTTCCAGAAACGCGAAGTGAAACGGCTATCACGGTCGGAGATTATTGATAGTGGCACACCATGCCTAGCCACTATTTCATTGATATACAGTTAAGCCAGTCTCGACATGTCATAATCTTCCCGAATTGGCAAGAAGTGAGCTGATTTAGTTAGTCTATCCACTATTACCCAAATAGCATCATGACCTCTAGACGTTCTGGGTAACTTAGTAACAAAATCCATCGTGATGTTATCCTACTTCCATTCTGGGATTTCTGGCTGCTGTAACGTCCCTGATGGTTTTTGGTTTTCAGCTTTTACCATGGCACAAGTTAGACATTTTCCGACATAAACAACGATTGATTTCTTGATTCCAGGCCACCAGAAAAGGGCCTTTAAATCCTGGTACATTTTATCACTTCCAGGGTAAACCGAGTATCTAGATTTGTGAGCTTCGTCAAGAATTACCTCTCGAATTCCCCCATGCTTTGGCACCCATGTTCTCCCTTCGCACTTGTATATACCATCGTTTCCTGTTTCAAATCGCTTTTCCATTCCAGTTAACCCTTCTCCTGCTAAATTTTCCTCCTTTAACGCTTCACTTTGAGCTTCTTTCAGCCTTGCAATGAGGTCGGTGTACACACTTATCCTTAAGGCTTGTACACAAAGAGGTTTTTCTCTCTCCTTTCTGCTCAAGGCATCTGCCACCACATTGGCTTTACCGGGATGGTAACGAATTTCGCACTCGTAGTCGTTTAACAGCTCAACCCATCTTCTCTGATGCATGTTTAGCATCTTCTGGTCAAGAATGTGTTGCAAACTTCGATGGCCAGTGTAAATGACGCACTTCGTGTCATAGAGGTAGTGCCTCCACATTTTGAGAGCAAACACCACGGCACCTAATTCCAGATCGTGCGTAGTATAGTTCTTCTCGTGGTCGGCAATGACCTTGTTGCTTTGCATTAGCACGCATCCCAGTCCTTGACGCGAGGCGTCACAATAGACTACGAAATCTTTGACTCCTTCTGGGAGGGCCAGAACAGTTGCACTGCATAATTTTTCCTTAAGCATCTCAAATGCTTCATCTTGCTCTTGTTCCCACACAAAGGTTTTGTTCTTCTTAATCAGTACAGTCAAGGGTTGCACAATGCGTGAGAAGTCCTTTATGAATCGTCGGTAGTATCTGGCCAATCCTAGGAATTGCCTAATCTAAGTAGGAGTTTCAGGAATCTTCCAATTCTTATAGCCTCAATCATGGAAGGGTCAACTTGAATCCCATTCTCATTTACTACAAGCCCCAGAAATTGGATCTCTCGCATCCAAAATTCACATTTAGAAAATTTGGCGTATAGTTGCTCATTCTTGAGTAACTCAAGAATTAGTCTGAGATGCTTCTCGTGCTCTTCCTTATTACTGGAGTAGATCAGATTGTCGTCGATGAACACAATCATAAACTTGTCGAGATATGGGCGGCATACACGGTTCATGAGATCCATGAATGCGGCTGGTGCATTAGTCAGCCCAAAGGCATGACTAAGTACTCATAGTGTCCATACCTAGTTCGGAAAGCCATCTTGGGTATGTCTTCTTCTCTTATCTTCAGTTGGTGGTAACCGGATCTCAAATCTATCTTGGAGAAGTAGCTTGCTCCTTGAAGTTGATCGAATAGGTCGTCTATCCTCGGAAGAGGGTAACAACTCTTTATGGTTAACTTATTTAATTCCCGGTATTCAATGCACATGCGTAGGGTTCCATCCTTCTTTTTCACAAATAGCACCGGGGCCCATGGAGAGACACTCGAACGTATGAATCCTTTGTCCAATAGTTCTTGAATTTACATCATCAGTTCCTTCATTTCAGGAGGGGCGAGTCGATACGGCGCTTTGGCTATCGGTGCAGCGCCAGGCAGCAAATCTATTTGGAACTCAACTTGTTGATTCGGGGGAAGTCCCGGTAGGTCTTCCGGAAACACTTCAGGGTATTCAGAAACCACTGGGATATCTACAATCTTCTTCTCCTCTTTGGTCTTCATCACGTAGACTATGAAAGCTGAGCATCCCTGAGTACAGTCTCAAGGTCTTGCTTCCCTAATCATCACGTCTCACACCTTCGAAACTCTTTCTTCCTGACCCGCTACTACTTCCAACTGCTTTCTTTGCTTCAAACCACCTTCTTTTCTCTCCAACAAACTTCTTCTTCTCATCACTCCTAGCTTGCTCAGTCCATCCAGCCCTAACTAGGTCATCGATCAAACTGCTGGTGAGGTCAACTACGGATTGTAGAGTCAAGGGCCTAGAGGATCGGACCATTCCCCTAACTCTGGGATGTAGCCCCCAGATGAATCGTGCTACGCCTTTAGATTCAGGTGTCACCAGATGTGGCACCAGCCGGGATAGGGCTAAGAAACGATTGATGTACTCCGTGTAATTAGGACGTTTCATCTCTAGGATCAGGAACTCTGATTCTTGCTTCTCAAGTAGATTGATGGGGCAATACTTGTTGGTTATCAGCTCTCTGAATTCGGTCCAGCTCATTTGATTTGCAGCACCCCTTCCCCGAGCTTAAGTGATCGACTTCCACCACTCTAATGCCGATCCTTTCAGTGATTGAGAAGCGAATCTCACCATATGGTCCATTTTGCATTCGCTGATGTCCAGTACAGCCTCCATCTCGTCAATCCATCTGTAAGTCTCTATAGCACCCTCAGTGCCATAGAGGTTCTTAGGTTTGCATGCCATGAAGGTCTTATAGGAGCATCCATTCCTTAACGCCTCAGATTCCTCGTTGTGGTCCTCGTTGTTTTCAGTCCCATTACTACCTCCGGCAACGTTCCGGTCAGCATTGATCTGAGCGATGATGGTTGGTATCGTGTGAGCAATTTGCTGTGCTACGAGATTTGCTATCCTCTCATCATTCCCTGGGTTAGCATTCCCTCGATGGGAGTCTCTGGAGGAGTAGGAGGTTGATTTCTGGTTCGCCTTGCTCCTTCATGACGACCTCGATAGGCTCCTTGCCTCCCGATACGTGTTCCTCTTCTGGTAGGCATTTTGATAGTATCACAGATAAAGTCATTTTAGCATCTCATAATTTGTTTCAGACAATCTATGCATCAATTCCCTACAAGGCTCCTTCTATATGAGGAGAAAATACGGTGCATAATTATACACAACCTTCCAATTTCCCACAGATTACTAATTTAAACAATTTAAACAGTCATCAAGAATGGCATGGCCTAACACCATGAAATACATAACACATGCAGATAATCATAAATGTTTCAACAGCATTGCATCATAGAAATTAGTTCAAAATAGGACAAAGTCAATAGTATCAGAGTCTAGCTCTTACAATTAATGTGCCATCACCCCCATGAATAATAATAATAATAATAGTGTCAGATAACGATAAGATTGTTTCCTTCAACCGTTCAAAAACAGATATTTTTCCTCCTTCTACATGTCACCTTCACATCCACTTCTTCTTCAGCCATCCCATCCATCCAGAGCTCTTCTTCTTCTGTTCCTGCTCCAACCTCTGCACCCCATGTGAAGCCATCATAGCTTGGAATTAAGTAGACTGGGAGGTCAGGGTAGCGTGCTGAAGAGTCAGCTCGTGGCGATGGACAGTCTTCAAGATCTCATCTAGTGCCGCATCAGTGGGTCCTACGTCACTTGCCTGGCGGCTGGATTGGGAGTACCTATCACCTGCCAGTACGCTAGGGGCGTCGTACATACTGTGCCTCGATGGCATCCAGGGCTCATCATGTGGGTGGTGTCGGAGTGGGTCAAACGGCGGTGGTGCGGGTATAGGAGTCCTAACAGGTGGTGGAGGAGGAGGTGGCATCCTAAATGAGACTGAAGGTCCAGGCCTAGCACTCTTGCGTGGACGAGTGACAACACGTGCTCCCCTATTATCAATAGGTGGGATAGGTGAGTGAGCAGAAACAGCAATGTGTGGAGAGTGGGAGCGTGTCTGACTCCTGGAAGGTTTATTGAGGAAGAGTCCTCAGAAGCTTCGGTGTCGTCTGATGTGACGGATATCCATCCTGGGTGTCCGCATCTCCAGAGGTATGCCTCATACTCAGTCTGAGGTTTCGCTCTTCTAAGGGTTCCAGTAGGGGTAGTCTCATTGTCTGGGTGTGCGGGCGCCTTACCTTTGTCTGTCATAGTTTGTTTCCTGTAAAAAGACATCATGAGTAATTTGGTTTCTCATAGCTCATGATAGTCTTACTAATAATAATATACTCATAGTACTAGTGATGGCATTAGTATCAGGAATCTCTATGTATCCCTCATCAATGATATTACAATCAATTGTTTCTCAAAATATTGTTAGGTAAAACAGTTCATCTTAAAATCCATTTCAAATCCCCAGTCAAAATAAATTTCAAAGTTCGTCAGCATTAAACAGAAAAGCCCAAATATAACTTAGAGGTTCGTGATGGAAATTACACGTCCGACAAATTCATGGTTACGTTGATCAAGTGTAATCATCAATTTACCCAACCCGATCATCCTAACACTTTCCCACAAGGACAGTCCTAGGGTATCAGGGTTGTAGCCTAAGGTCTACTATGGTATTCCCGACTTCTCTACAACCTTTGGCTCTGATACCAATCTGTCACACCCCGGGCGCAGGTAGGGTGGGACGTCACAGACTAGCAACAACATACGTGGAAAGTCAAGGTTTCTCATACAATCAAGGATTTTTACATTATTAAGTCAAGAATATATGGTAAATATGCTATTTAAGTGACTAAAGGGCTCATTTGAGTCGGTTATGAAGTTTGGCAAAATTTTACAGTTTAGCCCCTGAAGTTTCAAAATTGACAGTTTCTACCCTCAAGTTTGGTTTCTTGCATTAGATGGATTCATAACCAAAAATCAGGTTAATGCTCTTAAACTAACTTATTTTTAAGAAAATATACACAAATTTTCAGATTATGGGTTCGGTTTATTAATTACGCGTTTAACGTTTCTGGTTACGGTAAAACCGAAGGGTTTTAAATTGTTACCTATGAGTTTTCATGTTTTTGAGTCATGGACCAGTAGCTAAATTTTTAAAGTCATTTTTATAAGTTTCCAACCCTTTAAATCACATAGTTTGCCTCTAGTAGTTGAAAGACTCGTTTTTACGTTTAACCCGTTAAAATGCGTTTTTAAACGAATTTGACCATTTAAGAGCTCATTTGACCAATTTTTGTACTTTATAAGTTATTTTCCCACTTAATCTTTTGAAATAACATGTTTTTTATAAATTTTAACTTTATACTCATTTTTCTTAGATTTTCCTCAAAAACGTCACTCGGTTAGTACCCGTTTTCACTTAAAAATCCATTTAAATTACCTTTTACCAATAAAATTTCCCATTGACTCCAGAACACTTTATTAATCCTTAATGAACCTGGAATTCTCTTTAAAAAGTTTATAGCCCAAGCTTTCTTGTTTTTAAGTAGTTTTACCATGTTTTCGGGTCCCGAAAGTGACTAAAATGGGTCCGATCACAACATGTCCTTTATTCCAGAGGTTAAACATTATTAACACTCTTAATATTCATCAAAACCTTCTGAAATTTCAGTCCCAATTCGTGGCCTAGTTGTTCTACACATCCATAGACTTCAAAAAAGGAAGCAGAAAATGTCATAACCGACCATTACACATGTGTAAATCATTGTAACTTGAGTTTAAACATTACCAAAACTTCATTTAACTTAAAAATCAGATTGTTGGGGTGTTTAAAAGTTATTTTTGAGCAGGTTATGACCCTTGTTTGAGAGGGTTTTCAAACAAGTGTTTAAAGTGTGTTGTTACTTGTAGCAAGAAGGATTTTCAAGGTGTTCTTATGCTATAACCTCCCATTAATGGTGTACACCCATTTGTATTATTCAAAACAGGTTATTATAAGTTTTGTGAACCATTAAAAAGCAGGTTACAAGTTTAGTTTTCAAATGTTACAAGGTACACAAGTTGGGTGGTGCAAAAACACCATAAATAGGGTTTTTAAGAGCTAAATCGGGTTCTACCCTTTAGAATGACTATCATCATGTGATTTACCTTCAAGAATGTTGGGAACTCCTAAATAACAAAGTGATGGTTAGAAGTTTCTACTACAACAAGGAAAGGTAAGGTTTTTAGGTGAAAAATGAAGAAAACATGAGAAATGACCAAAACCGACAACATGGAGCTTACACTTGATGTAACTCACGGTTTGGAGGGTGTTGATGGTCGTGGATGGCTAGAAACTCCTTGGACTTGGCTGTAGAATCTCGAACAAAGGCTGGAACCCACGAGTTTGCAAGATTCAAGCACCAAAAGATCACAAAAGGGACACCTTCTTGTGGTTTAAAGCTTGGCCGATGTGTAGATGGTGTTGTCTTCGAATTATGAGGATGGAAATGGTTTGGAACCATGGTGTGTGTGTGTTTTCTGGAGAAGAATCCGAGAGAGGGAGAGATGAGGTTGAAAGGTGGAGTGTGATGTGAATTTGCATGAAGGTGTAGTGGTCAAAAGGGATGGTTGTTTGTAGTGGTAAGCAAGAGAGGGGATTGGCCATGGTAGGGGGCGGCCGAATCCCTTGTCTTGTAGTGGGATTGTTTTTAAATCTTAATTATTATTAAGATTTGATAATATGTAGGGTAGTATAAGGTGGTATATTAGATGGTAAATGTTGTTAGTTGATTATTATTAGGCATGCAAATGCATGCTCCATCCGTGAATTTATAAGTATGTGTGTGTATGCACACATTTTATTTGTTTCAATTAAGATTTAATAATTTAGCAAGGGTGACTACTTAATATTCCCGGGCACTAAGTTTCTATAATATAAAACTTGGAATAACTAAAATCCATAAAAATCACATAAAATCATGGAATTGTAAATAATAGCAATTGAGGATTCTAAATTCACTAATAGAGTTAAATTGTTTCTATCATTAGTACTTATAAGATGGGTGATGATGCAAGTAAGTTAGGGTTAGAAAAGTGACCTCGGGCCCGGTTGTCACAATTACCATATAAGTGTGGGATCCACAAATGCTTGTTGAAATAATTAAACCTTAAATCATCACCAATGTATGTCAAAAATTTGTGTATGGATTTAAGAGGACAAGTATACTGGCAATCATCGTGAGCTGCAATTCTTGAAAGTCCAAATCATTGTGGGTATCTTACAGCACTAGTATGATTTCCTAAACTTGCCAATGACTCTCGATGAAAACAAGAATCCAACATAAAAAAGGCTTTGGTAAAATGTCCCAAATAATTTGATAAACCTGTATGATTCCATAATGAATCATTCCAGTTATGATCAACGTAACTTGATACTATACTATCTAGAAAGGAAAATCTGGTGGATACTTATCTAAGGATTTCAACTTCACACAAAATTACAAAAATAAGTTTTAGTTCTGTCTTTTAGTTCTAGTTGTTTAATTTGTTTAGTTTTCAGTCAGCTTAGTTATTAAACGTCAGACTATGCATTGGAATTCTATCTGGGATTTAATCACTTAAAAGGGTCACGTCTGAGGTGACCAAATGGGTTTTCAAATGTTAAAAGGGTCAAGTCTGAGGTGATAAAATGCTTTTACTGTTAAAAGGATCACGTCTGAGGTGATCCACAGTTTTCTAAGTTAAAATGATCATGTCTGAGATGATCGAATGCTCGAAATGATTTATCAATTGTAAGTGTCAAATGGTCATAAAGTCAAACCAACAGTATGAGCCATTCGCACGATTGGACCATGAGTATGGACCAGTCGTACGATTGAACCATACGTATGAGCCCAATCGCACGACTAACCCACTCGTATTGACCAGACGTGAGATTGGACCATAAGCATGAGTAAATTCACACGATTGGACCACAAGACTGAACCAATCTCATGAATGGAGGTGACCGAATGAGTCAGTCGCACGACTGAAACCTAGTCGCCTGACTAAATGTGACCGACTGAGTCAATCGCATGATTGAAGAATGCGAATGGATCCAGTCGCCTGATTGAAGTATGCGACTAGGCTCAGTCGCACGACTGAAATCCTAATCAGTATAAATAGAGGCTTAGTCAGTCGCGATCACCACCAGACTTCAAAACTCTCCAAAACCGCCATTACACTGTTACTCTGCCCAAATTTCAAACTTTTGAGATTGATTCTATATTGAGTTCTAACCTTTATCATTTTGTTCTACAGGTAATTTGCGAAAGATTCATGATCAAACAACCGATTAAAACAAGTAAAATGTGACCTAAATTGGTAACTCAAATAACCGATAGATAAACACTAAAATAGACCACTTAAATGAACAAATACGTTGATTTAAAGATGTTTAAGTGATATATCAGGGTCTGGCGAACCTCATGAACTCAAAGATACTGTCTAATCTCATCTAATGACAAGATTCAAGTTTATGATGTCGCACAGGAGACTATGTGAATGGACAAACTGATGAACTTCAGTTGTACGATTGAGCCAGTCGCACGCTTCAATCACACGACTGAGCCATTTGGTGATTCAGTCGCACGACTGACTCAACCGCATGGACTTGCATATGACTGAACTCAAACGCATGCTTAATCGTACAACTAAACTCAGTCATATGGTTCAATCGCAAGATTGAACCATACTAATCAAAATCTGTTCTAAGTCAAAATGTTTATCAATTGTGAATGGAACTAACGTGTTCGTCTCTTGTGTTACAGAAACATGGCACACAGGTGGATCATCAACACTACGCACAACATTTGTGCTCATTTGGATGCCACCAATCGGAATACGGCTGAGTTCGTTGATATTATTGCATTTCTGAGAAGATCAAGGATCTACAGAGCTATATCTGCTCCATGCACACCCTACAGGTCTATATAGCAGGCCTTCTGGGCAGGTGCGTCAGTGGATAGATCTAGTGAGCCCTACCACATTCGGAGTTCCATTTTTGGGCAAGACATTGATGTTACAGCAGCAGATCTTCGACGGATACTAGAGTTGGGTGATGATGCTGATCACCCAACCAAGCTTCACCCTCTGACTGTTAGAGGGTGCTTTCTACGGATGAAGTACACTGGGGACATCAACGCAAATGTGCTCAACAAAAGCAACCTGTGTCCCCAGTTCAAGTAGTTAGCACATGTCTTCTGAAGTGCATAGCTTCACGAAGGGGTGGATTTGATGACCTATCTGACCAAATCCAGAATGCCAACGTGGCACTGGTGCTGAATCACCCCTTCAGCTTTTCTAACATGATATTCTCTTACTTGATCGAGAACTTAGAGGCCAAAGGCAAGGAAGCCTTCTGCATGTACCCGAGATTCCTACAGATGATCATTGACGAGAAGCTTCCTTCGCTACCAAAGGAGAAGGAGGATGCTGTGGTCCTAGAGGTGATGGACGACACCACCCTTGGATGGATGAAGGTTTACCGGGGCAAGCAGGTGAAGCCCCCGGTAAGGAGGTTGTTTGGGCATCTGACCCGTGAAGACTATGTGGCGCAAGCAAAGAGGAAGTGGTGCCACGATGATAGTGACTCGGATGTTGAGCAGATAGCTCTACCCTCCGATGAATCCGACGGTGATGATCATGATGCTGATCAGGGAGGGGATGGTCAGGGTGGACCCGAACCAGCTCCTATTCACCCTGACTTCTAACCTGATGAGGAGGAGTCTGATGAAGAGCCTCTGGTGCGAACGGTGGGAAGCCGGGTCGTAGCCGCTGAGAGAGGTGTTAGGGAGGTTGGTGGACGCCTGGGTGAGTCTGGGGAGGCTACTACTGATCCATCCTACACCCCAGACGAGCCCAGTAGCCAAGGGGGAGCCTTTGTCTCCAAGGGATCGAGGAGGAAGAGAATGGCTCAACCCTATGGGAAGAAGGGGAAGAGGCTCAGGTTTACCTTGATCACCACCTCTTCTACCACTCAACCTACCACATCTACCACACCACCCACCACTACTATCACACCACCCTCCACCACTACTACTACACCTCCACCTTCCACCACTACAGCCTACCATTCACCACTCACTCACATACCACCACCTATATTCACCACAGCCACCACTACTACCACCAGCCACTAAGTCGGTCCCTCATCACACACCACATTCACTACTGGATCTACTCTACCCTCCATTGGGGTAGAGGAACAGCTGGCAGCATTGAACCGTATGGTGCTGAAGCAGTTGGCTGCTGATAAAGAGAAGGCTGCACGTCTACATCAGCTTGAGGAGCTCAACGCTACCCAAGCAATGCAGATCTCTCAGCAAGCTTAGCAGATTGCCCAACTCCAGGAGCATAACGTCCATTCAGCCAAGAAGATAGAGGAGTTGGAGGCTTCCAACAAGACGATCATGCTCAAGCTCAAGGGAACAAAAGATGAGCCTCTAAAGATCAGAGAAGGAGATGATGATAATGATGATGATGGTGAAGATGATGACAGTGATGATGATGAGGTGAGTGATGATGGAGAGCCCAGAGGGAGGTAGGATGATGATGATGAAGAAGAAGGCGATGCAGCTGCATCTGCCTCAGCTCAGGGTCAAGAAAGAAGAACGAAGAAAAGGCAAGACCAAGGAGCATCATCCTCTGCCCCACCTGCTGACGAGCTAGCAATTTAAGACAAAAGTAATGTTTAGATATTGATGTATTAGAAAGCTTTTGTACTTGAATCATGTATTAAATTTATGTACTTAATGTTTATATATATTTGATATTTAACTGTCTTGATTATTTACTGATGGTTGATGTATTTGCATGTTTAAATCAAGCAGATCAATCATTTCAAAAAGACGAGTATGATGTTGCTCCCCTATAGCAAATCAAGTCTCAATTAACTATGATACTTGATTTTCAAGGGATTGACAGGAGGTCTGTGAGTTATACTCCCGAAAAAGGAGAAATAATTCATGACCTTACTGATGAGCAACTTGCTGAGATGTTCCGGCTCAACCCGGACGAGATTGTAAAGGACGCTCCTACGGTTGATGTGGCTAGTGACGACGAGCTTAATGATGTGGATGAAATAGAGATTGAAGACGTCACAGCCCAGAATTATCCAGAGTACACTGATCAAGAGGGAAACATGGTTCCCAATTTGGGCGATACCCTCGGCAGTGATACGTTTGATAAGCTGGATCAGATGGAGAAGGAAGCAGAGAAGTTAGAAAGCCAAGCCCAAGCCTCAGACGCCGATGTGGACATCAGAAAGGCTGAATGGGCGCCTTGTTTTGCAGAGATCCGAGCCCAGCGCACTGCTCCAAAGCCGAGTGCCTACACCAAGCTCTACAAAGTGAAGAAACATCTAAAGGTGTTAGGAAAGATCATAGCGTGGGCATACTTTGAGGATCTGAGTGTTTATGCAGTCAAGAGGGAGAAGGGAATAGAGTACTTTAGATTTCCACATGATCTAAAGACTCTTCCCAGTTTTGAGCTAAATCAGCTGGCAAGCCTAAAGTTGCTGTATGGTGACCCGAAGAAGATGTCAGGCTGGTTTGAGTCTGCTTTGAGGAGAGAGTACCACACCAGGTGGGTTAACTGCAGACCTCAACAACCGACGAGGTATATCAGAAGGTCTGAAGTTGATCCCATTACTGGAAAGACAAAGGTTGTGTTGAAGTGGAATCCTCCACGCACTATGTCAAGAATCCCTCTAAGGGAAATGCCACAGGACATCACTCCACACTTCAAGTGGTGGTACTATGATTGGAGAACAGGTGAAGCAGCTATTGTCTTGCAGAAGGAGGGAAAAATGGATACTATTCGGGTATTTGACCCAATGTGGCTGACTAATTTATCTGTTGATGATGTATATACATTGTACCAGTGGCCACTGTTTTTTGATACGCAAGACATTGTACAAGCCCTCCAGTTCCAGAACGTTATACGACTCTGTTTCGCATTTGAGATAAATGCCGGAGTTACAAGAGAGGAAAAGTACAAGAAGTTTGAAGAGTTGATGAAGAATGTTAGACACTGATGTAAACTAGGTCCAAGGGGGAGTTTGTTGATACATATGTACCTAGTTTAGGAGCTTAATGTAAAATGTCTTTCATGTCTTACATAGTTGTAATTGAATGGGTTTGAATGAAATACAATATGTGGTTGATGCTTATAATGTTTAATATTTCATTGTTTATTGTGTGATAACGTATATTGAACTAACTATATAGGTTTGTGGTTGTTTGCATAATTCTTAGTCAAATATGGTTGAGAAACACGCTTAAACTTAACCGTATGAAGTATTCATGCGAATGGCCATGCTAATGGACCATACGCATGAACACTTCATGCTAATGGACCAGTCGCACGACTGAACCAGGAGACTGGACCAGTCGCACGATTGTGACATGTGATTGACTCAGTCACACGACTGGACCTTCAGTCGTGCGAATGGATCAACCGCATGCTTCAGTCGCATGACTGAACCATGTTGATGGTTCAGTCGCACGAATGAAGACTCCAAACCTATAAGTACCACTTAATTCGTGGAAAAACATAAGAATTCGAATACCTACGCACATATCGTACCCTAGTCATCCAAAGGCTCAAGAAAACCTGTTCCAACTTCATAGTTCATCTCTGATCAGTTCTCGTTCGTTCTTAACGTTTGTTTCATCATAGGATTGATCAGATTGTCGTTCTCACTGATTGGATCACCAATCAAATAGGATTCCGCACTATTTGAGTTGGGATACACGTAGAATCAGATAGTACTCCGTATGTGCACGGTCCTAACAGTTTTAGACTCTTCATCCTCTAATAGGATGTTTATGACATCTTAAACTTTTCTATATTTAGTGGAGTTAACAGATGGAGTCTCTGTTTGAGGTTTAGAACTTTGAGGATTAGGAGGAGACTAAGGTTGAGATTTAGTTGCATTAGCAAGAGCACTTATGAATGAAGAATCAGTAAATAACCCTGCTCCAACAAACAGATCTTCCTCTTCTTCAGGTGAACTTTCATTCTTTGCCATAAAGGCATTCTCAACAGTATTTGCAAGAGAGGCAACAAATTGATACTGTGACATTGAGGTTGTTCTGTCATTATTCCTTAAACTTTCATCAATTTCAACAGACACAATCTTGGCAATCAATAGATCGAGATCCATAGGAAATTTCTCTGTATGCTTTAACAGTGTCACTGTTTGTTTCTAAGATGAAGGTAAAGCATTGAGAAGTCTAATATTTAGATCTTTAAGATCATGTGTAATGCTAGCTGTTGACATCTTGGTGGTAAGTTGCACATATCTGTTCATCATTTGATTGATGGTTTCACCAGATAAATGTTGAAACAGCTCTATCTGCCTCTTCAGTTTTTGCTTTTTAAGATTTTGAATCTCTTTACCTCCTTCACAGATTGTCTTTAAAGCTTTATACATTGTGTATCCTATTTGATATCCATCAAGTTTGGCTAGGAATTCAAGAGGTAGTCCTTTACACATTAGAGAATATGCTTTAATATCATTCTTAACCTTTTTAAGATCATCACCTTGTAGACCAAGATCATCACCTTGTAGACCATCTTCTGGGTAAGGTTCTAATGAGTCTTTAGTATAGATAAATCCTCTATCAGGCCCATCAGTAGTTATAGGAATATGGGGTCCTTTTTCTATTTATTTCCAAAGATCAGTATCAATAGAATTAAGGTGATGTTTTAACCTAATTGACCAGTTTTTAAAATCTGCTCTGTTTTTCAACTTAGGAACTCTATTTTTAGAATCCTCAGATTTCACCATTTTTGTATTTTGATTTTATGAAGAAGAAATGTTTTTTATGTTTTTAAGTTTTTGAATTAAAACAATGAATTAAAATTATTTTTGTATTTATCAAATTTTAAAAAATTTCTAAGTTTTAAAGTGATACGCCTGAACAATGATGAAACACCTCAACAGTTGTGGTACTTCTGACTTAGAAACATCTAAGGGATTGCCTTAGAATTCTCAAAACACCTAACTTGAGATGCGTCCAAATAGTTGTCAGACGCCTGGGTTGAAAATCGCCCAAACAGTTCGAATGCGCCCAAATAGTTGAAATGCACCTAGAAATACTTGGTTCCTGAGTAATTCCAAAGTGCCCAAACAGTTGAAAAACGTCTCAACAGTGGTAAAACACCTAGTCCAAAAACTCCTCAACAGTAGTAAAGAGCCTGAACAGTGGTCAAGCGCCTAACACTTAGGCAATTTTTAGCAAACCCTAATGCGCCAAATTCAACAAGTTCTTATGAACATAACGAAGTCAATTCTTCTGAAATTCTTCAAAACTTGATGAATTGATCTAAAAACTTCCAATTAAGTAGTATTTAGACCGATTAACTATCCTTTAACTTCAATTTCCTCAATTAACAACAACAAATCACTCTTTTGTTCAAATTTTTAGTTCGACTGTGAAGAACATGTTCGAACACAAATTCAATCAATTCACTGATTTTGAACTACTTGTACTGTAAATTATGTTCAATTCACGTTTCTAATGATGAAACACAACTGAAATCAACAATATTTCAATCGAATTGCTTATCAATCACAGATTCAAGTGATTTTTGAGTTTGCAAGTTCGAACAAACTCAATTATTGAACCAACAGCTCTGATACCATTTAATAGGATCAAGTGAATCGATCTGTGATGATGTTAGAATGCAATTCAATCAAAAACATACAAATGTAATCAAATCAATGCAAACAATCAAGAAAAATTCATAGTAGTTCATTGATAGTAGCAAGGACAATTACAAGTGCAAGTAGGAGTTACACGTTCAACTAAGTTATTAGTCTAATCTTGTCTAGTCTTGTGTGCCTGCACTAAAACACATCTAAGCTATTTATACTATCAATAAACAAAGGAACAAAAATTTACATAAACAGTCCCTATACTATGACAAAACTATACAAAAGACATCTAAAGACTACATGTTAATCTTCAAGATAATCTTCAAGAGGCTCTAACAGCACTAAACTGTCTGATAATTCCCTTCCTTACATAGAATGAGTCAAAGATATGGTTTCTAAATTCGGTTCCATTGTCTTTTCTGATAGCCAAACCTTCCATTTGTTGATGGTCTCAATTGACAGGATCAGCTTCTGCAACTCTTCTGCGGTGTCACCTTTACTTGATAGAAATCTTATCCAAGAGTATCTTGAATAATCATCTGTAACAACCAAATAGTAAGATTTCTTAGCGATAGATTTAACACTAATAGGACCAAATAAGTCAGTAGTAACAATTCGAGGGGGATTGAAATTGTATTTTCAAGCTTAAGATTATGTGGCCTTTTGTGCTGCTTTCCTTGAGCACAAGCCATACATTTTTCTACTACTGAAAAATCCTTAAGTGGTAGCCTCCTGTCAAGATTGTTCTTGACCAATCTATTTATGTTTTTAAAATTAACATGTTCTCATCATCGATGCCATAAGAAGGATTCGGATGATGAAGCCTTTAATAGGAGACATGTCACAGTTGAGGTGGCTTCTGTTGATCCCATATCTAGCAAGTATGTATCGTTCCTTCTTAGAGCTACATGATTACTAATTCTTCTAGAACAGTGAACTCAGGTTTCAAGAACAAGCATTCATTTGACATAAACAATACTGGAATGTCTTTATCACATATCTATGATACACTCAACAAGTTGAATGCCAGTTCTGCAACATAGTTCACTTTCTCTAGAGTCAATGAACCGTTTAAGACTTCTCCTTGACCAATCATCTTTCCATCTTTCTTGTCTCCAGCAAATGCAACATATCCTCTATTTATTATCCTATAATTGGTGATAAGGTCTTTCAATCCGGTCATATGCCAGGAACATCTGCTATTAACATGCCATAAGCTATTGACAGCTTTTCTTGAATGATCCTGGCATTAGAACAAAATGATCGTTAGGTTTTAGAAATAGGGACCCAAGTTTTGACAAACTTAGGTTTCGGAGCATAAGAATTTTTGCAAAAGAAATTATTTACAGATTGATTTAATCTACTTCCCAAAGAAATATTATGTACATTTCTATTAACGTATTTTGGACATTGTTTAATTACATGATCATCCTTTCCACATTTATAGCAATGCGATTTCAAACCTTTCTTTTTATAGTTTGAAATAGGAGTTTGATTAACTACTCTATCTTCCTCAGATTCAGTCACATGTGAATTAGAATCGCTGCATGTATCATATGATTCTTTAAAAAAAATTTTAAGATCTTAGCTTTGGCAGATTCTGATTCATTTACATTACTAATTTTAGCCTCTGAGGAAGATGTTTCTGTTTCTTTCGGTTTAGAAATCTGAATTAGGGTAAAAGATAGGATAGGATCAGAGAGGAATTTTTCAAAACAATTTGAGTCTGTAAGTCTAATTGAAGATTCATTTGAACATGCATCATTTTCATTAAGACAAGCATTGATAACAGTAGTATTTGATTTAGAAACATCTGACAATGAATAAGATGGACTAGAACTAGAACTACATAAGCCATTATCTGAAACTAACTACTAGGATAAAAGCCTACTTAAGCTAGTGTCTTTCAAATACTTTTTGGAATCACAAAAGCTATAACTAGACCTACCCAAACCACTACTGGTACCGTAACCATACTCCTCTCGAATCTCCTTATGATTCACTCCTTCTAAACCTCCATAGAAACTGTTAGTATCATTCTGAATCAATTCATTTATTGGATAAGGTATAGGTATAGGTGAATAACAATAAGTGCTTGGAGGAGGATAAACATGAGTGGTTTCATCACATCCCAACCCTGTCTTAACTCTACCCCCCGTTGCTTCTTGTAAATACCCTCATGTTTCATCCTTGAAATTGTCCATTTTTCAAGCTTGGTTTTAATTTGCTGGTTTAAAACTCAGCAAGTGCTACACGTTCAGTTAATGAATTTATTTCAACATTTCTTTCCAAATGATTTCTTTTTAAATGCTCATTTTATTTTAAAGCTTCATTTAGTTTGATAAAATATTTAGACTCGTTTGTTTTAAGTTCCTTATTTATTTGTTCTAGTTCTTTTTCATTTTCTAATAAGAACCTATTAGCTTTATAAACTCCAAATAATCTAATTTTGCATGGAGGAGAACACATGTCTTGAATTACCTCATAAGGAAGGCCCATAACTACTTTTTCGGTAGCTATGGCTTTTTCGCACTGACAAACTGGGGTATTCTTCTTCTTTTCTTCCTCCTCCTGCTCCACTGCTTTCTTGCTTCCCCTCTTAACTTCACTTTCTTCCTTCTTCCTTTCTTCATCTATTTCCAGCTTAACCTCCCTCTTGTCAACCTGTTCTTGCTTTCTGTACTCATCAGCTTTATCAACCTTCTTTTCTTTGATTTTCTCAACCTTCATTTCTTCATCCTGACCCTATTGCTTAACCCTCTCATCACAAGCTTCTCCCATGCCCTCTTTCTTAAATTCTCTAAAAGGATCAAACTCCTCTACTGACTCCTCATCACTACTCACCACTTCAGCAACTAATGCATGATTGATTTCTTCCTCGGTTTCTTTAATCTCTGCACTCCATTCGAAGTTTGAAATCAATGTTGTTTCTTTCTTTTTCTTAGCTTCTTCCTTGTCGGTAATTGGGATAACCTTTGAAGTTCCACATGTTCCCGGTTCAGTGACGATTGGAGATGGACATTCTCTCTTAAAGTGCCCCAACTGTTTGCAATTGAAACATCTTAACTTTGACTTATCAAAACCATGTTTAGAAGATATGATTGTAAAACTACATGATATCGAAGTGGATGAACGGCTCAATTATGTAGAGCAACCAGTGGTAATTGTCGATCGGAAGGAGAAGAGATTGAGGAATAGAGTGGTTCCACTGGTGCGTGTGCAGTGGAAACACCAAAAGGGTTCTGAGTCTATGTGGGAGAAGGAAGAAGAGATGAGATAGCATTACCCATAGTTATTCAAAGAGTGACAGGTTCCAGGGACGAAACCCCTTTAAGGGGGGTAGACTTGTAACACCCGGAAATTTTGTCAACTAAAAGAAAAGAAAAGAAATGAGAAAAAAAAGAAAGAAAATTAAGTATTTTGAAAGGAATGAAAAGAGGCCAAAGTGGAGGGGGACTTAGTGTAAATAAGTACAAAGACAAATATTTTATTATTAATTTAAGCATGGCCACCCATATCAGCCTCCATAATCTGCTTTTGTTGACTGAAAAAGAAGAAGAAGAAGCAAGAAACTAAAAAGCTGAATTTACGTTTGGTAATTGTTTTTATGAGTTTTTGGTTTGGTTTTTATGGGTTTGACCATGAAATCGATTTCTACATGTTCTTATGTATGCATATGTGTTTGGTTGGGTGTTTTTGACATGTTTAGGTGTTAGAAATCTTTCAAAGTTCGAATTTGAAGGAGAGGTGCTTGGAAGCAATAAAGGTGAGTCTCTACACCCTGTTTTTACATGTTTTATCACTTCTTTGGGGTTGAAAATGCATATAAATGGATTTTTACAAAAGTTGTATGTATACCCGTACGTATTTATGCATGTATGCTAATGTTGTATGGTTGTTTATGCTTTGTTAGCGCTTAGAATGGTAGAAACAAGCTTAGGGTAGGTTAGTATGATATTTGGGACTAAAAATATTGGTGAAACATGTTAAACAGGTGGCCATGCGCCTCAGTAAGGCTCATGCGCCTGAAATTTACCTTAGAAAAGTTTAAGTGATGTCCATACGCCCAAACAGTACCCTCATACGCCCAAACAATACCTCATGTGCCCCAAATATTGCCTTAGAATGGTTAAGTATATCTCATGCGCCTGAACAGTGGTTCATGAGCATAGGAAATTTGGCTAGACACCTAAGTGTTGGGGTCGTGCACCCCAATAGTGCCCATGCGCCCAACTTTTCCTCAGGCGCCTAAGTACAGGCATGAAGCGCTTGAATAGTAAAAACGCCTAAAGTTAGGCTGAAAATACCTAAGTGCAGAGTCCATGCGCCCAAATAGTGTTAAACCACCTAAGCAGGGCTCATGCGCCTACATAGTGCCCATGCGCCTGAATACTTAAAAATTTTTATGAAATTTTAAAAATTCAGAATTTTAGGGATTTGACCCTAGTTTGACTTAAGGCTTAATTGTGCTTATTTTATGCATGGTTATGCTTATGTTCCTTATATAAACTGATGTGTGACTTTATGTGGCGTGTTTATAATCATAAACGTAAAGTATTATCATTAAAGAAAGAGATAAAATTAATGATAATAAAAGTGGAACATAAAGAATGATTGAAAGAAAAGGCTTGCAAGCAGAATGAACGGAGGATCACAACTCATTGAGAGTTGTTAGCTCAACTGTGTGTATTAGATTGTGCGATTTTGGGTAATCGTTGAGGGTTCACACAAGGGGGTCAGTCTTGGTGACTGATCCATAGTATGAAACGGGATCCTTGTCACTTTACCCCAAAAATGATATGGCTTTGTGCCCAGATATGATGTGACTTTGTGCTAGGATATAAAGTGGCTTTGTGCCCGGAATGGTGGCTGCGGGCCACGATGGGGGGTAAAGTTTTGACATGATCTAGAAACAGTGAAAGATAATGATAAAGTACGAAACGAATGAATACGTGTGATAACGACTGATGAATGAGGTTACACCTTGTTGTATGTATAATGAATGCTCACGAACGAAAGAAAAGAAAGTATCTTATTGAAAAAAGGTATTTTCATACATAACTCTAAAAGTATTGCAACACTTTAAAACTAGAACTCACTCAGCAACGCTGACTATTATGAATTTTCAGTTGGCAGTAATTTTGCTGAGGATGGCACACGAGGAGGCTACTCGGCAGGGCAAGACTGGCATCCATTCACGTATAATATTATTGTTGTTTTATACTGTAATTAAATGATGCTTTTGTGACCTAAACGATGTTGTATTGCTTAACAATAGTAATTATCAATGAAATGAATGGTTTTGTTAATGTAATTCCGCTGCTAAATCTTATGTAATATGTAATGTTTTATGTAATAATGCAATGATTGTCCAACTGTGAGGTCCTCGGGAACGTGGCCTTACAAGCTGTCTTAGGAATATCTTGCTCCTTCACCTTTAACTGATGGTAGCCAGATCAGAGATCTATCCTTAAGAACCAACTAGCACCTTGCAGCTGATCGAACAAGTCATCAATTCCCGGTAAGGGATATCGATTCTTCACTGTTAACTTGTTTAACTCATGGTAGTCTATTGCCATCCTCATCCTACCGTCCTTCTTCTTCACGAACAAGATCAGAGCACCCCAAGGAAAGATACTCAGTCGGATGAACCCTTTCTCCATCAACTCCTGTAGTTGAACCATTAGTTCCTTCATCTTGGTCGGAGCTAACCGGTACGGTGCCTTGGCAACGGGTTGAGCACCGATATCAAATCAATTTGAAACTCGATTTCGTGGTCCGGTGGCACACCTGGTAAATCTTCTAGGAACACGTCTGGAAAGTCACGCACAGCTAGTACATCAGACAATTGTGGTACTGACGCGTCCATATCCTTCACGTAAGCTAGGTAGGTATTACATCCACGTTTCATGCATTTCCCTACCACTACCATCGAAATTACCTTCGGAACCATAGTGACGTGATGTCACACCACCCGCTGATAGCGGAAACACGGGGAATGTGAGCTAGACTGGATCGTCATAACACATGGTATGCAATAGAGTAGCAATTATAACAATATGATAACAAGCGTGTCATGACGACACCCGAACACAACTGGAGACTTGTGCCGTGTATAGTCAATGTTCACGACAGCATAGCCGTAAGCACAACATAAATGATCACATAAGCATTAAGGAATAACTTGTAGTGTTAATTCCCACAACTCGGGAACAAGTATACAAAAGACCATGTCCAAGCTTTACAAGGGTGATAATTACAAAATGTATCCTAGGGTCTCCTCTAAAAGGCAGCACTCCTAGATCTTCAATTACCTTGATCACCTGAAAAGAGATGCTCAAAACGGTCAACATAATTGTTGGTGAGCTTCGCAGGTTTTAAGTAATAAAAGATGTTAAGATGAATCCAGTAAATTTAACAAGGGCCACCGCAACTATACTTATGTATAGGCGGTTGTACCAGTTATAAGTAGCTACAGCCAAACCTAATGTTCGGTTCCTCACGGGAATTGATGGCTGTAAAGAAAGTTTTCCCAAGGCATAAATAGTTTAATAAGACGTAGCAAGATCCACACAGCGCATACGTATAGTGTATAACCAAACCAGTCCTTAGGTCCCATTTCCGGGATTAATGGTTATATAGAAAGGTTTTCCATGGTAAAGTGGGTTTAACAAAACGTAGCAAGATCCACACAGCGCATACGTATAAGTTACAACCAAACCAATCCTTAGGTCCCAATTTCCGGGATTAATGGTTGTAATGGATGATCGGCTTAGAAGAACCACACAGAAGAACCACACAGCCGAGAGCATCCAAGGACAATAGCATACACAAGTAGCATTAACAGCGCATAACATCAAGTAGTAGCACATAGTAATGTATTACCACTAGGTAATATTCATAGTGGTAACATAGCACATAGTTCAAGTTCATATAGCAGCAGTCACAAGATAAGCAAGATAAGTCACTCATAGAAGTAGCAGCCAACTTCCACTAGGGAAGGTGCCTGAAACCAATTTAATTAGGTGAGCATTCTTTTCCCCCCAAGTTGAAAATATTTAAGAAGGTTTGATAAGAGTAAATAGGGGCCAGGAAACTCACTGAACAGATGATAGGCACGTGTGATGAATATTCCCAACGGTAGGATGCTATGAACAGTCAAACACCTGCTAGAAATGAGGATTCACGAAGATAACCAAGATTTGATGGTGGAAACGCGAGAAAACGAGCGGTTTTTAGTGCTAAGATGGTGAAGAGAGTGATGGAGAAGAAAAGATGAAGAAATGAAGAAGATGGTGAAAATGGCCGGGAATGGGGTTTTTATATCCATCCCAGGTTTGCAAAATGTCACTTTTAGTCCTTGTACTTTGCCCCGAGTTCTTAAATTTTGTTTCGGTTGAAAATGTTATTAGTTAGTCTTATTTTTATTAATGATAAAATGTTGTTAATGATGTTTATAATTTAAAAATGGTTTCATACGTGACAGTAGTTTTTATATAAAAACGGTGCGTTTAGTGTTAACGGGGCAAATTTTAAATAATGTTTCAAGGTGATGACGATTTAAGCTACGATAGCACACGCATAAGGTTAACCAAGCAAGCATACATGCATAATATTCACATAGATGGGCTATAAAGGTGAGGGATGACCGACAACAAAACTAACAGATTACGTCAATAGACGGACCTTTGGTGACGGATGTCACAGTATCCCCCAGTTGAGGGAATTTCGTCCCGAAATTCAACTGGTGCTAGGTCCAAGGGTGTCATCCTCGAATAGGTGTGGATATTTGAGTCTCATCTGATCTTCACGTTCCCATGTAAACTCTGGCCCTCGTTTGGAGTTCCATCTTACACGAACAATAGGTATCTTGCTGCGCCTCAACCTTTTGACCTTTCGGTCCATGACCTCAATAGGTTCCTCCACAAAATAGAGGCTTTGATCAATCGTGATATCCTCAATAGGCACGTGAAGTGATTCGTCAGCTAAACACTTCTTGAGGTTCGATACATGGAAAGTATCATGTACACTGTTAAGCTCTTGTGGCAACCTTAAGCGGTACGCCACTGGACCGATTCTTTCTGTGATCTCGAATGGTCCAACATATCTCGGGGCCAACTTCCCTTTCTTTCCAAACCGTACGAACCCTTTCCACGAAGAGACCTTAAGCAACACTCGATCCCCAACGTTAAACTCTAGTGGCTTCTGACGGTTGTCGGCATAGCTCTTTTGGCGGTCTCTAGCAGCTTTGAGTCTGTCTTTGATTTGGAAGATCTTATCGGTGGTTTCTTGAATGATTTCGGGACCTGTTAGCTGGCTTTCACCAATCTCGGCCCAACATACAGGCGATCTACATTTCCATCCATACAACGCTTCGAACGGTGCACAGCCAATACTAGTATGGTAACTGTTGTTGTAGGAAAACTCGATCAGCGGTAGATGAGTATCCCAACTGCCACCAAAATCAATAATGCATGCCCTCAGCATGTCCTCAAGCGTCTGTATCGTTCGTTCACTTTGGCCGTCTGTCTGGGGGTGATAGGCTGTACTCATGTCTAATCGAGTGCCCATCGCTTTCTGTAACGTCTGCCAAAATCGGGAAGTGAATCGACTGTCTCGGTCGGATATGATTGACACCGGTACCCTGTGCCGTGTCACGACCTCTTTGATGTACACCCTTGCCAGCTTATCCATCTTATAGTTTTCTCGAATAGGCAAGAAGTGGGCGGATTTTGTCATTCGATCCACCACGACCCATATCGTGTCGTGTCCGCTTGTCGTTCTCGGGAGTTTGGTAATGAAATCCATAGTGATGTTCTCCCATTTCCACTCGGGGATTTCAGGTTGTTGCAATAATCCTGATGGTTTCTGGTGTTAGGCCTTGACCTTTGAACATGTCAAGCATTTGCTCACATATACAGCAATATCTTTCTTCATACCGGGCCACCAATACAGCTCCTTCAGATCGTTGTACATCTTGTCTGCGCCAGGATGAACAGAGTATCAAGTCTTGTGTGCTTCATCCAAGATTAGTGTACGTACACCTCCCCATCTGGGGACCCATATACGATCCATGAAGTAATGTACGCCGTCATCCTTGCGACTCATTTGTTTATCCATCCCTCAGAATTCTTCTCCCGCAAGGTTTTCTTCTTTCAAAGCCTTACTTTGTGTAATTTGAATCTGAGCCTTTAGATTGGTTTGAATAGTCAAACCTAGCGCTCAAGCACGTAATGGTTTCACACGTTCTTTGCGGCTTAAAGCATCAGCCACCACGTTAGCTTTCCCGGGGTGATAACGGATTTCGCAATCGTAGTCGCTAAGTAACTCTACCCAGCGTCGCTGTCGCATGCTAAGTTCCTTCTGATCAAGAATATGTTGAAGGCTCTTATGATCCGTGTAAATGATGCATTTGGTTCCATATAGATAATGCCTCCATATCTTGAGTGCAAATACTACAGCACCCATCTCCAAGTCATGAGTTGTGTAGTTCTTCTCATGCACCTTTAGTTGTCGCGATGCATAGGCAATTACCTTATCTCTTTGCATTAGCACACATCCCAAACCTTGATGTGAAGCATCGCAGTATACCACAAAATCGTCAGTTCCATCCGGGAGGGACAGTATTGGAGCATTGCACAGCTTTTCTTTCAATGTCTGGAAGGCTCGTTCTTGTGCATGTCCCCAATCAAACTTCTTGTCTTTCTGGGTTAGCAGCGTTAACGGTTGTGCGATCTTCGAAAAGTTCATAATAAAACGACGGTAGTATCCGGCCAATCCTAGGAATTGCCGTATTTCTGAGGGTGTTTGGGGAGTATCCCATTTCTTCACAGCTTCAATCTTACCAGGGTCTACATGAATTCCATCTTCGTTAACCACATGACCCAAAAATTTCACTTCTCGAAGCCAGAATTCACACTTCGAGAACTTGGCGAAAAGTTTCTCTTCCTTCAACAGTTCTAGAATTGCTTGGAGGTGTTTTTCGTGATCCTCCTTCGAACGGGAGTAGATGAGTATGTCGTCTATAAATACGATCACGAACTTATCCAGATAAGGCTTGCACACCCGATTCATGAAATCCATAAAGACAGCTGGTGCGTTGGTCAACCCAAACGGCATGACCAAGAACTCATAGTGTCCGTAACAAGTTCTAAATGCTGTTTTGGAATATCGTCCTTGAATAATCTTAGTTGATGATATCCAGATCGAAGGTCGATCTTAGAGAAATACGAGGCTCCTTGCAACTGATCGAACAGGTCGTCGATTCTAGGAAGAGGATACCGATTCTTCACGGTCAATTTGTTCAATTCCCTATAGTCGATACACATACGAAACGACCCGTCCTTCTTCTTGACAAATAACACTGGTGCTCCCCACAGTGAATAACTCGGTCGAATAAAACCTTTCTCCAGTAGTTCCTGTAGTTGGCTTGATAACTCTTGCATCTCTGAGGGTGCTAACCGATACGGTGTCTTAGCTAACGGCGTAGCTCTAGGAACCAGCTCTATATGGAATTCCACCTGTCGTGGAGGAGGCAACCCAAACAAATCATCAGGGAACACTTCCGGGTAATCCCGTACAATCAGAATGTCTGCCAATTTCGTCTCTTCTTCCTTCTTTTCTACCACGTGAGCCAGAAAGATGTAACACTGCTTTCGTAGACCTTGGCGTGCTTTCATGCAGGAGATAAGCTTCAAGTTCTTTCCCGGTCGCTCCCCTTGTATTCTGAGTACTTTCCCGTCTGACATGGGGATCCGCACTACTTTATCTCGGCAAACAATCTCGGCTCCATGCTTAGACAACCAATCCATTCCCACTATTACGTCAAAGCTCCCCAACTCAAATAGTATCAAATCTATGTTGAAGACCTGGTCTTCCAATATTAGGGTGCAGTTCTTAATAATTTTCTCTGCCTGTTCAACCCTACCATTTGCCATTTCTACAGAGTAACTAGTTTCTAGTCTACTGGCACTCAAATCAAGCATTTGCACAAACTCAGATGATATAAAACTATTATATTCCCCAGTATCAAACAGTACAGATGCGAAGTGGTTATTGAGTAAGTGCGTACCCGTGACAACATTCGGATCATGACGGGCATCATTAGCTCCAATGACGAAGGCACGACCCCATGCAGCATTACCTTGGTTTCCTTGGCCTTGAGCACCTACTATGGCCATTATCTGCTGTTGGTTGTTTCCTTGCTGAACCGGTGCCCTGTTCAGTCGGGGGCACATATTCCTGGAGTGATCGAGGCCTCCACACTCGTAACAAGCCCTGGCATTCCCAGTGGGGTTAACCGTGTTGATGGGTGCCACCAGGTTTGGCGCTACTCTGCAGTCTCTTGGTTAATGCCCCGGGCGTCTGCAGTTCAAACACACCCGGCACGGCGCTGCTGAAGGATGATGAAGATTACACCTGTCACATTTTGGGTGCGGCCCAGCGTATTCCTTCTTCCCTTAAGTCACGGCCACAAAGTTTCTGGTCGTTTTGGCCCTCTTATCAGACTTTCCAGTACCAGACCGACTTGTTTCCCCAGTCTCTTTCCTTCTCTTCGCTCCCCTACCCAATACTCCTGTTCTTATCATCTCGTCAGTGAGAGCGCCCGCTTTCAGAATTGCGCTCTGTATTGTAGGAGGAGCAGCTGCGGTTACCTTCGCCCGGATTTGAGACGCGTGTCCCCAAATGTACCTTTCTATCCTCTTGGATTCCGGAGTGACTAGGTGTGGAACTAGTCTAGCCAGCTCGTGGAATCGATCAGTATAAGCTGCATGCCCTGCCCGCACCATAGCATGATTCCAGAACTCATGCTCAAGCTTCTACATCTCGTTGAGAGGGCAGTATTCCTCGGTAATCAAGGCTTTGAATTCATCCCAGGTCATCTACATCGCATATTCCCTCCCTTTAGCTTGAACCTGGGTGTTCCACCAGGTTAGTGCTCTGCCCTGCAGTGAGCACGTGACATACTTGATCCGCTGGCTGTCGAGGCATTCACTGATGTCGATCACAGCCTCCATTTTCTTAAGCCATCTAGTCAGGGCTATCGCCCCACCTTTACCATCGAAATCCCGGGCTTACAGGCCACAAATTCCTTGTAAGAACAGCTCCGTTTAGCGTTAGCAGCCCCAGTTTCATTACCTGCTGTACCACCATTTCCAGTCTCCTGATTGCTTTCATTCCCGATTGGGTTCCCATTATTTTCGTTTTCATTACCACCATCCCCGTGGGGGTGGTTTTGCTGTTGCAGAGCATCGCTCACCTGAGCTACAATAGTTGGAATCAGGGCAGTCAATTGTTGAGTAATTAAGGCTGCCATATCAGGGTTTCCAGTCCCTTGGGTATTGTTAGAAGGGCCTTCATTTGCTACTGGAGGTCTACCCCTGCCTCTGCCTCTGCCCCTCGGGGCTTCACTTCTGCTACTATTGCTGCGGGTAGATCTTCGAGGCGGCATGTTCTATTCATACAAGAGGCAACATATAAGCTTTAGTCACCTTAAGATACACAAGTACTTCACTTATCAAATTCCAATGTTTCATGTTCCAGTCAGTCAAGATCACCATGCAGCCTATTTTAAGCATATTCTCAGTATACCGGTGATGTTTATATATAGGGTTCCCCGCAGTGTTCGCACCACACCCACGATGTACCGAGAATGATGCCTACTTTGGTTACATGACATCTGACCTTCCTTCACATCATATCCATAATAATCCATCAAGTCAACTGAGCCCAAATATGTGATCACGTATAGTCTGGCGGAGGTTGTCTATCTCGCGTCCTTGAAAGGACTCAGACATAGCCTCCTCGGGTTGGTCTCAGTATCTGAGGTCAAGCGCAATGTATGATCTGTGACGATCTTTTCGGGTCTCAATACCCGAATTTAGTTATGATAACTTGGCGCGCAGAGGGAACGGAAGATCCAATAGGAAGCATCTCATAGGGGTCGAGCATAAGGGCTCAAGCACAAAGTAAAAGATCACATAACAAAAGGATAACCAAACATGTAAGGAGGAACACATACACGAGATATATAAATGCACACAAGCTTAAGCATGCAAATCTACATGAAGGTTCCTAGGTTATAGTCTAGGTCAAGTGTAATTGCCTAATTCTCTATAACCAATGGCTCTGATACCAGTCTGTCACACCCCCAGCTGATAGCGGAAACACGGGGAATGTGAGCTAGACGGGATCGTCATAACACATGGTATGCAATAGAGTAGCAATTATAACAATATGATGACAAGCGTGTCATGACGACACCCGAACACAACTGGAGACTTGTGCCGTGTATAGTCAATGTTCACGATAGCATAGCCGTAAGCACAACATAAATGATCACATAAGCATTAAGGAATAACTTGTAGTGTTAATTCCCACAACTCGGGAACAAGTATACAAAAGACCATGTCCAAGCTTTACAAGGGTGATAATTACAAAATGTATCCTAGGGTCTCCTCTAAAAGGCAGCACTCCTAGATCTTCAATTACCTTGATCACCTGAAAAGAGATGCTCAAAACGGTCAACATAATTGTTGGTGAGCTTCGCAGGTTTTAAGTAATAAAAGATGTTAAGATGAATCCAGTAAATTTAACAAGGGCCACCGCAACTATACTTATGTATAGGCGGTTGTACCAGTTATAAGTAGCTACAGCCAAACCTAATGTTCGGTTCCTCACGGGAATTGATGGCTGTAAAGAAAGTTTTCCCAAGGCATAAATAGTTTAATAAGACGTAGCAAGATCCACACAGCGCATACGTATAGTGTATAACCAAACCAGTCCTTAGGTCCCATTTCCGGGATTAATGGTTATATAAAAAGGTTTTCCATGGTAAAGTGGGTTTAACAAAACGTAGCAAGATCCACACAGCGCATACGTATAAGTTACAACCAAACCAATCCTTAGGTCCCAATTTCCGGGATTAATGGTTGTAATGGATGATCGGCTTAGAAGAACCACATAGAAGAACCACACAGCCGAGAGCATCCAAGGACAATAGCATACACAAGTAGCATTAACAGCACATAACATCAAGTAATAGCACATAGTAATGTATTACCACTAGGTAATATTCATAGTGGTAACATAGCACATAGTTCAAGTTCATATAGCAGCAGTCACAAGATAAGCAAGATAAGTCACTCATAGAAGTAGCAGCCAACTTCCACTAGGGAAGGTGCCTGAAATTAATTTAATTAGGTGAGCATTCTTTTCCCCCCAAGTTGAAAATATTTAAGAAGGTTTGATAAGAGTAAATAGGGGCCACGAAACTCACTGAACAGATGATAGGCACGTGTGATGAATATTCCCAACGGTAGGATGCTATGAACAGTCAAACACCTGCTAGAAATGAGGATTCACGAAGATAACCAAGATTTGATGGTGGAAACGTGAGAAAACGAGCGATTTTTAGTGCTAAGATGGTGAAGAGAGTGATGGAGAAGAAAAGATGAAGAAATGAAGAAGATGGTGAAAATGGCTGGGAATGGGGTTTTTATATCCATCCCAGGTTTGCAAAATGTCACTTTTAGTCCTTGTACTTTGCCCCGAGTTCTTAAATTTTGTTTCGGTTGAAAACGTTATTAATTAGTCTTATTTTTTATTAATGATAAAATGTTGTAATGATGTTTATAATTTAAAAATGGTTTCATACGTGACAGTAGTTTTTATATAAAAATGGTGCGTTTAGTGTTAACGGGACAAATTTTAGATAATGTTTCAAGGTGATGACGATTTAAGCTACGATAGCACACGCATAAGGTTAACCAAGCAAGCATACAGGCGTAATATTCACATAGATGGGCTATAAAGGTGAGGGATGACCGACAACAAAACTAACAGATTACGTCAATAGACGGACCTTTGGTGACGGATGTCACACGTGATCACCGTAGACCGTCACCGAACTTCCATCGGGCGCAGTTAATCGAATCATCTTCTTGTGACACACAATGTTTGCCTCATAGGCTGCTAATGTGTCACACCCCGGGCCCAGGTAGGGTGGGACGTCACAGACTAGCAATAACATATGGTAGCAGAAACAAACCATCATAAGAACTCAAAGGAGAGAATATGACATGGCATAAAACATTAAAGAAAAATCCGGACTAGATACAGGTCTAGTCCCCATTACAAGTGTTTAAGTCATTATTGCAAAGTGTTTTCATCAATAACAAAAGTAAATTGTTTCAAATGTTTTAAAAACATAATAAGCCAATACCATGGGTCGTGGAGCTAAGTTAAGGCCTTCTATACAGCTAGACATCCGTCACGGGTTACCTGAAACATGCTCAAAAGAAAATTTATGGCAACTATAAAGTTGGTGAATTCAAGTGCTTAAAGTTTAAAAACAAAAGGATTAAATGAAATCCTCATTTGATTTAAAAGAAATCATAGTTTCAATATTGTGGGGGATCACAATCAACCCTGCACTCAGTCCCGGCTAGCCTTTTCTAAAATTATGTTTTACCGGTTAATCCCGAAGGAAGAACTGAGCCCCAAACCAGTGTACCATACGTGCCGGATGGTTCACGATAGTTTCTTATAAAAACCTGTCACATGCCATAAACGATCCCTCAGGATCTCAATGGGGTACCCTTCCTAAACGGAAGGCACTGTGTGTGGGGGATTCCCCATATAGATCTATCCATATTAAATAAGTGGTTCACACAAGAATTAATGATCATGATATAAGTATCAGCAGGTAGTCACATACCCCACATACAACGTCAAGTAAAGCATATATATAGTTCAGTTATAACAGAGCATGCTTCATCCCAAAGACAGTAGTAAAAAGAGATTCACTAGAACTCACCTTAAAGTTCAAGCTAATATTCTTCGTGTGCCGGGGAAGTCTCAAGCCTTGAACCCTAGCATCAAAATTAAGTTGTAAGATACTGGCTCTAAACTGATATAAGGTGTACTAGGTGTGCCATGGAGTTGGTTGTCAGATTCGGCGTTGATTCGTTAAGGTTTGTACGAAAAGTTTCCTTTAATGGAAAGTCGTGGTTTCTTATGTAATTAAGGATTTCTACACCATTAGTTAATGATACAAATTAAATTGAGTTGTTAAAGTGATTAGTAGCTTCACATGAGTCGGTTATGGAGTTTGGTATAATTTTACAGTTTAGTCCCTCAAGTTTCAAAATTTACAATTTCTACCTTAAAGTTTGTTTTCTTGTATTTATTGACTTTTATGACCAAATATTAGGATCTTGGAGTTAAGTAACTCATTTAAGTTAAGTTTACCTCAAAATTTCAGAATGTAGGTCCGGGTTTAATATTCTTACGTTTTATGTTCCCTGTTACGGTAAAACCGAAGGGTTTTAACGGTTAAGTATGGATTTCCATGTTTGGATTCCTAGACCCTTAAATATTATTTTAAGGACATTTTTACAAGCTTCTAATATGTTGAATATGAAATTTTAGCCTCTTATAGTTAAAAGCCTCATTTTGACGTTTAACCTGTTAAAACGCGTTTTTACCCGAATTTAACCGTTTAAAAGCTTGTTTGCCCAATTTTTCAACACCTTTAGATCTTATAGCCTCTAACTTACTGAAATAACTTAATTTTATGGGTTTTGGTTTCTATATCCTTATTTCTTATAATTCCTTCCAAACGTTACCTGGTTAGTACCCGTTTTTAACTTAAAATCCCTTTTTAAATTGTTTCTTGTCCATTTAGTACACAAATCCAGTCTTAGTCACTTTATTATATCTTTTAGAGCCTGTAATTATATTTAAAAGTATTTAATTCTATGTGTTCTTATTTTTAAGTCATTTTACCATATTTCAGGTCCCCGAATATGACCAAATTGCTTACAAGTCTAAGACTTTATTATTTTCAGCCATTAACATCTCATCATACACCCAATATCATCCAAAACCTACTGGAATAACATGCCTAACTCATGGGTTCAACAATCAAATTATGTACAAGATGGAAACTTAACAATTACACCATTTTCAACCATTACACATGTGTTAAAATGTTATAACTTGAGGTTATACATTACCCAAACCTTTTGTAACTTTAAAAGCAGGTTATTAGAAGGTTAGAATACTGATTTTTAGCCGGTCACATGCTTAGTTTCGGAAGATTATAAGTTGTGCAAGATGGATGGTGTAATAACACCCAAAAAGAGGGTTTTCTAGGTGTAAATCGGGTTACACCTATAGAATGACTTATATAACAAGTATGATAACTTAAAGAACGTGAAAATCTATTCAAGAACAAGGTGATAGCAGCAAGTTTCTGTTACAAGGATGGTAAGATCTTTGAGTGAAAATGAAGAAACACAAGAAATGACCATTTCGGGGTGACATGAAGCTTACACTTGGTGTTGTTCACGGTTTGGAGAGTGTAGATAGACAAGAATGGCTTGGAAACCTTTGAACAAAGCTGGAAAATTCTCGAAAAAATTCTGGAAAACCATGAGCTTGCAAGATCCAAGCACCAAAAGCTCACAAACCTTCACTTCCTTGCGGTTTTGATGCTTGGCCAAAGGTGGAGGGGTGTTGTTCTTTGAATATGGGGCTGCTAGAGCTGCTCAAAACTGTGATGTGTGTGTGTTCAGCTAAAAGAAATCGAGAGAGAGGGAGGGTTGGGAAAAATGAGAGGAGTGTGAAGTGAAGTTGGAAGGGAATGCATGAAATGGTAATGGGTGGAAGAGGTGGTGGTGTAGAAGGGAGGTGATTGGTGGAGAGGGGGGCCGAGATTTGGCTTGTAGTGTGGTGTTTTTGATTTAAATTTTAATGGTAATTTTTTATTGTGTAGTATTATTTTGTAGTGTAGTGTGGTATTTTGGATGGTAAAGTTTAGTTAGTTGTTTAAGTATTAGGCATGGACATGCATGCATTAAGCTGAGGATTGTGTGTTCATACACATGTTAATTGTTTTAATTATAATTTAATTGCATGGTTGACTAATTGACTTTCCCGGAACACTAAGTTTTCCTAAGTTAAAGCTTGAACTAGCTAAGAGGTCACAAAAAGTCACATAAAATAATAAAAATGGTACTATTAGCAAATGATGATTCTAATGCTATTGATAATATTAGGATGATACAATCATTAATATTAATAAGATGGGTAATGATGCAAGTAGATTAGGGTTAGAATTATGACCTAAAGGTCGGTTGTCACATTCTCCCACCGTATAGGAAATTTCGTCCCGAAATTTTAGCTTCGATTAGATTCAGAACGGGTGGGTTTGAAGAGGCGTTAACTCTTTCTCATCTCATCTTCTCACTCCCAAGTGAATTCGAGTCCTCGCCTGGAGTTCCATCTTACCTTGACTTTGGGTATGCGGCTTCATCGGAGTTTCTTGACCAATTTGTCAGTGATTTTTAAAGGTTCTTCCATAAAGTTCAGCTTGTTATTGATTCTTGCTTCTTTCAACAGTAGCTCCAGGGTTTTGTCTACCATGCACTTCTTCATGTTTGACACATGGAAGGTGTTGTGTATGTAACTCAACTTCTGAGGCAACTTTAATTTGTATGCCACGAGGCCAATTCTTGCAAGTATTTCAAATGGCCCAATGTATCTCGGGCTTAACTTTCCTCTCTTTTCAAACCTCACGGTTCCCTTTCATGGTGCTACTTTTAGCATTACTCTGTCATCCACCTGAAATTCCAATGGTTTTCGTCTCCTGTCAGCGTATTTCTTCTAACGGTCTCTGGCTGCCCGTAGACGCTCTTTGATTTTGAAAATCTTGTTGGTGGTCTCCAACATGATGTTGGGTCCCATTACTTGGCTATCACCGATCTCATTCCAGCTCAATGGTGATTGGCATTTCCTACCATACAGAGCCTCATACGGAGCTGTCTTGATACTTGCATGGTAATTGTTATTATAGGAGAATTCCACCAAAGGAGATGGTTGTCCCAGTTCCTACCAAAGTCAATCACGCAAGCTCTTAGCATATCCTCCAAAGTTTGAATGGTTCTTTAACTCTAACCATCAGTTTGTGGGTGGTAAGCAGTGCTTAAATCCAGACGGGTTCCTAAAGCCTGCTGGAGTGACTTCCAGAAACGAGAAGTGAAACGACTATCACGGTCAGATATGATTAATAGTGGCACACCATGCCTGGTCACTATTTCATCAATGTACAGCTGAGCCAGTTTCGTCAGGTCGTAGTCTTCTCGAATCAGTAAGAAGTGAGCTGATTTAGTTAGTGTAAGGCCCCGATTCCGGGCACCTCACAGTTGGTCGTTCATCGCACATAAAACATACATTTATTATATAATTTATAAACATCTTAAATAACATTGCAGCGGAAACATTCAAAGATACATTTCATTTCATCACAAAAGCTTGTACAAAAGATTACATCGTTACTGATTACAAAATGGTCATATACAGTGACCTCTAGTATAGACACCTTATGATTTTCATCATAAAGGAGGTTCCTTAAGTAATCCTGTTTATCAGAATCATTAAGGAAGGTTCCTTAAATAATCCTGTTTATCGGGATCCTCAAGGAACACTTGACACTTGCATGCAACATAATGTGTTGCATGCATTATAAGCTTGCATCCTATTGCATGGCAGCATTAATAAAAGGAGAATGCCATCCCCCACGAGCTGAGTAGTCACCTCGTGCCATCCCCAGCAACACTACCTGTCAACTGGAAACACATAAAAGTCAGCGTTGCTGAGTGAGTTCTAGTTTTATAATAAACATACCTTGTTTTCATTAAAACTATTCTTTCATGTGATCATACATCATACATACACCAAGATAATATTTATTATTATCCTCATCATTCGTTATATATCATTATCTTTAAATTCTCATATGGATCCTGTCAGGCTTTACCCACTTCATAGCACTCGACTATGATTACTGTGGTCGAATGACAAGGATCCCGTTTCATCTTCGCTTGCACATTGAAAAGTGTTTTGTACCAATACCATATGCTATACCCCGATCAGTCTTAGCTACTGGGCCGAAGTCAACAAATGAACAACAAACGTATGCCACAGTACTAGTAGGTAAGTGGTAGAGGTACCATGACCATGGTCAATCACAAAGAAAGACCAATCGCGTTATTCAATGCTTGCAAGACTTAATTCGTTCATTCATTAATGCATGTATTCATCATCATATCTCCTTTCATTCATTCATTAATACATGCATTCATCATCACGTCCTCTTTCATTATCTTTCACTTTACGTTACATAATACTTCATTCATTCATTTTCATAATTCGTAAAGTTTTCTGAAAGATAAACATACATAACCATAAGGAACATACACATAACATTCATTCATCATCATATAAGGCATCACACATATGTGGAATACCATAGGTGTACCCATGCAACATCATCATCATCATCATCATGCCTATATACTCGGTCACCCAATTAAATCAAGTCTTACTAAGCTTGATCCGCATTCATAATCTGGTTCATCCGCATTTGGCTGGTCATCTGCATTAGTCAATGCGGATGAGGAATGCCTTATCCGCATTTCCTTCTTCAGTTCATCCGCATTTCATGCCATCCGCATTAGTCAATGCGGATGAGGAAAATGCCTTGATCATATTTCGTATACTACCCGTATTGGTCAATGCGGTTAAAGAATGCCTTGGCCATCCTTCCTGACTTGCCCGCATTAGATCAATGTGGCTGGGTATTTCCTTAACCACATTTCCTGACCTATCCGCATTTGTTAATGCGGCTGAGCAAAATTCCTTGACCGCATTTTTCTTAGTCACCCGCATTTGTTAATGCAGACGAGGACTGCCTTAACCACATTTCGTGGGCTGTCCGCATTAATTTGATGCGGTTGGGTATGATGACCTGCACTTAACCTGTGCCATTTCTACAACCCACTCATCATCTTAACACACATTAGCACTGATTTATCATATCAGCTACATAGAACCAACCAAACATCGTGCATATCATAAGAATAACTTCTAAAATATACATCAGCAGCACGCATACGATCTACACGCTGAAATACATCTATCTGTCCTAGAATTCTTACATACATTAGGCATAGCAGTCCAAGCGGACCATACACACACTCATACTCATACAATCATACACAGATTGAGCGCTCACGGCTTGAAAACAGTTTCACTATGTGTTCCAGCCCCCAAACCGTTCAAAAATGCGTAAAAGAAGGGGTCTTAGAACTCACTTTGTGTTGCTGGGTATGGCTTCTTTAAAATCCGTAGCCGTGAGACCCGGTACCTTGAATCAGTCTTCTTCTTCTTCTTGTTCTTCCTTCAAAACTCGTAGTTTGCTCTTTCTCTCTCTAGAACTTTCGCTCATTTGGGGTTGTGAGAAAAAGGTGTGGGCAGCCCTCCCTATGTACATCAGATATTTACTTTTCTTTGTACTTTTTACACAACACCCCCTTCCACTTTTCCTTTCTTTTCCTTTCCTTTCAAATGTTTTTCTTTCTTTTCTTTTCTTCTTATTATTTCTCTTTGTCAAATTAAAATTTCGGGTGTTACAGTTAGCCTATCCACTATTACCCAAATAGCATCATGACCTCTAAACGTTCTGGGTAACTTTGTAACAAAGTCCATCGTGACGTTATGCCATTTCCATTCTAGGATTTCAGGTTGTTGCAACGTTCCTGACGGTTTTTTATTTTTAGCTTTTACCATGGCACAGGTTAGACATTTTCCAACATAAATAACGATTGATTTTTTGATTCCAGGCCAACAGAAAAGTGCCTTTAGATCCTGGTACATTTTTTCGCTTTCGGGGTGAACCGAGTACCTAGATTTGTGAGCTTCATCGAGGATTACCTCTCTAATTCCCCCGTACATCGGCACCCACGTTCTCCCTTCATATTTTATATATACCATCGCATTCCTCTCTAACCGCTTCTCCATTCCTGTTAACGCTTCTGCTAAAATCTCTTCCTTTAATGCCTCACCTTGAGCTTTTTTGAGCCTTGCGATAAGGTTAGTGTACACACTCATCCTTAAGGCACGGACGTGAAGAGGTTTTTCTCTTTCTTTCCTGCTCAAGGCATCCTCCACTACATTGGCTTTACCGGGATGGTAGCGGATTTCGCATTCGTAATCGTTTAACAGCTCGTCCCATCTTCTCTGGCGTATGTTCAGCATCTTCTGGTCCAGAATGTGTTGCAAACTTCGATGGTCAGTGTAGATGATGCACTTCATTCCATAGAGGTAGTGCCTCCACATTTTGAGAGCAAACACCATGGCACCTAATTCCAGATCGTGTGTCGTATAGTTCTTCTCAGGATCGTTCAGTAGTCTAGATGGATAAGCAATCACCTTGTTGCATTGCATTAGTACACATCCCAGCCCGTGACGTGAAGCGTCACAATAGACTACGAAATCTTCGACTCCTTCTGGGAGGGCGAGGACAGGTGCACTACACAACTTTTCCTTAAGCGTTTCAAACACTTCATTTTGCTCTTGTTCCCACACAAAGGTTATGCTCTTCTTAGTCAATGCGGTCAAGGGTTGCACAATGCGGGAGAAGTCCTTTATAAACCATCAGTAGTATCTGGCCAAGCCAAGGAATTGCCTTATCTCAGTGGGAGTTTCAGGAATTTTCCAGTTCTTTATAGACTCAATCTTGGAAGGATCGACTTGAATCCCATTCTCATTTACCACATGCCCTAAAAATTGGATCTCTCGCATCTGGAATTCACATTTAGAGAACTTGGCATACAGTTGCTCATTCTTGATTAACTCAAGAATCAGTCTGAGGTGTTTCTCATGCTCTTCCTTGCTATGGGAGTAGATCAGGATGTCGTCGATGAACATGATTACAAACTTGTCAAGATATGGGTGACATACGCGGTTCATGAGATCCATGAACGTTGCTGGTGCATTAGTCAGTCCAAAGGGCATGACTAGGTACTCATAATGTCCATATCTAGTTCGAAAGGCCGTTTTGGGTATGTCTTCTTCTCTTATCTTCAGCTGATGGCACCCTGACCTTAAATCTATTTTGGAGAAATAACTTGCTCCTTGCAGTTAATCGAATAGGTCATCTATTCTTGGAAGAGGGTAGCGGTTCTTTATGGCCAGCTTGTTCAGTTCCCTGTAATCGATGCACATACGTAGGGTTCCATCCTTCTTTTTCACAAATAGCACTGGGGCACCCCATGGAGAAACACTTGGACGTATGAATCCCTTGTCAAGTAGTTCTTGAATTTGCAACATTAGTTCCTTCATCTCAGGAGGGGCGAGTCGGTATGGTGCCTTGGCCACTGGTGCAGCACCAGGAAGTAGATCTATCTGGAACTCAACTTGTCGACTCAGAGGTAGTCCCGGTAAGTCTTCAGGAAACACTTCTGGATATTCAGAAGCCACTGGAATATCTTTAATCTTCTTCTCCTCTTTAGCATTCATCACATAGACTATGAATGCTGGGCTTCCCTTCATAAGACTCTTGGTAGCTTTTAAATGAGATATCATAGGGTACAACATGTTACTTCTTTCACCATGGACCACTAACACCTTCCCGTCGCTCAAAGGTATCTTAAGTGGGCGTTCATCACATATGATTTCGACTCTATGCCTAGCCAGCCAGTCCATACCCACAACCACATCAAATCCTCCTAGTTTAATAAGCATCAAGTTTATCCTTAATGCACTTCCTTCGAGATTCATTAAGCAATCTTTGATGACTTCGTTAGTTTCTAAGACGTTACTGTCAGCTAATTCTACGGTGAACGTATCAGTCAGGATGCATGCACTCATGTCAATCAAAGGCCTAAAAGTACTAGAGACAAAACTAGCAGTTGCTCCAGTGTCAAATAGAACGGTAATAGGATGGTTGTTTGTAAGGAACGTACCGTTAACCACATCGGGCTCCTTACGGGAGCCAGCTGGATCCATCACAAATGCTCTCCCCTTGGGCTTGTTGGGCCTGCCATCTTTGTCTTTCCCCAGCTTAGGGCATTTATTCCTTATGTGCCTTGGATCCCCACACTCATAGCATTGTTTACCAGGCGTATATTGAAGTCTTTAATTAGATGGCCAGATCTCTTACATCCAAAACAAGGCATGGGGTTGCACTCCCCTTGATGATGAAGCTTGCATTTGTTGCAGAAAGGGCTTGTGCCTTGATACAACCTCCTAGCCTTTGTATCGTGGTCATTTCTTCTCGCCTCTTCACTAGACCTTTTGCTTGAACAGCCACTGCTACCGACCGTCTTCCTGCTCTCAAACCACCTCCTTTTCTCTTCCATCGCCTTCTTTTTATCCTCGTTTCTCGCGTGCTTAGTCTAACCAACTCTAACTAGGTTGTCGGTCAGACTACTTGTAAAGTCGACTACAGCTTGTACGGCAGCGGGCCGGGAAGATCGAACCATGCCCCTAACCCTAGGGTGTAATCCCCACATGAAACGGGCTACACCCTTGGATTCTGGCATCACCAAGTGTGGTAACAGTCGAGACAATGCCAGGAATAGGTTGATGTATTCAGTGTAGTTTGGGCCTTTCATCTCCAAACTCAGGAATTCGGCCTCCAGTTTCTCTAGCTGATTGATCGGGCAGTACTTGTTGGTGATTAGTTCCCTGAATTCAGACCAGTTCATTCTTCCAATGGCATTCCGGCCTCGGGGCTGAATGATGGTTTTCCACCATTCCAGTGCTGGTCCCTTGAAAGATTGAGAAGCAAATCTCACCATATGCTCCAGTTTGCATTCGCTGATGTCCAACACAGCTTCAATTTCATCAAGCCACCTATAAGTTTCGATTCCACCCTTGGTTCCATAGAAGTCCTTTGGCTTACAAGCCATGAATGTTTTGTAGGAGCACTCGTTTCTTATAGCCTCGGCTTCCTCATGGTTGCCTTCCTTATTGTTGGGTCCACTAATCTCGGCGGTGTTTCCCCCGTCTACGTTGATTTGTGCAATTATCGTTATGATCGTGTTAGCAATTTGCTGGCCCACCAGGTTGGCAATCCTTTCATCATTCACTTGGTTGGCGTTTCCCCCAAGTGGTGCTTCCGGTGGAGTAGGTGGTTGGTTCCCACCTCGGGTAGCACCTCGTCTTCCGAATCGAGTCCCTCTACTAGTTGGCATTCTGATCGTATCATAGATAAATTTGTTTAGCATCTCACACATTTTGTTTCAAGTATTCCATTATATCTCATAATTCTTATCATACACTACAGTCATGCATTTACGTTTCATTCAAAGTATACGGAGATAACTACCCATAAGTAACCATCAACTACGCAACATAAGGATTAGCACATTTTCAAATAACTCTCCCTGCAAAAGTTAGCATCATCACCAAATAGTTTTCATAAATAGTTCAAACGTAGTTTCAACCATACATAGTAATAATAAGTGTCATTCTTTCACAAATTGGAAGGTGCCATCACCCCCATAAATAGAAATAGTTTCAGAAATAAATAGATAGATAGTTTCTCAGATAGTCTCGCAGCCTACTGCCACACATTCAAATATCAGCTACATCACCCCTGCCATTTCTTCTTCAACCATCCGAACCAACCTGAGCTTTTCTTCTTTTGCTCCGGCTCCAAGCTTTGCACTCCATGTGACGCCATCATCGCCTGAAACTAAGCGGACTATGAAGTTCGTGTGGCATGTTGGAGGGTCAACTCATGACGCTGGATGGTCTTCAGGATCTCACTCAAACTAAGGTCTGATGGACCGAAGTCACTAGCCCGATGGCTAGACTGGGAGTACTAATCTCCAGCGAGTATTCTAGGGCCGTCATACATACTATGCCTAGGTGGCATCCAGTACTCATCGTGAGGCAGGCATCTAGGTGGGGCAAGTATAGAAGGTGATGGTGTCAGGGCCCTTGCATGTGGAGGTGGGGGAGGAGGCATCCTAAAAGAAACGGAAAGTCCTGGTCTAGCACTCTTCCTAGGTCGAGTGACAACACGGGAACCCCTATTCCTAATAGGTGGAATAGGCGAGTGGTTAGGAGCTATGACATGTGGTGAGTTGGAGCGTGTTCGGCTCATAGCCAGTGATGTCGGGGATAAGACTTCAGATGTCTTAGAGTCGTCAGAGGTCGCGGATAGCCACCAGGGTGTCCGCATCTCCGCAGATATGCCTCATACTCCGTCTGTGGCTTTCCCCTCCTAAGGGTCCCAACGGGAGCAGTCTCATCAACAGGGCATGCAGGTGCTTTACCTTTGTCAGCCATAGTCTAGTTATCCTGTAAAAATTGTCATGAGTAATTTTGTTTCTCATAGCTCATGGTTATAATAATAGTACTAGTAATAGTAGTGATGGTAGTAGTATCAGATATTCTAATAGTATCCATAACCAAAGGTATCAATGAGTAATAGTATCAGATATCATTAGCTTCTTCAAGTAATAACAGATAAAGCGGTTTATCTTATGAAACCTTTAGACCATTCAAAGAAATTTCAGAAATCATAAGTTTCAAACAAAGAAGGTCCAATCATCACCTAAAGGTCCATGATGGAATTTACACGTCCGGTAAATTCAGGATTATGTTGATCAAGTGTAATCATCAATTTACCCAACCCAATCATCCCAACACTTTCCCACAAGAACAGTCCTAAGGTGTCTGGGTTGTAGCCTAGGGTCTATTATGGTATTCCCGACTTCTCTACAACCTTTGGCTCTGATTCCAATCTGTCATACCCCGGGCCCAGGTAAGGTGGGACGTCACAGACTAGCAATAACATATGGCAGTGGAAATAAACCATCATAGGAGCTCAAAGGAGAGAATATCACATGGCATAAAACATTAAAGAAAAATCCAGACTAGATACAGGTCTAGTCCCTATTACAAGTGTTTAAGTCATCATTGCAAAATGTTTTCATCAATAACAAAAGTAGATTGTTTCAAATGTTTTAAAAACATAATAAGCCAATGCCATGGGTAGTGGAGCTAAGTCAAGGCCTTCTACACAACTAGACATCCGTCACGGGTTACTTGAAACATGCTCAAAAGAATATTTGTGTCAACTATAAAGTTGGTAAATTCAAGTGCTTAAAGTTTAAAAACAAAAGGAATAAATGAAATCCTCATTTGATTTAAAAGAAATCGTAGTTTCAATATTGTGGGGGATCACAATCAACCCTGCACTCAGTCCTGGCTAGCCTCTTCTAAAATTATGTTTTACCGGTTAATCCTGAAGAAAGAACTGAGCCCCAAACCAGTGTACCATACCTGTCGGATGGTTCACCATAGTTTCTTATAAAAACCTTTCACATGCCACAAATGATCCCTCAGGATCTCAATGGGGTACGCTTCCTAAACGGAAGCCACTATATGTGGGGGATTCCCCAAATAGATCTATCCATATAAAACAAGTGGTTCACACAAGAATTAATGATCGTGATATAAGTATCAGCAGGTAGTCACATAGCCCACATACAACATCAAGTAAAGCAGAGATATAGTTAAGTTATAATAGACCATGCTTCATCCCAAAGACAGTAGTAAAAGGGATTCACTAGAACTCACCTTAAAGTTCAAGCTAATATTCTTCGTGTGCGCGGGAAGTCTCAAGCCTAGCACCCTAGCATCAAAATTAAGTGGTAAGCTACTGGTTCTAAACTTATATAAGGTGTACTAGGTGTGCCAAGGAGTTGGTTGTCAGATTCGGCGTTGATTCATTAAGGTTTGTACGAAAAGTTTCCTTTTATGGAAAGTCGTGGTTTCTTATGTAATTAAGGATTTCTACACCATTAGTTAATGATAAAAATTAAATAGAGTTGTTCAATTGATTAGTAGCTTCACATGAGTCGGTTATGGAGTATGGTAGAATTTTACAGTTTAGTCCCTCAAGTTTCAAAATTTACAATTTCTACCCCAAAGTTTGTTTTCTTGTATTTATTGACTTTTATGACCAAATATCAGGCTCTTGGAGTTAAGTAACTCATTTAAGTTAAGTTTACCTCAAAATTTTCAGAATGTAGGTCCGGGTTTAATATTCTTATGTTTTACGTTCCCGGTTACGGTAAAACCGAAGGGTTTTAACGGTTATGTATGGATTTCCATGTTTGGAGTCCTAGACCCTTAAATATTATTTTAAGGAAATTTTTACAAGGTTATAATCTGTTGAATATGAAATTTTAGCCTCTTATAGTTAAAAGCCTCGTTTTGACGTTTAACATGTTAAAACGCGTTTTTACCCGAATTTAACTGTTTAAAAGCTTGTTTGCCCAATTTTTCAACACCTTTAGATCTTATAGCTTCTAACTTACTGAAATAACTTAATTTTTATGGGTTTTGGTTTCTATATCCTTATTTCTTATAATTCCATCCAAACGTTACCCGGTTAGTACCCATTTTTAACTCAAAATCCCCTTTTAAATTGTTTCTTGTCCATTCAGTCCACAATGTGACAACCCTCGATTTCCAGGTAATTTCTCTAGAAATCCTAGATCTTGATTTCTATGCTCAGTCTTGTTTTAGAATATATAGCACTAAATAAACTAATCTAAAGATTGATTAGAGTCCTACGTGTGCTCACTTTTCTATTTCGTGCGTGTTCGACCATTAAAACCCGAGTCCGGCGAATGTCTGAAATAAACACCATTACGAACTGACCGGGAAATAAATATTAACGTCATAGGTAAAAATAAGAATTTGGCCTAATTTAATCTTAGTTACACTAATATTAATGTTATTAGGTGAGGAAACGACTATCGTAACGAGAAAACCCGATAACAGCATCTACGCGCCTTAGTGCGACGAGATGGCTCAATCTAGCAGATAAACTATAAAATGCCCAAGTGGACGATAAAACCAAGATATGGGGCATGTAAATAGTCGTTTTGGACTAGAATTTCGCAAGGATTTAGAATTTAACATGTTCGGGTTTTGAAAGTCGGGTTGAGAAGGGAGAAAAAGGAAAATGACCGTTCGACTACCCCCTCTTCCCCCCTTACTTGCGGCCGCCCCTTACCCCCCCCCCCCCCCCGTTCCCCACTCTTTCCCTTATAAATACCTTTCCCCTCTCTCATTTGTTCTCTCTTTATTTCATTTCAAAAGAAAGAAAATCATCTCTCCCTCTCTTTCTCTTAAACTCACGGCCACACCACCACCACCATCATCATCTTTGTTTTTCATCCAAGTTCTTGGAGATTTAAGCTTGGAATCCTGAGTTGGAAGTGTTCCTAGCAAAATGTGGAGCTCGTTGGTGGTAAAGCAAGAAGAAAACAATCATCTTATAACTTTTTCGTGTGAATAGCTTCTAGGACTAAGGTATCTTTAATCTTTCGTTTTAGTTACGTTTATGTTGGATAATGGCTACCTAAAAGCTATAGTTGGTTCATCAAAGTAGAAGTTTAGTAAAAGATGTGTTGAAATCTGAAATGATGATCAAAAGTGAAGTATTTTGCATATGCATGTGCGAGTATGTATGACCGTATGCATGTATGTGTGTATGTTGTTGTTTGGGTGTTTGATGGTTGCTTAATAGTGCCTTGAATGTTGTTTGATCGTTCATGCAAGTATGGATAACGATATAGATGGTTTAGAACTGAATATTTCAGTGTTTTGATGAAGGATTTTGATGGATTTAATGTGTGTATGGATGTCGTATATATATATATATATATATATATATATATATATATATATATATATATATATATATATATATATATATATATATATGCATGTGTTGGTTCATATCTTGTGAAATGTGATGAAATAAGACTTGATCATTGACATGCAATAAGTTGTTTGTATTGGATAGTTTATAACAGTAAGTTGGGGTATAATGCAGCATGAATACATGATAAATAGTGGATGGATCATTGTTTGGTTAATTTGAACGTTTATGGTTGAAATATACGTCAAAATGCATGCTAGAATAGGTATTTTTGTATGGAATAAAAGGAATTAATGAAATCTGGAACTAGGACTATAAAGTGATTATATTTTATTTGTAAATAATGTATTTTTGATAATATGTACGATTCTTGGTGATTGGATGCATTACATTACGTTTTAGGCTTAACTAGTCGTAAAAACGTTGACGTTTGGCATGAAGATTAGGCATAATATGGGTCTGAGTTTTAATCAGTAGTTATGGACTTGTTATATGTATTATTTACATCCATATGAGGTACAATTGGTTCATGAAGTGATACGTGCGTTTGAACATGTTTTATGATGCCTAAATGGTCACATATGCGTAGAAATTGCCATGATTTAGAGACTTTTATACCAAGTTGGTTAAAGTTGTCTGATTCATGAAATGTGATTTAGGATTTATATACGTATACATATATGAGTGTTTTTATGTGTATTTGGTTACAATTTTCACATTTTGGTTGTTAATTAGTATGTGTCTAAGTAAGGCGTAATTCACCGTTTTCGTTAAGATCTTAACCGAGTGTTACAATCACCAACTACTCGCGTAAACAAATATTTTCTTAAAAATAGTATAAGTTTAGTAGGTTGGATGAACAACTTGCTTGTAAGACTTGAGTATCATTTCTTAAAGTGTCTATCGTATTTAGGGCACTAATAGGATTGACTAGACGTTCGTGGGTATAATTGCACGTAATATCAATTCCGTTGATCAAGGTGAGTTTTCTACTGCCCCTTTTTAACTTGTTATCGTTTTACAAAATCGTGGGGGAAATACATGGCTTCGTTCGTTGTATCATGATCATGTGGCTTACTCGTATGTGTTCGTATGATAGTCTCGAGTATGGGTGGTTTGTTATTGTGTTCATGTAGGTCGTTCATGAATACCCCCTTTCCCGTATAATCATTAGCCTTGGGGTAGGCCACAGTGTATATTGGTAGATCTATTTAGGTTTGACAGCCCGCACTCACGATCAGTAGCTCTGATCAGGCGTTTTGAATGCGAGTGAATATATGTTGGATTTGTTTCGTGGGGATTGCTTACTTTATGTAAAGCCTTCGTGTTTTGGTTTGATTACAGCTCCAGGTGCTATCATTTAGTTGTATCCCTAGCTAGTTTACAACTTGCCACATTATTTGTCAATGATATATGATACTGTTGCATGTAATGTTTTCATAAACCCATGAAACTCGCTCAACTTTATGTTGACTTTTTAAGCATGTATTTCAGGTACATAGGAGCATGGATGTGGCATCTTTTGGCTATTTATGTAAAAACACGATCTTTGTATATGATCGTCGTTAAACAAATTGGAACTTTTTCTTATGACAAAATCCTGTGGTTTGTAATTTAGAACTTATGTTTTAACGTTTGCCTATATATCATGTTGGTTTCCAACTATGTCATCGCCATGCTTAACGCATATACAATTCTGCTGCGATATTCAACGTCATTTTTGGGGTGTGACAGAAGTTGGCATCAGAGCCAATGGTTATAGCGAACTAGAAAAGGATTTTTTTTTAAAAATTTATCTAGACTATAACTTTTCGTAAAGGAAGAAAGTTTTGGGGATTTTAGGAAAATGGCATGTTCATACCACTTGCCCTTAGTAGACGTAAGATTATATTTAAATTGCCTGAATTAAGTATGCCATACTTTAGGTGCCGTGTGTGAAGATTTAAACTGATACATTTATTGTTTAGCATACGTAAGTGTTATATTGATTTTTGATTCACATGATGAAATTATTTGCATGCGTAAGTGCTTACATTTTAATTTGAATGCCATATGAGACGTTGTTTAGCATACGTAAGTGCTATATTGAGTTTGAATTCATATGATGAAATTGTTTAGCATGCGTAAGTGCTATATTGAGTTTGAATTCATATGATGAAATTGTTTGCATTTTTAAATGCTTACATTTTAATTTGAATGCCATATGAGACATTGTTTAGCATACGTAAGTGCTATATTGAGTTTGGATTCATATGATGAAATTGTTTGCATGCGTAAGTGCTCACATTTTAATTTGAATGCCATATAAGACATTGTTTAGCATGCGTAAGTGCTATATTGAGTTTGTATTCATATGATGAAATGGTTTGCATACGTAAGTGCTTACATTTTAATTTGAATGCCATATGCGACGTTGTTTAGCATGCGTAAGTGCTATATTTAGTTTGAATTCATATGATGAAATTGTTTGCATGCATAAGTGCTTACATTTTAATTTGAATGCCATATGAGACATTGTTTAGCATACGTAAGTGCTATATTGAGTTTGGATTCATATGATGAAATGGTTTGCATATGTAAGTGCTTACATTTTAATTTGAATGCCACATGAGATGTTGTTTAGCATGCGTAAGTGCTATATTTAGTTTGAATTCATATGATGAGATTGTTTGCATGCGTAAGTGCTTACATAAGAGTTGACTTTGGAATATTCTAGTTGTTGCATGATTTCATGATCATATGCAGGATAAGATGTTAATATCGTATAATTACCCTTTTGTCATAGATGTCGACAAACCCGAGTGATAAGGATCAGGAGCTTAAGGTCCTGCAGGTTGAGAGATCATCGTTTACTTCCAGTTTCTATGCTGATCCCAGTGCCTTTGCACCCGCTATGTCACCTCATGTTAGTGATCCTAGCAACAGGAATGGGTGGATCGAGGAGTCCGAAGAAGAGGAGCCCATTGAAGTTCCATCCGAAGATGAGACAGAGCCTGTAGTTCCAATAGTTGATGGTATTGGGGACTCTAGTGATAGTGATGATGGTGATGACAGTTCTGGGGATAGTGATTCTAGTGATGATGGATCTAGTGGGGATGGTTATGTTAATAGTGATAGTGATTATGAGTGTAGGGATGAGGTTAAGGAGGTTGAGTTGTCTACTGGTAGAGTTAGGAAGAGAGCTAGCACTCCTATTCGAGCTAGTACTATAGGGATGTGTCCGTCGCATAGGTCATTCTGTTTATTCCCTGAAGGACATAGAATGAAGATCACTCCATGAAAGGCAGTGTTATAACACAAAAAGAGGACCCTCGCTGATATGGATGTAGATGGAGAGACAGTAGGATATGTTGTGGAGCGACCCCTTAAGAGGACACGTGCATGTGTGGCTAGGAAATGGGAATGGTTAGGAGATCGAGTTCAGAGGTGGACTGATGAAGAGGGTATACCAGTATTTAGAGGAGTTGGAGAGTTTTTTGACTCGAGAGCATTACCCCTGACGAGGCAGCCGATGGAGAGGACTGTACCTCTACTAGCTGCTAGGTGCGTCCGGTTAGAGAGTAGGTTAGACTCGCTGGAGATGAGGAATGTTAAGGCTAGTGATGACAGGTTGGATGACATAGATGGTAGACTGGGTATGTTAGAGGAAGAGAAGGTATTGGATGATGATGCACAGGCGCAGATGCATCACAGGATCCAACTGTTGGAGGAGAAGATGCTCGAGATGCAGAGAAAGTTGATCGCTGCTGAAGCCAAGATTGAGGATGTGACACTGACTGCTGATGTGACCATGATGAGGTTGGATGCCTCAAGAGTTAGGGAGATGGATGCGAACCGTCATGTGCAAGTGATGGAGCAGCATGTGAGGGTTACCATGCCACTGATGGTAGTTTGCGTTCTTCTTCTCATGGTTGCTGCACGTTTGGGAGTTTACTTTGGCGTGAGCTATCCAGGAGCTAGGCGCAGATTCCCATGATTGTCTTATTTCCAGTTTGTCTATTTCATTTCATCATTATAATTGTTGCGTGAAACAATTTATTATCTCGCGTAAAAACATGTACTTGTTAGGGGATGGCATTTGACCGCCCAAGTATTTTGGTTGGGCCAAGATGTTCTTTTGGAATTTGATGAAAAACAAGTAACATTGGTTTTTGGGTTAATTTTGGATGAATGAAATGTGATGAATGGTTATGTTATGACGTTATGGTTAAATTTCTTTGCTTACATACGCGACTGATTCGGATATTGCGTGATATATCGACTCACTTATTTATGATTGTTATGTTATAAAAGAAAAACCATGGCTCTAAGACTGGAAACCCACGGAAACCCACTTCCACAAACTGCTGAGGAATTAGCTCAATTGATTTTGCAACACGTTCAAGCTGCCGTCGCCCAACATAATGCAAATCAAGGGAACCAAAATGAAGGATGCAGCTACAAGACCTTCCAAGCATGCCAGCCAAAGAATTTTGCTGGAACAGAAGGACCAGTTGGAGTTCTCCGCTGAATAGAGAAGATGGAAGCAGTTATGATGATCAGCAACTATACGCCAGCTCAGCGCGTGAAGTATGCAACAAGTTCACTCCAAGATGAGGTGTTAACTTGGTGGAATGCACAAATCTAGGCTTTAGGTGAGGTGCCTGCCTATGCACTCACCTGGGAAGAATTCAAAGCATTGTTGATGAAGGAATACTGTCCACGTAATGAGATTCGAAAGGTTGAAGCCGAGCTTTGGAACCTCTCGATGGAAGGAGCAGATGTTCGTGGATATACTACACTGTTCAATGAAATGGCAAGAATTGTACCCCATCTCATAACCCCTGAGTACAAGAGAATCGAACGCTACATTTGGGGATTGGTGCCTCAGATTCGTAGCATGGTGACATCATCAAACCCTACTACTTACCAGGAAGCAGTGCAGCTAGCACATACCCTGACCGATGATGCTGTACAAATGGGAACGTTAAGGAAAGCGAGCACAGGGAAGAAGCCAATGGAAATTTGTGAGAGTCCAATGGAGAAGGAAAAGTCAGTTTATTCTGGAAAGAGGAAATGGTCTGAAGGTTCAGGAAGTCGTTCTGGAAACTTCTGTCTAAAGAAGAGAGGCCCTGGCAGGATGTATACTACTAATGAAGCAAAGAGAAACCAAGGACCTAACCCTAAGCGCAACAAATGCAAATACTACCATACAGGCCCCTGCAACATATGGGAACGAAGTGGAAAATTTGGACACCGAATAAGAGATTGTCGAGTGATGTTGGACGAGAGGAAAGAAGGTCAGAACCAAGGTTGCTATGAATGTGGAGCGTTTGGACATTTTAAGAGGGAATGTCCTAAGTTGAAGGAACAGGAAACCCGTGGCAGAGCATTCATGATGGAGGCGAAGAAAGCTCGTAAGGATCCCTCCGTTGTCACTGGTACATTTCTAGTTAATAACCGTTATGCTTACGTATTATTCGATACTGGAGCCGATAGAAGTTTTGTTTCTAAAAATTTCGAGTCTTTCCTTGACTCACAATCTAGTAAGTTGAATAAGAAGTACTCGATTGAGTTAGCTAATGGGAAATTGATAGAAACTAACGAGGTGTATAGGGATTGTACTGTACTCTTAGGAGACCACACGTTTGGAATTGACCTTTTGCCTATAGAATTGGGAAGTTTCGATGTTGTAATAGGGATGGATTGGCTATCGAAGAATCGTGCTGAAATCGTATGTCATGAAAAAGTAGTCAAGTTGCCCCTCGATAATGGAGAGCCATTAGAGATTCAAGGTGATGAAAGTGCTCCATTAAAGATTATAAATATGATGAAGGCGCAAAAGTATTTAAGGAAAGGATGCGCAGCTTTTATAGCCCATGTAATCAACACGAGAGCCGAGGAGAAGAAGCTAGAGGAATTACCGATAGTGCGCGACTATCCGGAAGTGTTTCCTGAGGAGTTGCCTGGATTGCCGCCGCAACGGCAAGTTGAATTTAAAATCGACTTATTACCAGGAGCAGCACCAATTGCACGATCTCCATATCGGTTAGCGCCACCTGAAATGCAGGAGTTATCCAAGCAATTGCAGGAAATGTTGGATAAAGGATTTATAAGACCAAGCTTCTCGCCTTGGGGAGCGCCAATCTTATTTGTGAAAAAGAAGGATGGATCGATGAGGATGTGCATCGACTACAGAGAACTGAACAAGTTAACCATCAAGAACTGTTACCCATTACCAAGAATAGATGACTTGTTTGACCAATTGCAAGGATCATGTTACTATTCGAAGATAGATTTGCGCTCTGGGTATCACCAGTTGAGAATTATTGAGGAAGATGTTCTTAAGACAGCGTTTCGAACGTGATATGGTCACTATGAATTTATGGTCATGCCCTTTGGACTGACAAACGCCCCTGCTGTATTCATGGATCTCATGAATAGGATGTGCAGACTGTATCTGGATAAATTTGTAATCGTGTTCATAGACGACATACTTGTATACTAAAAAATTAAGGAGGATCATGAACAACATCTAAGATTGCTTTTGGAGTTACTAAAGAACAAGAAGTTATATGCAAAACTTTCCAAATGCGAGTTCTGGATTTGAGAAGTTCAATTTCTTGGACATGTCATCAATGCTGAAGGCATACACATTGACCCCGCAAAAATTGAAGCAATTAAGAATTGGGAAATACCAAGAAACCCAACCAAGGTACGACAATTCCTTGGATTGGCAGGATATTATCGGAGATTTATCGAAACTTCTCAAAGATAGCAAAGTCGTTGACTGCATTGACACAGAAGAACAAGGAGTATCTTTGGTATGAGGAGCTAGAGGAAGCGTTTCAATTGCTCAACGTAAAGTTATGTAGTGCCCCTATTTTGTCACTTCCTGAAGGGACTGATGGATTCGTGGTATACTGTGATGCCTCGCATCATGGACTAGGATGTGTTCTGATGCAAAACAATAAAGTGATCGCTTATGCATCACGGCAACTTAAAGTGCATGAGCAGAACTACACGACTCATGATTTGGAGTTAGGAGCAGTAGTTTTCGCACTCAAGATCTGGAGACACTACCTATATGGTATGAAGTGTACAATCTTTACAGATCACAAGAGTCTCCAGCACATCTTTGAACAGAAAGAGCTCAATATGAGACAACGATGTTGGGTGGAATTGCTCAATGACTACGACTGTGATATTCGTTATCACCCAGGTAAGGCCAACGTTGTGGCCGATTCCTTAAGTAGAAAAGAGCGTGCAAAACCCTTGCGTGTGCGTGCACTAGGGTTGACCATCCAAAAAAATCTCACAGCTCAGATCCGTGACGCTCAACGTGAAGCTTTGAAAGAAGAGAAATTGAAGGATGAGAATCTCCGTGGAATGATTCGAGAACTTGTACCTAAGTCTAATGATACGTTATACTTCATGAATAGAATATGGGTACCCCTTACGGGAAATTTGCGTGAATTAGTGCTGGATGAAGCTCATAGGTCTAGATATTCGATTCACCCAGGATCGGATAAGATGTACAAGGATCTTAAAAAACATTACTGGTGGCCGAATATGAAAGGAGATATCACTGAGTACGTTAGTAAATGTTTGACTTGCGCAAAAGTCAAAGCCGAGTACCAGAAACCATCTGGACTTCTTCAACAGCCAGTGATTCCTCAGTGGAAATGGGATCGTATCGCTATGGATTTCGTCACCAAATTACCCCGCACAAAGAGTGGTTATGACACGATTTGGGTAATTGTGGACCGTTTGACGAAATCGGCACATTTCCTACCTATTAGAGAATCCTACCCTATGAAGAAGTTGGCTAGCATTTATCTCAAAGAGGTTGTGTCCCGGCATGGAGTGCCGATTTTGATTATCTCTGATAGAGATAGCCGCTTTACATCAAGATTCTAGACAGCATTGCAGAAAGCCTATGTACAAAGCTAGATATGAGTACGGCTTATCATCCACAGAGTGACGGTCAAAGTGAAAGAGTTATTCAGATCTTAGAAGATATGTTGCGTGCTTGTGTAATAGATTTTGGTGGTAGTTGGGATACCTACCTACCGTTAGCTGAATTTTCCTACAACAACAGCTATCAAACTAGTTTGAAGGCCGCACCATTCGAAGCTCTTTATGGGAGAAAATGCCATTCTCCACTATGTTGGAGTGAGGTTGGTGATAAACAAATGATAGGACTTGAGATTATCCAGGAGACAACAGACAAGATCTTTAAGATAAAGGATCGATTGAAAGTCACACAGGACAGACAGAAAAAGTATGCCGACCGAAGAAGAAAATCATTGGAATTCAAGGTTGGAGATGGAGTTCTGCTGAAAGTCTCCCCTTGGAAAGGAGTTGTTAGGTTTAGCAAACATGACAAACTTAGCCCCCGATATATTGGTCCATACAAGATCGTAGCCTGTGTAGACCCCGTTGCATATCGTCTAGAGTTACCGCGTAAATTGAAAGGTGTGCATAATGTGTTCCATGTGTCCAATCTATGGAGGTGTTTGTCTGATAAAACACCTGTTATTTCTCCAGAAGAAGTTTGTCTTGATGATAAACTTCAATTTCGTGAAGAACCTGTTGAGGTTACTGATTGGAATGAAAGTAAGACTAGACGTAGTCGCATTCGCCTAGTGAAAGTGAGATGGAACTCGAGACATGGACCCGAGTATACTTGGGAACGGGAAGACATGATGAAAAGAGAGTACCCGCACTTATTCAAGACAAATCGTAACCCTACCTCTTAGAAAAATTTCGGGACGAAATTTCTTTAAGGAGGGAAGGCTATGACAACCCTCGATTTTTGGGTAATTTCTCTAGAAACCCTAGATCTTGATTTCTATGCTCAGTCTTGTTTTAGAATATATAGCAGTAAATAAACTAATGTAAAGATTTATTAGAGTCCTACGTGTGCTCACGTTTCTATTTCGTGCGTGTTCGACCATGAAAACCCGAGTTCGGCGAATGTCTGAAATAAACGCCATTACTAACTGACCGGGAAATAAATATTAACGTCATAGGTAAAAATGAGAATTTGGCCTAATTTAATCTTAGTTACACTAATATTAATGTTATTAGGTGAGGAAACGACTATCGTAACGAGAAAACCCGATAACAGCATCTACGCGCCTTAGTGCGACTAGATGGCTCAATCTAGCAGATAAACTATAAAATGCCCAAGTGGACGATAAAACCAAGATATGGGGCATGTAAATAGTCGCTTTGGACTAGAATTTCGCAAGGAATTAGAATTTAACATGTTCGGGTTTTGAAAGTCGGGTCAAGACGGGAGACAAAGGAAAATGACCGTTCGACTACCCCCTCTTCCCCCTTGCTTGCGGCAACCCCTTACCCCCCCCCCTTCCCCTCTCTTTCCCTTATAAATACCTTTCCCCTCTCTCATTTGTTCTCTCTTTATTTCATTTCAAAAGAAAGAAAATCATTTCTCCCTCTCTTTCTCTTAAACTCACGGCCACACCACCACCACCATCATCATCTTTGTTTTTCATCCAAGTTCTTGGAGATTTAAGCTTGGAATCCCGAGTTGGAAGTTTTCCTAGCAAAAAGTGGAGCTAGTTGGTGGCAAAGCAAGAAGAAAACCATCATCTTACAACTTTTTCGTGTGAATAGCTTCTAGGACTAAGGTATGTTTAATCTTTCGTTTTAGTTACGTTCATGTTGGATAATGGCTACCTAAAAGCTATAGTTGGTTCATCCAAGTAGAAGTTTAGTAAAATATGGGTTGAAATCTGAAAATGATGATCAAAAGTGAAGTATTTTGTGTATGCATGTGCGTGTATGTATGACCGTATGCATGTATGTGTGTATGTTGTTGTTTGGGTGCTTCATGGTTGCTTAATAGTGCCTTGAATGTTGTTTGATCGTTCATGCAAGTATGGATAATGTTATAGATGGTTTAGAACTGAATATTTCAGTGTTTTGATGAAGGATTTTGATGGATTTAATGTGTGTATGGATGTCGTGTATATATATATATATATATATATATATATATATATATATATATATATATATATATATATATATATATATATATATATATATATATATATATATATATATATATATATATATATATATATATATATATATATATATATATATATATATATATATATATATATATATATATATATATATATATATATATATATACACACACACATGTGTTGGTTCATATCTTGCGAAATATGATGAAATAAGGCTTGATCGTTGACATGCAATAAGTTGTTTGTATTGGATAGTTTATAACAGTAAGTTGGGGTATAATGTAGCATGAAAACATGATAAATAGTGGATGGATCATTGTTTGGTTAATTTGAACGTTTATGGTTGAAATATACGTCGAAATGCATGCTAGAATAGGTATTTTTGTATGGAATAAACGGAATTATTGAAATCTGGAACTAGGACTATAAAGTGATGATATTTTATGTTTAAATAATGTATTTTTGATAATATGTATGATTCTTGGTGATTGGATGCATTACATTACGTTTTAGGCTTAACTAGTCATAAAAACGTTGACTTTTGGCATGAAGATTAGGCATAATATGGGTCTGAGTTTTAATCAGTAGTTATGGACTTGTTGTATGTATTATTTACATCCATATGAGGTACAATTGGTTCATGAAGTGATACGTGCGTTTGAACATGTTTTATGATGCCTAAATGGTCACTTATGCGTAGAAATTGCCATGATTTAGAGACTTTTATACCAAGTTGGTTAAAGTTGTCTGATTCATGAAATGTGATTTAGGATTTATGTACGTATACATATATGAGTGTTTTAATGTGTATTTGGTTACAATTTTCACATTTTGATTGTTAATTAGTACGTGTCGAAGTTGTTGGGTTTGTTAGAACATAAAATCATAGTTTAACCTCTTAAACTTTCTGAAAACGCAGCGGAAGTAAAGCATTATAACCATGTTTATAAGCTGAAAAATATGTTCATTAGATGACCATATTGATGTATAAAACAAACCCAAAGAACAAAGGATCATTTATGTGAATATACAAGCTATGAACATATGCAAATGCACATAAAATCACAGCTTCATTGAGCTGTGATATACCTTACTGCAGCAGCAAAAGGTCAACCAAAAGAGATGTTTGATGAAGATGGAGATGCCCAAAATACAGCCAAGACTTCAAGGATAGAAGTCCTCAAGCTAGTATACCCGAAGCTCCTTGCAAACACACCTTCTTGTTAGGTAGAATACACCAAGAACAACATGAAAACCCTCTTATTTCTTGCTGAAAACCCTCTTTTCAGCTGAAGAAAACTGCAGCCCTTGAGAGTGAATTAGAGAGTTCTTCTTGTTAGTTGCATGTATATGAGAATCATAATCATGGAGTGCAAGAACCTCACACCAAGTACATGAAAACCCTGCTCAAAATCAGCTCTAATAACTCCCTAAACCAGCTGCTGAAACCGTAGCATTTAGAGAGAGATTTTCACTGATTTTTGTTCTTGTTTGCATGTATATAATGAAGAGAAAGGGAGAGCATCTCATACACTAGTTAGTGGAGGAGACCAATATGCATGTGTGTGTGCATCCAAGAGAATATTCTTGCATGTTTGTCTCCCATTCAAAAGGAAGACCAAGTGGACGGTTTTTTTTATGTTTTTAAACAAAGGTTTTCTTTTATAAAACATCAAATATTTACACACACATAAATTGTCTTTTCCTGTAACTAGTTTATGCAATTAACCATTTAATTGTATAAGTAGTATACTCTCATTATTATTTGGTGTTATAAAACTAATTTAAATAACACTACAAATAATATTATTGAACAAAGTATCCTAATAAATTGTTCCATCTCATATGCAACTTATTTAGAAAACCCATTTTCTAAATTGGTGTAAATATTTAATTGCATGATCATATCATCAATTAAATATTAACTGGTGTTTGCTAAGCTTGTTATTGGGTATAACCCGACTTGGATCATAACGTACTAACCACATCAATATTCTATGTGTCTTGGGCACATAGAATTCTACAATCTCCCACTTGCCCAAGATTCATAGAAGATTGATGCAAGTAGTAAATAACGCCTAACAACGGTTTACTACCCTTAATACGCATGACTTATGGCCATTCAATAACATCATCCCATTCAAGTACCCTACTTGAAATGATTTAGGTGAATCAATCATTTATCCTTTTGTTACAGATGTCATGTTAAATCCAAGAACATAGAATGATCATTCCTTGTTGATTTAACTTAATCAGGCCTTAGACATCTAACTCTCAACGAATAAGAGGAACAAATTCCATCTTGACTACATACGTTTCTCACAAACACCTCATGTCATACCTGAACATACCCTTATGTACTGTCCACTATTTCAGGACAGTGAAGAATTAGCTCAAGGTATAACACTTAGTGAATATCAAAACCCAATATGTATCTCAGGTCGGAGGATACCAAATGATATTCGCCTTTACTCAAATTTACTTATGATCAATCGATAAGATTCCATGTAGTAAAATTTGAGATGCGGGTTAGTCCAATATTTGTATCCCACAAATATCTATGAACCTTGGTAGCAACCCATTGCTCCATATTCATCCTTATGTATATCAACCAATCCAAGTTCATAATAGTCTTACCCTCATACTTGTTCCCACAAGCATAAACGACTACGGACATTTAGGGTAAATAATTTACTCATGGATTAAACATGCTAAATTGGAACATTAATTGAAACATTATAACCAAATAATTTTACTCAAATAATAAAGAGTTCCACATTTTCAAATACAAAATTTGATCAAGTCCAATCACTAGAATATCGAAGTCCTAAGGCACAAGTATGACTTTCATGCTTTGACCTTTCGAGGAGCTTCGTGAGTAGATCCGCAATCTTTTGATCAAAGTGAACTTTGAGAATACATATCTTTCCCTTTTCAACTTCATCCCTTATGAAGTTGAATCTCCGCTCATTGTGCCTAATCTTTTGATGTGCACGGGGTTCCTTGATTTGAGCAATCATACCCTCGTTATCACAAAAGATTTCTAAGGGGTCTTGAATGGTAGAGACCACCCTTAGATCGGTAATAAACCTTTTATTCATGCAGCTTCCAAAGCTGCTAATGAGGCGGCTATGTATTCTTATTTTGTAGTGGACAATGCTACCCTATTCATAATGGAGACATACCCCGATTGTATTCGTATCAGTTTGGAAACTCGCATCCGTGTAACCCTTTACAACGAGTTCCTCTTTCTCAGATCCGTATATTAGAAACATATCCTTAGTCCTCCTAAGGTATTTCAATATACTTTTAACAGCCATCCAATGGCTATTACCTGGATTCTGCTGATATCTTCTTGTCATGCTTAACGCGCATGACACGTCCGGTCTTAGTGCATATCATCGCATATATGATGGATCCTATAGCAGACGCATATGGGATGTCCTTCATACAATCTTGCTCATCCTTTGAGCTTGGACATTGAGATGCACTCAATATTATCCCTCTTTGAATAGGTACCATACCTTTCTTAGAGTTTTCCATCTTGAACCTTTTCAAGATTTTATCAATATATGCACTTTGGTTTAGACCTATCAACCGCCTCGATCTATCCCTATAGATCTTTATTCCCAAAATATAGGTGGCTTCACCGAGATCTTTCATGGAAAAACAATTTCCAAGCCAGGTTTTAACACCTTCCATGGTTGGAATGTCCTTTCCATATAGTACTATGTCATCAACATACAATACTAAGATTATGATTACACTCCCACTAGCCTTTTTATACACACAAGCCTTGTCAGTATCCAAGTTTCCATGTATATTTGTTTTCTTCTCGAAAACCACTTGCATCCAACCGGTTTGGAGTTAAGTGGAGGGTCAACCAATACCCAAACTTGGTTGTTATACATGGATTGTATCTTTACATTCATGGCTTCCAGCCATTTGTCACAATCCGAATTGGATATAGCATCAAGGTATGTAGTTGGCTCATCGGAGTCAACCTCATAGCATCCATCCATGAAAAATCCATATATTTCTGGTGGAACTCTATCAGATCTGTGAACGTTTTGTGTGTATTGATCAACCTCTTGATCATCATCAACAACCTCTTGTTGACAGCTAGTGTCAACCAAATGTGTATCGGCTTGTGGATCTTGATCTTTATCAAATTCAATTGTTCTATGCGTCACTCCTTCCATAAGGAACTTGGCTTCCAAGAACTCTGCCCTTCGAGCAATAAATTCCTTTTGCTCTGTTGGATCAAAGAAGTAGTATCCTATATATTCTTTGGGATATCCAACAAGTATACACTTAGTGGATCGACTTTCAAATTTGTTTTTGGGTGTTAAGCTTAACATAAGCTTTACTACCCATACCTTTTAAACATGATAGTGATGGAACTCTTTCCATGCCAGATTTCAAAAGGCGTCGAACCCACTTTCTTGGTTTGGGCCATATTCAAAATACGAGCCGTGGAGAGTAGTGCGAAAACCCAAGATGATAAAGGTGGTAAGCTCATAGCCTTAATGAATTGAACCATATCCAAATAGGGTTCAATTTTTCCTTTATCAGAATGAAGAACTTAGATAGTTATGTAGAGTTGATTTTCTACTTCATTATTGAAGATTTGAACATTTCAAAAGCTTTATTCTTATGTGTCATCAAGTGCACACAATAATAGCGACTGTAATCGTCAGTAACAGTAATGAAGTATCTTTTCACCAATCTTTGTCATTGTCTTAAAAGGACCACACACATCCAAATGTACCATTCCTAATAAATCTTTTGGTTCACACTTATCAAATGAAACATTTTCATTTATTTCTAAAAGACCATTCTTTTGAAGTGTCAGAATCTGTGACCAAGATGATAATGTCAAAGATAATAATAACTTAAACTGATTTTAAGTTTCTTGGTGCTTAATGTGTATAATGAGTTATTATAGGACGAATTATCATGAACTAATTCATGAATATCATTAAAAGGCATATACTTAAAATGAAATACATCATTCATAAAACTTAATACCATTATATACAAACTTTAAATCATGACCATATTGTTTTAATAGGAAACTTTAATTATGTTCCTAGTCAAACTAGGTGCATACAAAAAGGTTTTGAGAACAACTTCCAAACCATTTGTATGTCTCAAAATAGAGTTTCCCTTTTGAAGTGCACATTTCTTTTGAACCCCTTTGCAACAATTGCAAGTATGGGTCTCACATCCGGTATCCAATACCCATGTGTTTGAAGAAATGACATTTAATACAATATGAATCATGAAAATTGTATTCGAGGTTTGCCTAGCATCCCTCTTATTTTCAACTCCTTGAGATAGGAGAAACAAATCTCTTTTATTGTCCTATCTCTCCATACTCAAAGCATGGATCGTTCTCCTTTACTTTAGGCTTCATAAGCTTAGGTTGTTGAGGTTTCGCTTTAACCTTTGCTTTGATGTATTCTTTTCTTTTGTCAATAATTGCCTTAGGATCGAGATTGGCCATTTCTTATAGTCTCCCTCATTGATTGAGAGAATAGGTAGAACCTCTCTATCCATCCCTGCCTCGGTTGCTTTGAGCATTGCGTGAATTTCACCGATGCTCTCGTCCCACCCGTTCATATTACAGTTTATTATGAATGTCTCAAACCTTTAGTTGGGCAATCAAGGATCAAATCCTTGGCCAACTACTTTGAGATAGGACATTTAAGCATCTTGAGGCTATCAATGTGGCTTTTCATCTTAAGAATATATAAGATGATATCGATTGGGTTTCTTCCATGTGACATGCATAAAGTGCTTGAACCGTTTCGAAGCAATCTTATTAAAGTTTGTTGAAGGAACATTTCCTGCAACTAGATTATCATGTCATATGCCCTATTATGTTCCAAACCCTTTTGGAGTTCGGGAATCATATTCCCAACATGAGGTAGGAAACTAGCACAGAATCCTTAATGTGCTTAAGCCAATCATCAAAAGGATTTACCATCAACAGCGTTGGTTGGTGAGACATGGGATTGTCAAGGACATAGGCTTTTACTCATTTTGATAACGATTCTCAGTGATAGGGTATGGACGGTCGGGGTGGTAGCATTATTGTTTGCGGCCATTCTATAAAATTTACAAAGTTCTTATGAGTATTTCTTAAAATTTTATTTTAATTATTAATACCCTTTTATGTCTCATAGACAATTAATAATTAAAATATAGAATCCAACGTTACATTCAAATAATGGTTAGGTGACCTTTGTCCCATTATTTAATTTAACAAGGTAGTCAATATTTGACAATTGCAACCTTTTGCAACTTCAAGCCTTTATGGGATCGGTTAAACATCTTATGTTTGGTTGGCATGTTTAATCCCATCAACACCATTGTACGCCATGCTTCGGTGACCCTATGCACATGGTTTCCAATTCAAGTCGTCCTACTTACACACACGTGTGAGTTTTCACATACAAGCGGTTAGGTGACCTTTATCCCACAAGTATGTTAGACTCACCTCAAACACACAAGTTCCCTATAAGTGGTTAGGTGACCTTTATCCCACAAATAGTTCTCAAGTGATTCGAGTGTCGTGTAAAAGGATGGTGTTAAACTTGTTCCAAAAGGGATTTTTGGTTTTCATTAATTCTAGTTTTGAAAACTCTATATACCTTGTATTTGATGCTTTCAAATGCAAGGTATCCTATGGTTTATTTTTAATAAAACCTCTTTTATTAAATCATTAATCCTTTTAATAACCTTTATTAACCACTTAATGATTAGAAACCATAAATTTTCAGCTTGTTAAGTTTGCTAATGAGTTTGTTATGCATATCCAAATATCAAGCAACAATCATACAACAAACAACCAAACAAGCATAATATAAACAACCATAATGTGCATAACCATAGCTACTATTGTGATCACACTTGTTTGCCATCACAAGTGTGGTCATTTGGTCTTTCCTAAGGGTTGAATACAACACAAAATAGAGGTCTTCATTTACTCCCACTTGAACTTGCATCCATATGCTTCAAGTCCTTCTTTTGTGTCTTCTTCTTGTGCTTCCTTCCCGAGCATCTTCTTTTACAAAATATATATATCCTAATACATATTTTCTAGTAAAAGAAAAACACTCCTAATCTATTATTACATCCCAATGAATAAATAGACAAATTACATTTTTAAACAAAGCACAAAAGAATAATATTACAACCCAATTGAAAACAACCAAAACAAACATTGCAAGCATCCAAACAACACAAGGCCAATGGCTAGGTTATGCACACTAACATCCAATGATCATATCATCCAAACATATAATGAAACGCCACATAAAACCACCAAATTTCAGCCAAAATAAACTGAAATTTGGGTTTTAAACATTGTCCAAACAATCAACATTTCATAATATATATCTTTCAAGGTCTAATCACTAGCATGTGTGATATGACCTTGAAAGTTTGGGGAATCATTCAAACAAAACATAGCAGCCCAAAATCAGCCTATACTAAGTTTATAATCATCCTTTAAAACTAATTTTTAAAGGACAAGAACAAGCAAGCTATTCACATAACCGGCTCTTGATGCCATTGTTGGGTTTGTTAGAACATAAAATCATAGTTTAACCTCTTAAACTTTCTGAAAACGCAGCGGAAGTAAAGTATTATAACCATGTTTATAAGCTGAAAAATATGTTCATTAGATGACCATATTGATGTATAAAACAAACCCAAAGAACAAAGGATCATTTATGTGAATATACAAGCTATGAACATATGCAAATGCACATAAAATCACAGCTTCATTGAGCTATGATATACCTTACTGCAGCAGTAAAAGGTCAACCAAAAGAGATGTTTGATGAAGATGAAGATGCCCAAAATGCAGCCAAGACTTCAAGGATAGAAGTCCTCAAGCTAGTATACCCCAAGCTCCTTGCAAACACACCTTCTTGTTAGGTAGAATACACCAAGAACAACATGAAAACCCTCTTATTTCTTGCTGAAAACCCTCTTTTCAGCTGAAGATTCAGCTGAAGAAAACCGCAGCCCTTGAGAGTGAATTAGAGAGTTCTTCTTGTTAGTTGCATGTATATGAGAATCATAATCATGGAGTGTAAGAACCTCACACCAAGAACATGAAAACCCTGCTCAAAATCAGCTCTAATAACTCCCTAAACCAGCTGCTGAAACCGTAGCATTTAGAGAGAGATTTCCACTGATTTTTGTTCTTGTTTGCATGTATATAATGAAGAGAAAGGGAAAGCATCTCATACACTAGTTAGTGGAGGAGACCAATATGCATGTGTGTGTGCATCCAAGAGAATATTCTTGCATGTTTGTCTCACATTCAAAAGGAAGACCAAGTGGACGGTTTTTTTTTGATGTTTTTAAACAAAGGTTTCTTTTATAAAACATCAAATATTTACACACACATAAATTGTCTTTTCTTGTAACTACTTTATGCAATTAACCATTTAATTGTATAAGTAGTATACTCTCATTATTATTTGGTGTTATACAACTAATTTAAATAACACGACAAATAATATTATTGAACAAAGTATCCTAATAAATTGTTCCATCTCATATGCAACTTATTTAGAAAACCCATTTCTAAATTGGTGTAAATATTTAATTGCATAATCATATCATCAATTAAATATTAATTGGTGTTTGCTAAGCTTGTTATTGGGTATAACCTGACTTGGATCATAACGTACTAACCACATCAATATTCTATGTGTCTTGGGCACATAGAATCCTACATAAGTAAGGCGTAATTCACCGTTTTCGTTAAGATCTTAACCGAGTGTTATAATCACCAACTACTCGCGTAAACAAATATTTTCTTAAAAATAGTATAAGTCTAGAAGGTTTGATAAACAACTTGCTTGTAAAAGTTGAGTATCAATTTTTAAAGTGTCTATCGTATTTAGGGCACTAATAGGATTGACTGGACGTTCGTGGGTATAATTGCACATAATATCAATTTCGTTGATCAAGGTGAGTTTTCTACGGCCCCTTTTTAACTTGTTATTATTTTACAAAATCGTGAGGGAAATACATGGCTTCGTTCGTTGTATCATGATCATGTGGCTTACTCGTATGTGTTCGTATGATAGTCTCGAGTATGGGTGGTTCGTTATTGTGTTCATGTAGGTCGTTCATGAATACCCCCTTTCCAATCATTAGCCTTGGGGTAGGCCACAATGTATATTGGTAGATCTATTTGGGTTTGACAGCCCGCACTCGCGATCAGTAGCTCTGATCAGGCGTTTGGATGCGAGTGAATATATGTTGAAATCGTTTCGTGGGGATTGCTTACTTTATGTAAAGCCTTCGTGTTTTGGTTTGATTATAGCTCCAGGTGCTATCATTTAGTTGTATCCCTAGCTAGTTTACAACTTGCCACATTGTTTGTCAATGATATATGATACTGTTGTATATAATGTTTTCGTAAACCCGTGAAACTCGCTCAACTTTATGTTGACTTTTTAAGCATGTATTTCAGGTACATAGGAGCATGGATGGTGGTATGAACTGGGCTTGGGCAAACGTGGATGTGGCATCTTTTGGCTATTTATGTAAAAACATGATCTTTGTATATGATCGTCGTTAAACAAATTGGAACTTTTTCTTATTTTGAAATGTTGTGACAAAATCCTGTGGTTTGTAATTTAAAACTTATGTTTTAACGTTTGACTATATATCATGTTGGTTTCCAACTATGTCACCGCCATGCTTAACGCGTATACAATTCCGCTGCGATATTCAACGTCGTTCTTGGGGTGTGACACACCAATCCGGTTTTAACCACTTTATTATCTCTTTTAGATCCTGGAATTCTCTTTAAAAAGATTTAAGTCCATGTGTTCTTTTTTTAAGTCGTTTTACCATATTTCGGGTCCCCGAATATGACCAAATTGCTTACAAGTCTAAGACTTTATATTTTCAGCCATTAACATCTCATCATACACCCAATATCATCTAAAAGCTACTGAAATAACATGCATAACTCACAGGTTCAACAACCAAATTATGTACAAGATAGAAACTTAACAATTACACCATTTTCAACCATTACACATGTGTTAAAACGTTATAACTTGAGGTTATACATTACCCAAACCTTTTGTAACTTTAAAATCAGGTTATTAGAAGGTTAGAACACTGATTTTTAGAAGGTTACACGTTTAGTTTTGGAAGATTACAAGTTGTGCAAGATGGATGGTGTAATAACACCCAAAAAGAGGGTTTTCTAGGTGTAAATCGGGTTACACCTATAGAATGACTTATATAACAAGTGTGATACCTTCAAGAACGTGAAAAGCTCTTCAAGAACAAGGTGGTAGCAGCAAGTTTCTTTTAGATACAAGGATGGTAAGATCTTTGAGTGAAAAATGAAGAAAACACAAGAAATGACCATTTCGGGTGACATGAAGCTTACACTTGGTGTTGTTCACGGTTTCGAGAGTGTAGATAGAAAAGAATGTCCTGGAAACCTTTGAACAAAGCTAGAAAATTCTTGAACAAATTCTGGAAAACCACGAACTTGCAAGATCCGAGCACCAAAAGCTCACAAACCATCACTTCCTTGCGGTTTTGATGCTTGGCCGAAGGTGGAGGGGTGTTGTTCTTTGAATATGGGGCTGCTAGAGCTGCTCAAAACTATGATGTGTGTGTGTTCAGCTGAAAGAAATTGAGAGAGAGGGAGTTGGGAGAAATGAGAGGAGTGTGAAGTGAGGTTGGAAGGAAATGCATGAAATGGTAATGGGTAGAAGAGGTGGTGGTGTAGAAGGGAGGTGATTGGTGGAGAGGGGGGCTCAGATTTGGATTGTAGTGTGGTCTTTTTGATTTAAATTTTAATGGTAAACTTTTATTGTGTAGTATTATTTTGTAGTGTAGTGTGGTATTTTGGATGGTAAAGTTTAGTTAGTTGTTTAAGTATTATGCATGGACATGCATGCATTAAGCCAAGGATTGTGTGTTCATACATATGTTAATTGTTTTAATTATAATTTAATTGCATGGTTGACTAATTGACTTTCCCAGAACACTAAGTTTTCCTAAGTTAAAGCTTGAACTAGCTAAGAGGTCACAAAAAGTCACATAAAATAATAAAATGGTACTATTAGCAAATGATGATTCTAATGCTATTGATAATATTAGGATGATACAATCATTAATATTAATAAGATGGGTAATGATGCAAGTAGATTAGGTTTAGAATTACGACCTAAAGGTCGGTTGTCACATAACCAATCCATCCCTAGTACAACGTCAAATCCGCCTAGGGACATCACAAATAGTTTAGCAGAAAACCTATGGCCATCTAGTTCTACGTCGCATTCTTCTATCATATCAGAAATTCTAGTAGACTTACCAATAGTCGTTTCTACATCAAATGGCTCATCAATACTTCTACTACTAATAGACAACTTAGCATAGAAAGCAGTAGAAATAAAACTCCAATTAGCAACAGAATCAAACAATACAAAGGCACAAGTTTGGTTTACTAGAAACATACCTGACACGACATTGGGGTCTACCCTGGCCTTCTCCCGCGTCATCATGAATGCTCTAGCAGTTGCCCTCTGCCCCTCATTCTCAGTCCTCCTCTTCACCCTGGAACTCTCGGTCCTTGGCTTCTTTCAATCCCTACTCACGTGTCCCTCTTCACCACAGTTATAACACCTCAACACCTTACAATCCCTTATAATGTGACCAGCTTCCCATACTTAAGGCATACATTTAATCCCGACCTGCACTCTCTAGTATGCTCCTTCCCACACTTACCGCACATCTTTACCCCCGAACCTGCTGAAATCACCTGTCGATCATCCACCCTTGCCTTCTTGTTGTTTGGGGTAAAACCACCACGCCCAAACCGTTTCCCACTCCAGTTCTTGTCTCCACCACTCGTCTTCTTCACCTCCACCACAGCCTCCTCCCTTTCATCATACAATCTACCCGCCAGGTCTACTATCGACGAAAGGTACCCGGCCGGGTGCAATCAAATGCCTGCGGATGTCAGCCGGCAATTCCTGAATGTACCGCTTAATTTTCCTTGACACCGGCGTCACCTGATCATGCACCAGCCTTGCCATCTCATTAAATTTGGTAGTGTACTCCTGGTATGTCATGGTGCCTGCCTCTAATTGCAAGAACTCCCTCTCAATCTTATCAAGTTCTCGGTGAGGATAGAATTCCTCAATCACCATTTTCTTCAACTCCCCCCATCTCATCCTCCCGATGGCCCAGCTGGCCTCGGCGTGGACAATATTGTCCCACCAACACAGAGTCGAGTGAATGAAAGAGTGAGTGGTGAACTTCACCTTCTGGTCCTCCGTGCACTCACTAATCTCTAACACCACTTCCATCTCCCTTACCCAGTGGTGAGCAGCAGCAGCATACCGTTGCCACCGAAAGTCGGGGGTTTACACCATTGGGATGCCCCGTAGCTGCACACCTTCACAGTTTTTAGCACTACTACCTCATCCTCATCACTAGAGGCCGCCATCTCAGCATTCTGTTCTTCCCCTTCATCATGACCCCTCTCATTTCCCCTTCTTCCAGCCGCAGTGTAACACCCGAAATTTCTAGTTAGACAAAAGAAAAGAAAAATAATAAGAAAAGAAAAGGAAAGTATTTTGAAAGAAATAAAAAGTAGCCAAAGTAGAGGGGGTGAGAAATAAAAAGTAGCCAAAGTAGAGGGGTGTAAGTGTAAAAAGGATAAAACATTATTATTTTATGTTTTAAAAGGGGATGGTCACCCATGACATCCCATCCCATCTGCTTTCTCGACAAAAGAAGAAGAGAAAAGCAGAAACCAAAGTTTCTCTCGGTTGTTCAAGAAGAAGAGGCTGAAATCTTCAAAGGTAAGCAAGATTTAGTATAATTAAGTTCGGTTTTAAGGGTTTTGACCATGTAACCAAAATATACATGTTCTTATGTGTCTTTATTTTCAGGTAGGAGTTCTTGGTGTTTAGGTGTTATAAACATCAAGATTTCATGACTTTGAGAGAGTTGTGCATGGAAGCTGCAAAAGGTGAGTTTTTAGACCCCATGTTTTACTTGGTTTACAATTTTTTGGGCTAAAAATGCATGTAAACGATTTTTATAAAAGTTATATGTATGACTGTATGAGTATATGTTTGTATGTTTGTAGTTTATGGTTGTACATGCTATGTTAGAGCTTAGAATGGTAGTGAAAGGCTTGGAACATGTTAAGACATTGTTTGGGACTGAAAAATATGTTAGAAACATATGAAAGGGTGTTCATGCACCCAAACAGGGCCCATGCACCTGAATAATATGCTTAAAAGACTAAGTATGAGATGATACGCCCAAACAGTAGCCCAAGCACCTAGCATTTGCCTTCCCAAACAGTAGCCCAAGCACCTAGCATTTGCCTTAGAAAAGTTTTAAGTAAGGTCATGCACCTGAACAGTAGTTCATGCGCCTGCGTTTTTGGACTGAAATGACTAAGTGTAAGATGAAGCGCCAGAATAGTGCCCATGCCCCCAAAAAGGCTCATGCGCCTAAGTGTTAAAGTGGTTAAGTGTAGGCTGATGCCTACATAGTTGAGAAACGTCCAAACAGGGCCGATGCGCCTAAATAGTGTCCATGCGCCCAACACTTAGAAAATTTTTCTAAATTTTGAAGAAAAACAGAATTTTAGGGTTTGACCCTAGTTTGACTTGTGGCCTGTTTTGGACTATTTTAGGCATGAATAAGTGAGAGTTTATGAATAGTATATGCATGATGTTATGATGAATATATGATATGCATATGTGAATAAGTTGTTATCTTTTATTCGTTTTCAAAACGTATTTATATTGTAATATAATATACGTTAAGTATTATGTTACTACTTTACATAGTATGATGAATGTATGAATGAACGTAAAGTATAAACGTAATAAAGAGAAAGATAACAAAGATGAAAAGTGAAACGTAATGAAAGAAAGTAAAGGCTTGCAAGCAGAAAGAAAGAAGAATTACAACTCTTTGTGAGTTGGTAGCTTAACTGTGTGTTATAATGTGCAATTTTAACCCATGAAGGTTCACACACAGGGGGATCAGTCTAGGTGACTGAACCCATAGTACGAAACAGGATCCTTGTCATTCGAACCCGGGCTTTGTGCCAATATATGATACGGCTTCGTGCCAGATAGTAACGGTCTTTGTGCCTAGAATGCTGGCTTCGAGCCACGGGCTTTGTGCTAATTAGTAAAGGAGCTTCGTGCTTGGAATGGCGGTTTCGGACCGCGATGGGGGAAAAGCCTGACAGGATCTAGAATTAGTACGAGACGAGCGAGATGATAAAGTATGAAACGAACGAAGTGATAAAGTACAAAATGAACTTTAACGAAAGATAGTTATAAAGTATAAGACGAACGTTAACGAAAGATAATGATACAGTACGAAACGAACGAAGACATACGATAACAAATGAACATGTGTGATAGTAAATGAAATGTTTTATGGAAAAAGAATAATTTTACATATGAAACGTATAAAGTATTTTGATACTTATAAAACTAGAACTCGCTCAACAACGCTGACTTTTATGCATTTTTAGTTGGCAGGTAAAAGCTGCTGAGGATGGAACGCAGGAAGGCTACTTGGCAGGGCAATACTGGCATCCATTCACGCATGTTATTATTGTTGTTTTGTAATGAAATCAGTGAAAGTTTCTTTTGTAGTTGAACAGTGTTGTATTGAATTACAACAGTAATTATTAATATAGTGAACGTTTTTTTGTTAATGACTTCCACTGAGATATTTTATTAAATGTATAATAATATGTATATCTAGTGCTATGAATGATCAACTGTGAGGTGCCCGGGAACGGGGCCTTATAAGTTGGTACCAGAGCCAAAGTTTAAGTGAATTGGGTAAATATTTTCAAAACTTAATCTTAAACTAAGAATAGGATAAAAGGAAAGGGATGCCAGTCCGAGTATCTACGTACCATCAGGTATTTCTTTTTTGAAGTTAATTTTAGTTATGTGTATGTGCTAGTTGATTTTGTGCTCTAGTAGATTTAGATACTGATGTAGTCAGGATAGGAAATGCTTGGGGTGTGAAGAGTAAAGTAAGTGGCTAATCACAACTGGCCACTGTAAATTAGGGACTTACTATACTTAACATAAACTGAGCTATTCCTTGAATGACCGTGTTAGTGTTTGGATCTTATTGTGAGTAGAGAATGGCTGGAGGTAGATCATCTGAGGCCTCTAGGGGAGGAGAATAGGGAGGACGTGGTGCTGAATCACGTATTACTAGGAACCAGGCTAAGACGACTGAGAGGGCCAGTGACGAGCCCGTGATACATCACCAGGAAGGTGGTGATGAGAGTGCAAATTTAAGGGCCTCAGTAAAAGAGGCAGTAGTAGAGGAGGTGCATCAAGTCATACAGACGATCCTGCCATCGGCAGTGACAGGAGTGATTAAGGAGGTAAGAGAGGACGAGAAGAGAGAGAGGAGAAGACCACAGGAAGAGAAGAGAGGGAACGATCGGAGACCAAGACGATTGTCTCGAGTGAGGAGGAGGAAGAGGAAGTAATGCAGGAAACTGCACATGGTTGCAACTATAGGACATTTCAAAGGTGCAAGCCCCTGACTTTCAACGGAAATGGCACTGCTGCTGCTGCTCACCGATGGGTGAGAGAAATGGAGGCAGTACTTGACATTAGCGAGTGTCGAGAGGACCAGAAGGTGAAGTGTGCTACCCACTCATTGGTGGACACAGCCTTATGTTAGTGGGACAATATTGTCCAGGCCGAGGGTAGCAGGGCCATCGGAAAGATGAGGTGGCTAGAACTGAAGAAGTTGGTGATTGAGGAATTCTATCCTCACCGGGAACTCGATAAGATAGAGAGGTAGTTCCAGCAGCTGGAGGCTGGTACCATGACACACCAGCAGTACACCACCAAGTTCAATAAGACGGCAAGGTTGGTGCCAGATCAGGTGATGCCGGTGTCAAGAAAGATCAAGAAGTACATCCAGGGATTGCCAGCTGACGTCCACAGGCATTTGATCGCTGCCTGGTCGGGTACCTTTCGATCGACGGTGGACCTGGCGGGTTGGTTGTATGATGAGAGGGAAGTGGCGGTGGTCGAGGTGAAGAAGGCGGGTGATGGTGATAAGAGCTGGGGAAAGAAAAAGTTTGGACGTGGTGGTTTCCCTCCAAACCACAAGAGGAGGAAAGTGGATGACCGGAGGATGGTGTCCTTAAGTTTGGAGATGAAGAAGTGTGGTAAATATGGAATAGAGCACATTGGTGAGTGCAAGTGGGGGATGAATGTGTGCTTCAAATGTGGGAAGCCTGGTCATGTGGTGAATGTGTATGGACTTATATGGTGTTATAACTATGGTGAGGAAGGCCACGTGAGCAGGGACTGTAAGAAGTCACGGGCCGAAGGTTTAGGAAGAAAGAAGAGGCCAGAGGAAGGAGGACAGAGGGCAAGTGCTAGAGCCTTCACGATGACACGGGAAAAGGCCAGAGAGGATCCCGACGTCATGTCGGGTATGTTTCTAGTAAACCAAATTTGTGCCTCTGTGTTATTTTTATTCTGGTGCTAGTAGGAGTTTCATTTCTGCTACTTTTGTGATAAGTTATCTGTTAGTAGTAGAAGTATTAATGATCCATTTGATGTAGAAACTGCTATTGGTAAGTCCATTAGAATTGCTGATGTGATAGAGGACTGTGCCATAGAATTAGAAGGTCATAGGTTTGCTGCTAAGTTACATGTGATGCCCCTAGGTGGATTTGATGTAGTACTAGGGATGGATTGGTTAGCAACCTATAAAGCAATCATCGTGTGTCGCAAGAAGATGATTCGATTAGTTGCGCCTGATGGAAGTTTGGTGACGATTTACGGTGATCGCGTCACTACGGTTCCAAAGGTGATTTCGATGGCGGTGGCGGAAAAGTGCATGAGACGTGGATGTAGTGCCTATCTGGCCTACGTGAAAGATGTGGATGCGACGGTATCACAGTTGTGTGATGTACCTGTGTTATGTGACTTTCCGGACATGTTTCCATTAGACTTACCAGGTGTGCCACCGGATCGTGAGATTAAGTTTCAGATTGATCTGATACTCGGTGCTCAACCCGTTGCCAAAGCACCGTATCGATTAGCTCCTACCGAGATGAAAGAACTAATGGATCAATGCAAGAGTTGACGGATAAAGGGTTTATTCGACCGAGCATCTCTCCTTGGGGTGCTCTGGTGTTGTTTGTGAAGAAGAAGGACGGTAGTATGCGGATGTGCATCGACTACCTAGAGCTGAATAAGTTGATGGTGAAGAATCGGTATCCGCTACGAGGATTGACGATTTGTTTGATCAGCTCCAAGGTGCCAGTTGGTTCTCGAGGATAGATCTTCGATCTGGTTACCATCAGTTGAAGGTGAAGGAGCAGGACATCCCTAAGACAGTTTTTCGCACGCGTTATGGACATTACGAGTTTCTCGTTATGTCTTTCGGTTTGACTAACGCGCCAGCTGCCTTTATGGACTTGATGAACCGAGTGTGTCAGCCCATGTTAGATAAATCAGTGATTGTGTTTATTGATGATATCCTGATTTATTTGAAAAGCAAGGAGGAACATGTCGGCCACATACGTGAAGTATTGGATACACTTACGAGAGAGAAGTTATATGCTAAATTCTCTAAGTGTGCTTTCTGGTTGCGCGTGGTGTAATTTCTAGGTCATGTGGTAAATGCGAAAGGTATTATGGTATACCCAGCAAAGGTTGAGGCAATGATGCAATGGAAGTTTCTTGGGTTTGTCGGGTTACTATAGGAGATTCATACAAGACTTTTCCAAGATAGTCTCACCTTTGACTAAATTGACTCACAAGGATGTGAAGTTTGAATGGGGTCGAAAACAGGAGGACGCTTTTGAGGAGTTAAAGACAAGATTGACTTGAGCTCCTGTTTTGACATTTCCCGAAGGGAGTGAGGACTTAGTGGTATATTTGGATGTTTCTTATTCGGGACTAGGTTGCATGTTAACGTAACGCGAAAAAGTGATAGCCTATGCATCCCGACAGTTGAAAACCCACGAAAACAATTACCCTACCCACGATTTGGAGTTAGCGGCTGTGGTCTTCGCGTTGAAGATTTTGAGGCACTACTTGTATGGGACGAAGTACACGATCTTCACGGATCACAAGAGCTTGAAGTATTTCTTTGACCAAAAGGATCTCAACATGAGAGAGAGGAGATCATTAGAGCTTATCAAGGATTATGACTATGAGATCCATTACCATCCGGGTAAGGCCAACGTCGTGGCCGATGCCCTTAGTCGAAAGGAGTGACCCAAGCCATTTCGGGTGAAGGCTTATCAGTTGGTTATAACCACTGATGTGATGACACAGGTAAGAGGAGGCGTTAAAAGAAGATCGCCTTAATTCCGAGCAAATAAAGGGTCTAGTTGTAGATTTGGGTGAAAACACTCTCGGTGTGAGGACCCGAAATGGAAGGATGTGGATTCCCCGATACGAAGATCTAAGGGGATGAATTATGGACGAGGCTCATAAGACTCGATACTCCATTCATCCAGGCGCCACCAAGATGTATCAAGACATGAAGAAAGACTGTTGGTGGTCGGGTATGAAGCGCGATGTAGTAGAGTACGTGAGCAAGTGCCTTACTTGTTTACAAGTAAAGGCAGAACATCAAAAGCCATAAGGGAAGATCCAACCGTTGGATATACTTGAGTGGAAGTGGGAGCACATCACCATGGACTTTATTACTAAGCTACCTCGTACGGTGAGGGGGTGCGATACGCTATGGGTGATTGTTGATCGACTGACGAAGAGTGCTCACTTCCTGCCGATCCGCTAGACGTATTCATCAGAAAGATTGGCGGATCTGTTCATTAAAGAGATTGTAGCTCGTCATGGTGCGCCGCTGTCTATCATGTCGGATCGTGACACCCGGTTTACATCGAAGTTTTGGAAGAGATTTCATCATGCGATAGGGACGAGGCAGCACATCAGCACAGCTTATCATCCTCAGACAGACGGTCAGTCTGAGAGGACGATCCAGACGCTTGAGGATATGCTTCGGGCATGTGTGATCGATTTTGGAGGAAGTTAGGACGATCACTTACCGTTAGCTGAATTCTCATACAATAATAGTTATCATGCCGATATTGGTATGCCACCTTACGAGATGCTATATGGTAGGAGGTGTAGAACACCCTTATGTTGGGGTGATATCGAACAGAAAGAGTTGGGAAGCCTTGAGGTGATCGAGGCTACAACAGAAAAGTTATCAAGGCTTTCATGAAAGCGGCAAAGGATAGACAAAAGTCGTACGCCGATAAGAGGCGTAGACCGATCGAATTCAAGGTGGGTAACAGAGTTATGTTGAAGGTCTCACCTTGAAGGAATCATCCGATTCCAAAAGCGAGGTAAGCTGAGCCCGAGGTATATAGGACCTTTCCGTATCATCGCACGAGTAGGAGAGGTTGCCAATCGATTAGAATTGCCAGACGAGTTAAGTGGAATCCATCTGACATTCCATATATCTCATCTGAGAAAGTGCTTAGCTGATGAAGATATGATTGTACCACTAGATGATATCGAAGTGGATGAACAGCTCAATTACATAGAACAACCATTGGCAATCATTGATCGAAAGGAAAAGAGGTTGAGGAATAAAGTGGTTCCACTGGTGCGTGTGCAGTGGAAACACCAAAAGGTTTACGTGGGAGACTGAAGAAGAAATGAGACAGTATTACCTATAGTTATTCAAAGAGTGATAATTTTTAGGGACGAAACCCCTTTAAGGGGGTGGACTTGTAACACCTGAAATTTCTAGTTAGACAAAAGAAAATAAAAATAATAAGAAAAAAACAGGAAAGTATTTTGAAAGAAATAAAAAGTAGCCAAAGTAGAGGGGGTGTAAGTGTAAAAAGGACAAAACATTATTATTTTATGTTTTAAATGGGGATGGCTGTTGGATCTTATATGCCCAAGACACATACAAGATTGATGTGGTTAGTACGTTATGATCCAAGTCGGGTCATACCCAATAACAAGCTAAACAAACACCAATATATATTTATTTGTTGATGAGATCATACAAATAAATATTGACACCAATTTAGAAAATTGTTTTCTAATGCTTTTGTTTAAGAACAACATTATATGGATAATTTGTTCATGAGATATTATTTGTTTATTATTTAATTTGGTTAAATAATAACAAAATATATATATTATATATATATATATATATATATATATGTGTGTGTTGATGTTATAAAATTAAAATTGGTTTTAATTTTATAAACTATGGAGATAAAGGAGTGAAATTTTATAAAATTTAAAAAGGGGGGACCCTTTTGGTTCCAATTTTCGGCCACCCACAAGGGCCTTGGGAACTCCCTCTTATCTTGGTCTTTGCAAGATCATTTACCTCTCCAACACTCCTCCATCACTTCACACATTATCCTACACACACAAAGCAAAAATACTCTCTCAAAACCCTTTGATTTTCGGATTCAAGAAGAAAGAAGCAAGCTGAAAAATTGGTTTTTCTTGGCTGTATTCAAGAATCTCTTAGCTGATTCGGATTGTTCAAGAGGGGTTTTGTTTTGGTGCTTTACTACCTAACAAGTAGGTGTTTGGAAGGGCTTGTGGGTGTCAAAAACTTGAGGCTCTCTCTCTTAGGGGCTGGATATTCAACAACATCTTCATCTTCATCTCATATATCTACAACACTTGTCCAAGAAAGGTTGATTTCTTGCACACCCTATGGTTGTTTTGTCTTGTTTGATAGCACACTATTTCACATACATTTTGATCCTTATTGGGGTTTTGTTTATGCTTGAAAGTAATGAAAATTTTCAGATTATAAACCACATGTTAACTCTATATTTCCGCTGCATTTTCTAAGTTTAAGTGGTTAAACTTACTTGTTTTACATGTGACAAAACCCATCAATGGCATCTAGAGCTGATTTGTTGAAAAGGTCTTGAAAAGTTAGTGGAATATGTGCGTCAAAAGGTCTTGAAAAGTTAGTTTTCATGGACTTTTCAACCTATTAGGGGATGATTTGTTGTAGATAATGAAATCCCTTATGTTTCAAAGTTTATTCTCACATGCTTATAGTATAAACCTTGAAAGATAATAGTCAAATGGTTGATTGTATTGTTTGGACAAAATCCCAAAGTTTTGGTTCATGTTGGCCAAAACTTTAGGGCTGAAATAAGGGATTCATTTTAAGCTCTTGGATGTTGAATATGTTTCACAATTTTAGTGCATAACATAGCCTTGGCCTCTTGTGTTTTGGTTTTGGTTGATTGAAATTGTCATGTTGGTTTTGATTCATAAAAGGGTTGTAATGTTTATGTTTATTATTTGGGTTGTAATTATTTTATTCATTTGGTTATGTAATAAATAGATTTGATGCATTTCTTTTATTAGAAAAATGTATTAGGATATAATTTTTGAAAAAGGAAGATGCACAAGATGAAGACCTAAAGATGGACATGAAAGGCATGGACACTTGAAGTTTTGGATGTGGATTCAAGTGGGAGTTCATGGACACATATGATGTGTCATATTTAACCCTTAGGAAAGACCTTTAGACAACACTTGTGATGGCAAACAAGTGTGGTCAACCTAGTGGCTATAGTTATGCACTCATGTTTGTATGTTTATGCTTGGTTGGATGTTTGTTATTTGATGTTTTGGTTGATATTTGGATATGCTTAACAAACTCATTAACAAACTTAACAAGCTGAAAATTGATGGTTCTTTATCATTAAGTGGTTAATAAAAGGTTATTAAAAGGATTAATGATTTTAATAAAAGGAGTTTTATTAAAAGGTGAACCATAGGGTACCCTGTATTTGAAAGCATACAAATACAAAGTACATGGAGTTTTTCTAAACTTAGATTGTGAAAGCTTTAAAATTCTTTACAAACAAGTTTAACACCGTTCTTTTGCACAACACTTGAGTCATTGGAAACTCTAAATGGGATAAAGGTCACCTAACCATTTAGAGGGAACTTGTGACTTAATACCATATTGTGGGATAAAGATCACCTAACCACTTATGTTGGAAAACTCACATGTGTGTACAAGTAGGGTAACTTGATTTTCAAACCATGTTAAATGGATCACCTACAATATGGTTTACAAAGGTGTTGATAGGATAAACGTGCCGACCACACATATGATGTGTAAGTCGATCCCATACCCTAGAAGTTACAAAGGGTTGCAATTGTCAAAAGGTTGACTACCTTGTTAATTTAAATAATGGGATAAATGTCACCTAACCACTATTTAAATGTAACATTGGATTCTAGAATTTTAAAATTGTGTAAGACACATAAAAGGGCTTTAATTATTAAAATATGGACAATATCGTAAATACTAAAATTGAACTTTGTTAAAATTTTGTAGATGGCCACCAACAATAATGAAAATGAAATCCCGTCCACTCACTCACTATCACTAAGGACCATTCTTCAAAAGGAGCATCTAAACCATAATAACTTTATTGATTGGTTTCGAAACTTGAGAATTGTTCTCAAGCAAGAGAAATGATCTTATGTTTTAGACGATCCGATTCCCGATCAACCTAATGAGGAAGATGAGGAGGCCTTTATGAATTGGGTGAAATACACTGAGGACTCGGTCCAAATGTCTTGCCTCATGTTGGCAAGTATGACTCCGGATCTCCAAAAGGGGTATGAACATCATGGAGCATACGACATGATTACCCAGTTGAAGGAAACGTTCCAACAACAAGCAAGGGTAGAGCGCTTCAAAACGGTTCGAGCACTCCATGAATGTCGTATGGATAACACCCAATCTGTTTCATCTTATGTACTTAAGATGAAAATCCACATCGACCGCCTCGAAAGGCTGAATTGTCCCGTCTCGAAAGAGTTGGCTACGGATTTGATCCTCAACTCTTTGTCAAAGAGGTTTGACAACTTTGTTATGAATTATAACATGAACGGGTAGGACAAGAACATAAGTGAGCTTCACTCTATGCTCAAAACTGCCGAGGCGGCCATGGGTAAAAAGGTTTTACCCGTTCTCACCATCAATGAAGGTGGGAACAAGAAGAGGCCTCACCCCGCACCCAAGGCAAATGTTGCCAAGGGGAAAGGGTACGTTAGGGGAAAAGGAAGGGAGTGGTAAGAGCGCCACCACCAAAACGAGCGGAGAAAAAGCAAAAGGTTGCTTCAAGTGACCATGCTTCAAGTGGGGGAGATTGGACATTGGGCAAGGAATTGTCCAGTCCATCTCAAAGAGTTGCAAGCTTAGAGGGATGCTGGGCAAACCTCAGGTACAATTTACATGATTCATATTGATCTAAATTTAATATCCTCTAACACATGGGTATTGGATACCGGATGTGGAACTCACATTTGCAATTTATTGCAGGGGTTCAAAAGATGTAAGGACTTCAAGAAGGGGATGTTAGCCTCTACATGGGGAATGGGGCGAAAGTTCAAGTTGAAGGCTGAGGGGACTACATCTTGAAGCTTCCAAATGGTTTGGAAGCAGTTTGAACAATATTGTATGCTCCTAGTTTGACTAGGAACATTATTTCTGTTGCCAATTAAGACAATATGGTTATGTTTTGTCGTTTATTGAGAATGAAATTCATGTTTCTTTAAATGGCACGTTTATTTTAAAGCATTCCTGTTAATGGTTTTATGATTGGTTCGTGAAAACCATTATGTGATAGCTATTGTAAAAACTAAAAAATAAATTGGTTTGAGTGATATATTTGGACCCTTTTGGTTCCAATTTTCGGCCACCCACAAGGCCTTGGGAACTCCCTCTTTCTTGGTCTTTGCAAGATCATTTACCTCTCCAACACTCCTCCATCACTTCACACATTATCCTACACACAAAAGCAAAAATACTCTCTCAAAACCCTTTTGATTTTCGGATCAAGAAGAAAGAAGCAAGCTGAAAAATTGGTTTTTCTTGGCTGTATTCAAGAATCTCTTAGCTGATTCGGATTGTTCAAGAGGGGTTTTGTTTTGGTGCTTTACTACCTAACAAGTAGGTGTTTGGAAGGGCTTGTGGGTGTCAAAAACTTGAGGCTCTCTCTCTTAGGGGCTGGATATTCAACAACATCTTCATCTTCATCTCATATATCTACAACACTTGTCCAAGAAAGGTTGATTTCTTGCACACCCTATGGTTGTTTTGTCTTGTTTGATAGCACACTATTTCACATACATTTTGATCCTTATTTGGGGTTTTGTTTATGCTTGAAAGTATGAAAATTTTCAGATTATAAACCACATGTTAACTCTATATTTCCGCTGCATTTTTCTAAGTTTAAGTGGTTAAACTTACTTGTTTTACATGTGACAAAACCCATCAATGGCATCTAGAGCTGATTTGTTGAAAAGGTCTTGAAAAGTTAGTGGAATATGTGCGTCAAAAGGTCTTGAAAAGTTAGTTTTCATGGACTTTTTCAACCTATTAGGGGATGATTTGTTGTAGATAATGAAATCCCTTATGTTTCAAAGTTTATTCTCACATGCTTATAGTAAAACCTTGAAAGATAATAGTCAAATGGTTGATTGTATTGTTTGGACAAAATCCCAAAGTTTTGGTTCATGTTGGCCAAAACTTTAGGCTGAAATAAGGGATTCATTTTAAGCTCTTGGATGTTGAATATGTTCACAATTTTAGTGCATAACATAGCCTTGGCCTCTTGTGTTTTGGTTTTGGTTGATTGAAATTGTCATGTTGGTTTTGATCATAAAAGGGTTGTAATGTTTATGTTTATTATTTGGGTTGTAATTATTTATTCATTTGGTTATGTAATAAATAGATTTGATGCATTTCTTTTATTAGAAAAATGTATTAGGATATAATTTTTGAAAAGGAAGATGCACAAGATGAAGACCTAAAGATGGACATGAAAGGCATGGACACTTGAAGTTTTGGATGTGGATTCAAGTGGGAGTTCATGGACACATATGATGTGTCATTATTTAACCCTTAGGAAAGACCTTTAGACAACACTTGTGATGGCAAACAAGTGTGGTCAACCTAGTGGCTATAGTTATGCACTCATGTTTGTATGTTTATGCTTGGTTGGATGTTTGTTATTTGATGTTTTGGTTGATTTTGGATATGCTTAACAAACTCATTAACAAACTTAACAAGCTGAAAATTGATGGTTCTTATATTAAGTGGTTAATAAAAGGTTATTAAAAGGATTAATGATTTAATAAAAGGAGTTTTATTAAAAGGTGAACCAGGGGTACCCTGTATTTGAAAGCATACAAATACAAAGTACATGGAGTTTTCTAAACTTAGATTGTGAAAGCTTTAAAATTCTTTACAAACAAGTTTAACACCGTTCTTTTGCACAACACTTGAGTCATTTGGAAACTCTAAATGGGATAAAGGTCACCTAACCATTTAGAGGGAACTTGTGACTTAATACCATATTTGTGGGATAAAGATCACCTAACCACTTATGTTGGAAAACTCACATGTGTGTACAAGTAGGGTAACTTGATTTTCAAACCATGTTAAATGGATCACCTACAATATGGTTTACAAAGGTGTGATAGGATAAACGTGCCGACCACACATATGATGTGTAAGTCGATCCCATACCCTAGAAGTTACAAAGGGTTGCAATTGTCAAAAGGTTGACTACCTTGTTAATTTAAATAATGGGATAAATGTCACCTAACCACTATTTAAATGTAACATTGGATTCTAGAATTTAAAATTGTGTAAGACACATAAAAGGGCTTTAATTATTAAAATATGGACAATATCGTAAATACTAAATTGAACTTTGTTAAATTTTGTAGATGGCCACCAACAATAATGAAAATGAAATCCGTCCACTCACTCACTATCACTAAGGACCATTCTTCAAAAGGAGCATCTAAACCATAATAACTTTATTGATTGGTTTCGAAACTTGAGAATTGTTCTCAGCAAGAGAAATGATCTTATGTTTTAGACGATCCGATTCCCGATCAACCTAATGAGGAAGATGGAGGGCCTTTATGAATTGGGTGAAATACACTGAGGACTCGGTCCAAATGTCTTGCCTCATGTTGGCAAGTATGACTCCGGATCTCCAAAAGGGGTATGACATCATGGAGCATACGACATGATTACCCAGTTGAAGGAAACGTTCCACAACAAGCAAGGGTAAGAGCGCTTCAAAACGGTTCGAGCACTCCATGAATGTGTATGGATAACACCCAATCTGTTTCATCTTATGTACTTAAGATGAAAATCCACATCGACCGCCTCGAAAGGCTGAATTGTCCCGTCTCGAAGAGTTGGCTACGGATTTGATCCTCAACTCTTTGTCAAAGAGGTTTGACAACTTTGTTATGAATTTCATGAAACATGAACGGGTAGGACAAGAACATAAGTGAGCTTCACTCTATGCTCAAAACTGCCGAGAGGCGGCCATGGGTAAAAAGGTTTTACCCGTTCTCACCATCAATGAAGGTGGGAACAAGAAGAGGCCTCACCCCGCACCCAAGGCAAATGTTGCCAAGGGGAAAGGGTACGTTAGGGGAAAAGGAAAGGGAGTGGTAAGAGCGCCACCACCAAAACGAGCGGAGAAAAAGCAAAAGGTTGCTTCAAGTGACCCATGCTTCAGTGTGGGGAGATTGGACATTGGGCAAGGAATTGTCAGTCCATCTCAAAGAGTTGCAAGCTTAGAGGGATGCTGGGCAAACCTCAGGTACAATTTACATGATTCATATGATCTAAATTTAATATCCTCTAACACATGGGTATTGGATACCGGATGTGGAACTCACATTTGCAATTTATTGCAGGGGTTCAAAAGATGTAAGGACTTCAAGAAAGGGGATGTTAGCCTCTACATGGGGAATGGGGCGAAAGTTCAAGTTGAAGGCTGAGGGGACTACATCTTGAAGCTTCCAAAAGGGTTGGGAAGCAGTTTTGAACAATATTTTGTATGCTCCTAGTTTGACTAGGAACATTATTTCTGTTGCCCAATTAAGACAATATGGTTATGTTTTGTCGTTTATTGAGAATGAAATTCATGTTTCTTTAAATGGCACGTTTTATTTTAAAGCTATTCCTGTTAATGGTATTTATGAATTGGTTCGTGAAAACACATTATGTGATAGCTCATTGTACCAAACCACCACTAAAAAACTCAAATTGGATTTGAGTGATACCTATCTTTGGCATTGCCGTCTTGGTCATATAAACAAGAAACGCATACAAACACTTCAAAAGAACGGTCTTTTAAAAGCAAATGAATATGATTCATTTGATGTATGTGAATCTTGTTTACAAGGTAAAATGACTAAGGCACCTTTTAAAGGCAAGTCCGAAAGGGCAAAAGATTTATTAGGCATCATACACTCGGATGTATGTGGTCCTTTTAAGCCAATTACTAGGTACCATGAAAGATACTTCATTACCTTTACCGACGACTATAGTCGATATGGTTATGTGTACTTACTAAGACACAAAGATGAAGCTTTTGAAATGTTCAAAGTCTTCCAAAATTAAGTAGAAAATCAACTCAACAAGAAAATAAAATTCCCGCACCGATAGAGGAGGCGAATACCTAAGTGATGCTTTTAGAGATCATCTTAGAAGTTGTGGTATTGTCTCATAACTATCTCCACCTGAAACACCACAACATAATGGTGTGTCCGAGCGGAGAAATCGAACTCTATTGGATATGGTTCGATCTATGATGTCTAGAAGCTCACTACCTCTATCATTTTGGGTTTCGCTTTGCTCTCAGCGGCCCGTATTTGGAATATGGCCCCAACCAAGAAAGTGGAAACGACACCTTTTGAAATATGGTATGGAAGGGTTCCATCGCTCTCATATTTAAAGGTATGGGGTTGTGAGGCTTATGTTAAGACTCCCACCTCAAACAAGCTAGAAAGCTGTTCCACTAACTGTATCTTCATTGGATCCTAGAGATTCTATAGGATATTATTTCTATGATCCATTGAACAAAAGAGTTTTGCCAAGAAGGCTGAGTTCTTAGAAGCTAAGTTCTTATGGAAGGAACTAGCAGTAGAACTATGGATCTTGAGGAGGATCAAGAACCACAGACGGATACACGTTTGGTTGACACTAGCACTCAACATGAGGATGTTGAGAATGATCAAGTGGTTGATCAATATACACAAAACGTTCACAGATCTGATAGAATTAGTAATCCACCTGAAAGATATGGATTTTTCATGGATGGATGCTATGTGGTAGATTCCAATGAACCAACCACCTATCATGATGCAATGTCCAATTTGGATTGTGACAAATGGCTTGAAGCCATGAACGTTCAGATGCAATCCATGTATGACAACCAAGTATGGGACTGGTTGAACACACCTCTTAACTCTAAGATAGTTGGAAGTAAGTGGGTTTTCAAGAAAAAACCAATATGCATGGGTACTTGGATACTTATAAAGCTAGACTTGTAGCAAAAGGTTTCACTCAAACTCAAGGATTGATTATGATGAGACCTTCTCACCAGTAGCAATGCTAAAGTCTATTAGGATATTATTTGCCATAGATGCTCATTTTGATTATGAGATTTGGCAAATAGATGTCAAAACCGCTTTTCTAAATGGATATCTGAGGAAGATGTCTATATGGTTCAGCCTGAAGGTTTTGTCGATCAAAAACATCCTAACAGATATGCAAGTTAAAGAAATCATCTATGGATTGAAGCAAGCATCAAGAAGTTGGAATCACCGTTTTGATGAAGAAATAGTCAATTTGGGTTCATCAAAAAGCTGATGATGAAGCATGTGTATATAAGAAAGCTAGTAGGAGCATCATCACTTTCCTATAATTATATGTCGATGACATTCTACTATTTGGAAATGACATTCCAACCATGGAAGGTGTAAAAGCCTGGCTTGGAAACTGTTTCTCCATTAAGGATCTTGGTGAAGCTGTCTATATTTTAGGAATAAAGATCTATAGGGATAGGTCAAGCCGGTTGATAGGTTTAAATCAAAATGCGTACATTGACAAGATTGAAAAGGTTCAAGATGGAAAACTCTAAGAAAGGTATTGTACCTAATCAAAGAGGAACGATATTGAGTAAGACTCAATGCCCAAGCTCAAAGGATGAGCAAGACAAATGAGGGAATCCTGTATGCATCTGCTATAGGATCCATCATGTATGCAATGATATGCACTAGACCGGACATGTCATGCGCTTTGAGCATGACAAGCCGATACCAACAAAATCCTGGAAGCAGTCATTGGATGGTTGTTAAGAACATACTTAAGTACCTAAGGAGGACTAAAGATATGTTCCTAATCTATGGATCTGGTGATGAGGAACTCGTTGTAAGAGGTTACACGGCTGCGAGTTTCCAAACGGATCGGGATGATTCATGATCGGGGTACATTTTCATCTTGAATGGAGGAGCGATCTCTTGGAAGAGCTCTAAGCAAGATGTGGTGGCATTATCAACTACAAAATCAGAATACATCGCCGCTTCATTAGCAGCTCAGGAAGTTGCGTGGTAAAGAAGTTCATTGCTGATCTAGGGGTTGTCCCTTCCATTCAGGATCCCCTAGAAATATGTGTGTGATAACAAGGGTGTGATTGCTAAAATCAAGGAACCCCGTGCACATCAAATAACTAGGCACATTGAACGGAGATTCAACTACATAAGGGATGAAGTTGAAAAGGGAAAGATATGTATTCGCAAAGTTCACACGGATCAAAACATTGCGGATCCACTCACGAAGCTTCTTGAAAAGGCAAAGCACGAAAGTCATACTTGTGCCATGGGACTGTAATATTCTAGTGACTGGATTTGATCTTTAATTTCTGTATTGAGATATTGTAACCCTATTACTTGAATGGATTATTTGGTTATAATAATTCAACTAATATTCTATTTTGCATGTTTAAAATCCATGAGTAAATTATTTACTCAGAACGTCCATAGTTGTTCATGCTTGTGGGAACAAGTATGAAGGTAATGCTATTATGAACTTGGATTGGTAGATATTCATATGGTGAATATAGAGCAAAGGTTGCTGCCAAAGTTCATAGATATTTGTAGGATGCAAATATTGGACTGACCTGCATCTCAAACACATACTACATGGAATCTTCTTGATTGATCATAAGTAATTTTGAGTAAAGGCAAACATCATTTGGTATCCTCTGACCTGAGATACATATGGGTCTTGATATTTACCAAATATTATACTTTGGCACAGTTCTTCGCTGTTCTGAAATATGGCAGTACATAAGTCTGAGTTCAGGTATAATATAAGGTAATTGTGACAGACGTATGTAGTCAAGATGGGATTTGTCCCTCTTATTCGTTGAGAGTAAGATGTCTAAGGCCTGATAAAGTTAAATCAACAGAGAATGATCACTATGTGTCTCTGAGATTTAACATGACATCTGTGACAAAAGGATAGATGATTGATCACCTAAAAATTTCAAGTATGGTACTTGAAGAGGATGATGTTATTGAATGGCACTTAGTCATACGTATTAAGGGTAGTAAACCGTTATTAGGCGGTATTTACTGCTTGCATCAATCTTTTATGAATCTGTGTAAGTGGGAGATTGTTGGATCTTATATGCCCAAGACACATACAAGATTAATGTGGTTAGTACGTTATGATCCAAGTCGGGTCATACCCAATAACAAGCTAAACAAACACCAATATATATTTATTCGTTGATGAGATCATACAAATAAATATTGACACCAATTTAGAAAATGTTTTTCTAAAACTTTGCTTTTGTTTAAGAACAACATTATATGGATAATTTGTTCATGAGAATTATTGTTTGTTATTTAATTTGGTTAAAAATAACAAATATATATATATATATATATGTTGATGTTATAAAATTAAAATTGGTTTCAATTTTATAAACTATGGAGATAAAGGAGTGAAATTTTATAAAATTTAAAAGAGGGGGAACCTTTTGGTTCCAATTTTCGGCAGCCCACAAGGGCCTTGGAACTCCCTCTTATCTTGGTCTTTGCAAGATCATTTACCTCTCCAACACTCCTCCATCACTTCACAATATACCTACACACATAAAGCAAAAATACTCTCTCAAAACCCTTTTGATTTTCGGATTCAAGAAGAAAGAAGCAAGCTGAAAAATTGGTTTTTTCTTGGCTGCATTCAAGAATCTCTTGACTGATTCGGATTGTTCAAGAGGGGTTTTGTTTTGGTGCTTTACTACCTAACAAGTAGGTGTTTGGAAGGGCTTGTGGGTATCAAAAACTTAAGGCTCTCTCTCTTGGGGGCTGGATATTCAACAACATCTTCATCTTCATCTCATATATCTATAACACTTGTCCAAGAAAGGTTGATTTCTTGCACACCCTATGGTTGTTTTGTCTTGTTTGATAGCACACTATTTCACATACATTTTGATCCTTATTCTTGGGTTTTGTTTATGCATGAAAATAATGAAATTTTCAGATTATAAACCACATCTTAACTCTATATTTCTGCTGCGTTTTTCTAAGTTTAAGTGGTTAATTACTTACTTGTTTTACATGTGACAAAACCCATCAATGGCTGCCCATAACATCCCATCCCATCTGCTTTTTCGACAAAAGAAGAGAAGAGAAAAGCAAAACCGAAGTTTCTCTCGGTTGTTCAAGAAGAAGAGCTGAAATCATCAAAGGTAAGCAAGATTTAGTATAATTAAGTTCGGTTTTAAGGGGTTTGACCACGTAACCAAAATATACATGTTCTTATGTGTCTATATGCATTCGGGTAGGTGTTCTTGGTGTTTAGGTGTTATAAACATCAAGATTTTGTGACTTTGAGAGAGTTGTGTGGAAGCTGCAAAAGGTGAGTTTCTAGACCCAATGTTTTACTTGTTTTACAATTTTTAGGGCTAAAAATGCATGTAAAATTGATTTATAAAAAAAATTGTATGACCGTATGAGTATATGTATGTATGTTGGTAGTTTATGGTTGTACATGTTATGTTAGAGCTTAGAATGGTAGTGAAAGGTTTGGAACATCTTAAGACATTGTTTGGGACTGAAAAAATAGTTAGAAACATATGAAAGGGTGTTCATGCGCCCCAACAGGGCCCATGCGCTTGAATAATAGGCATAAAAGACTAAGTATGAGATGATGCACCCAAACAGTAGCCCATGCGCCAAGCATTTGCCTTAGAAAGTTTTAAGTAAGGTCATGCGCCTGAACAGTAGTTCATGCGCCTGAACAGTAGTTCATGCGCCTGGGTTTTTGGATTGAAAATGACTAAGTAAGATGAAGCGCCTGAATAGTGCCCATGTGCCTAAAAAGGCTCATGTGCCTAAGTGTTAAAGTGGTTAAGCGTAGGCTGATGCGCCTACATAGTTGAGAAACGCCCAAACAGGGTTGTTGATGCGCCTAAATAGTGTCCATGCGCCCAACACTTAGAAAATTTTTCTGAATTTTGAGGAAAAACAAAATTTTAGGGTTTGACCCTAGTTTGACTTGTGGGCTGTTTTGGACTATTTTAGGCAAGAATAAGTGAGAGTTTATGAATAGTATATGCATGATGTTATGATGAATGTATGATATGCATATGTGAATAAGTTGTTATCTTCAAAACTATTTATATTGCAATATAAATACGTTAAGTATTATGTTACTACTTTATGTAGTATGATGAATGTGTGAATGAACGTAAAGGATAAACGTAATAAAGAAAAAGATAACAAAGATGAAAAGTGAAACGTAATGAAAGAAAGTAAAGGCTTGCAAGCAGAAAGAAAGAAGAATTACAACTCTTTGTGAGTTGGTAGCTCAACTATGTGTTATAACGTGCGATTTTAAACCATGAAGGTTCACACACAGGGGGATCAGTCTAGGTGACTAAACCCATAGTACGAAACGGGATCCTTATCATTCGACCCTGGGCTTTGTGCCAATATATGATACGGCTTCATGCCAGATAGTAAGGGGCCTTTGTGCCTAGAATGGTGGCTTCGGGCCACGGGCTTTGTGCCAATTAATAAAGGAGCTTCGTGCTCGGAATGGCGGTTCGGACCGCGATGGGGGAAAAGCCTGACAGGATCTAGAATTAGTACGAGACGAGCAAGATGATAAAGTATGAAACGAACAAAGTGATAAAGTACGAAATGAACATTAACGAAAGATAGTGATAAAGTACGAGACGAACGTTAACGAAAGATAATGATACAGTATGAAACGAACGAACATGTACGATGACGAATGAACATGTGTGATAGTAAATGAATGTTTGTGGAAAAGGAATAATTTTACGTATGAAACGTATAAAGTATTTTGATACTTATAAAACTAGAACTCACTCAGCAACGTTGACTTTTATGCATTTTTAGTTGGCAGGTAAAAGTGCTGAGGATGGCACGCAGGAAGGCTACTTGGCAGGGCAAGACTGGCATCCATTCACGCATGTTATTATTGTTGTTTTGTAATGCAATCAGTGTGAAAGTTTCTTTGTAGTTGACCAATGTTGTATTGCATAACAACAGTAATTATTAATAAATGAATGTTTTTTTGTTAATGACTTCCGCTATGATATTTTATGAAATGTATAATATATGTATGTCTAGTGCTATGAATGATCAACTGTGAGGTGCCCGGGAATGGGGCCTTACACGTGGTCCTTCTCTCCTCTTCCTTCTCCTCTCTCTCATCCTCCCTCACAGCACGGATGACTTCAGTCACTACAGATGGTAGGTGTCACACCCCAACCTAGACGGCGGAATCGTCGAGGCGTGAGAGTTACGATTGTTCACAGCCACATACGCTATGTTTAAATGTAAATATTCAAATTAATAGTTTCAACAGGAATTACAATATAGTCTCAATCATGAAATACATTCAAGCAAATATCAAACATAACATAACATTCATTTATTTAACTAGGTCCACATCCTAGTTTTATTGCAAGCTTCAAAAGATCACTCTAAACTCGGGTATTACCTGAAACATGATAAAATAAAAGGTCAACTAAAAATAGTTGGTGAGTTTCCCAAGTTTTCATACATAATATGAAAGATTATAAGTAGCAATTCATGTCATAGGTTATAAGCTAGTAAGGTTATAGAACACATATCTTCACAATCAAACTCGACTTGATTACAAGTATATAAGATTGGCTAAGTGTATTTGGTTCCCTAGTGCACAGCATACGGCTCCTAGGAGTCGGCAATACATCGACTTTAGCACCAAATAGGCTTGTCAGGCCAAAGATCTAAGACGTCGCCAGGCTAGCAATAGTTAATGATTGTAACAAACTATGTATCTCATATAATCACTTACAACATACAAATAACCATGACAAGATATAAAGATGAATTGCAAGTGCTTTACAAGTCTCAAACGTTTATAAGTGTGTAATGTATAAGTATCATGTTTCACCCCAAAATGGTGTGAAATAAAGTAAAAGGGGGCAAGGAAAAACTCACTTGTCAAATAAGTATATAAGACGACTAATAAGATAATAGTAGGCGTCGTTCCAACGTGAATCGTTACAAGGCACCTAAATATGTAAATATATATTCACAAGGTTAAAGTCTTAATAATAAGCTTTAATGTTTTAACGTGAACTAGGGTTTCAATTGGAATTATGAGGTTTGTCGAGTAATTAAATTTATAAAGTAATTATTCGCGTTTCGATCCATTAGAAGAATTTCATATATGTGTTTTAGTATTTTAAGAATGAATTTTAAGTATAAAAATGATAAGGTTTAATATATATAAACTTTATAATTATTTAAGACTAAATGGAATAACGTTTTGATTAATAATGAATTATTAATCTAACCCTTAGTTAGTATATCTTATAAGAGAATAATATTTTAGAATGATTTATGAAATTTCTTATATTATTTATTATTTAAGACAAATAATTATTATTATTGAAACAATAATAATTAATAACTAAAACATGAAAATACTCCAATTGTAATGTTTTGTTAAGATAAACAAATTTTAAAGTCTATTTTATAAGTTATTTAACTAGTTTTATTATTTGTTTTAATAAAATAAAATCAAATATTAATATATTTTAAGAAATAAATTTGCAGAAATTGGTTTGATGTAAAGAAAATATCTAAGGTTTATAAAACTTATTTTTATAATTTTCAGGAATTTTTCTGAAATTTTTAAGAGGTTTAAAAGGCATAAAAAAAATAGTTGGAGGTAGCCGGGTTCGAACCCGGGACCTCCAACACATACACCCACCCAACTACCAGTGATCCAAAGGCCGTGGCCGCGGTTTCAATCGGTTCTTAATCCTTTTAGACAAAGTCCGAGAGCATTCCCCAAACTCAAGAACCCTAATACCCGATTAGATCCAAATCGAACCCCAATTCACCAACAATAACAGAAACGATCATGGGGCTTTGATTCCCCATGTATTTTCGAGTGTAATGATGTAAACAATTACCCATATGATGTCGATTTGGTGTTGAATCTTTTGAAGAACAGGTCGCGACGAAGGTTCCAATCGATTGATGCTCAAATGGACAATATAATCAAATTAAACCGAGGGGAAGCTTCGTATGATAGTCCTGATCGAAAGCCCTTTAACCAATTCGATTAAGATCGATCGAATGTGGGTTTTTAAGGAGTTGCAGGTCGCGGCAGAAGAGAAAGAATCGATTCGATGAATGGGGGTGTTTCAGATGCAATTCGAAGTTGTAGTTGATTAGGAACATTTGTAGCATTGTTTAGGTGTGTTTAATTCGATTATTGTTGTGTGGTTAGTGCGATCTGTATCTGTAAAAAGGCTGACAAGAACGTGGATCGGTTAGATCGCACCACTAACTGAATTTTTTAAATTATTATGGGTGTTCGGCTCGAATCTTGTTCCAGAAACGGTCGGTAGCTTTTGATTGAGTTTAAACCGGGTGTTTTGGATGTTTGGTTCTCGCCGGAGGTAAGGCCGGTCCGGTGGCCGGAGAACGAACGGGAAAGGGAAAGGGGGGGGTTTGGGTTTTGCAAGTCAGTCCCTGAAGTTTGTTTCTTTTTTTATTTTATGCCCAAAACTTAACTTGTAAGTTTCAAAAATTGCATAACCAACCCCTGGACTTATTATTATTATTATTATATTATTATTATTATTATTATTATTATTATTATTATTATTATTATTATTATATCATTATTATGATCATTATTATTAAGATTATTATCACGATTAACATTATTTTATTATTATTATTTATTATTATTATTATTATTATTATTATTATTATTATTATTATTATTATTATTATTATAAAATACACATCGTGAAATACGAGATGTTACAGTCTCCCCTACTTTAGAAATTTCGTCCCGAAATTTAATCATGAGAAATAAATTTTAAGATTATGAGGAGACTTAGGTGTCATTTCATGTTCACGATGCACTCTTGGAAATGTTTAAATTCAATAAGTTTGACTATGATTCTTAAGTTTGCTAAGTTTCACCGTTTATAATCTTATATGTTCTAAAGTGTGCATGTTATTCCTTTAAGATTTTTAATTGACAAATGTTTGTATTCCAAACAGTTCAATACGGTTAACAAGAATTTTTGTCATGTGTGAAACACCATACATTAGATCGATAGGCGTCGTTCCAACGTGAATCGTTCAAGGCACCTAAATATGTAAATATATATTCCAAGGTTAAAGTCTTAATAATAAGCTTTAATGTTTAACGTGAACTAGGGTTTCAATGGAATTATGAGGTTTGTCGAGTAATTAAATTTATAAAAGTAATTATTCGCGTTTCGATCCATTAGAAGAATTTCATATATGTGTTTTAGTATTTTAAGAATGAATTTTAAGTATAAAAATTGATAAGGTTTAATATATATAAAACTTTATAATTATTTAAGACTAATTGGAATAACGTTTGATTAATAATGAATTATTAATCTAACCTTAGTTAGTATATCTTATAAGAGAATAATATTTTAGAATGATTTATGAAATTTCTTATATTATTTATTATTTAAGACAAATAATTATTTATTATTTGAAACAATAATAATTAATAACTAAAACATGAAATACTCCAATTGTAATGTTTGTTAAGATAAACAAATTTTAAAGTCTATTTTATAAGTTATTTAACTAGTTTTATATTTGTTTTAATAAAATAAAATCAAATATTAATATTTTTAAGAAATAAATTTGCAGAAATTGGTTTGATGTAAAGAAAATATCTAAGGTTTATAAAACTTATTTTTATAATTTTCAGGAATTTTTCTGAAATTTTAAGAGGTTTAAAAGGCAAAAAAAATAGTTGGAGGTAGCCGGGTTCGAACCCGGGACCTCCAACACATACACCCACCCAACTACCAGTGATCCAAAGGCCGTGGCCGCGGTTTCAATCGGTTCTTAATCCTTTTAGACAAAGTCCGAGAGCATTCCCAAACTCAAGAACCCAATACCCGATTAGATCCAAATCGACCCCAATTCACCAACAATAACAGAAACGATCATGGGGCTTTGATTCCCCATGTATTTTCGAGTGTAATGATGTAAACAATTACCCATATGATGTCGATTTGGTGTTGAATCTTTTGAAGAACAGGTCGCGACGAAGGTTCCAATCGATTGATGCTCAAATGGACAATATAATCAAATTAAACCGAGGGGAAGCTTCGTATGATAGTCCTGATCGAAAGCCCTTTAACCAATTCGATTAAGATCGATCGAATGTGGGTTTTTAAGGAGTTGCAGGTCGCGGCAGGAGAAAGAATCGAATTCGATGAATGGGGGTGTTTCAGATGCAATTCGAAGTTGTAGTTGATTAGGAACATTTGTAGCATTGTTTAGGTGTGTTTAATTCGATTATTGTTGTGTGGTTAGTGCGATCTGTATCTGTAAAAAGGCTGACAAGAACGTGGATCGGTTAGATCGCACCACTAACTGAATTTTTAAAATTATTATGGGTTTGTTCGGCTCGAATCTTGTTCCAGAAACGGTCGGTAGCTTTTGATTGAGTTTAAACCGGGTGTTTTGGATGTTTGGTTCTCGCCGGAGGTAAGGCCGGTCCGGTGGCCGGAGAGTAACGAACGGGAAAGGGAAAGGGGGGGTGGTTTGGGTTATTTGCAAGTCAGTCCTGAAGTTTGTTTCTTTTTTTATTTTATGCCCAAAACTTAACTTGTAAGTTTCAAAATTGCATAACCAACCCCTGGACTTATTATATTATTATTATTATTATTTTATTATTATTATTATTATTATTATTATTATTATTATTATGATCATTATTATGATCATTATTATTAAGATTATTATCACGATTAACATTATTATTATTATTATTATTATTATTATTATTATTATTATTATTATTATTATTATTATTATTATTATTATTATTATAAAAATACACATCGTGAAATACGAGATGTTACAGTCTCCCCTACTTTAAGAAATTTCGTCCCGAAATTTAATCATGAGAAATAAATTTAAGATTATGAGGAGACTTAGGTGTCATTTCATGTTCACGAATGCACTCTTGGAAATGTTTAAATTCAATAAGTTTGACTATGATTCTTAAGTTTGCTAAGTTTCACCGTTTATAATCTATATGTTCTAAAGTGTGCATGTTATTCCTTTAAGATTTTTAATTGACAAATGTTTGTATTCCAAACAGTTCAATACGGTTAACAAGAATTTTTGTCATGTGTGAAACACCATACATTAGATCGATACGGGACTCGGCTTATGAGAAGTAAGTTTCAGATGTTTTGGATGGAATTCATAAAGCTTCTCAAGCATATAACTTTAACGGGTTTCTAGGTGATCGATTCTTGTTTACTCAGGTCAATGAGGGTTCAAAGTGTTATTAGTGTAACGTTGATACAAGTATCGTGTTTGTTAAGATTAAAGTTTAACTTTAGTATGAGGAAAATCGTTGTAATGGGTTTTCAGAATAAACGTGGTTTTAAGGGAAAGACATTCAGAAAGATTACTAGAGGTTGTTATAAGGAGTTCAAAGATGGTCCAAGAATGACACAATAATAAGAATTGCATTGATCAACGAAGACAACGTTCACGATTGGATTAAATTTAATAATTCAGGATATTGCTGATAAAGGCAAACACAAGTAGTTTTCAAGTAGGACTTGCACACGCGGTTCATCAAACTCATAATCACAGCTGAGAAACATTCATGTGGCTAGGAAGCCATGAACATAAATTAGGAATGCCTTTATTTGGTAGGAAGGTTGTTTAGGAAGCTGTCATTACGCAATCAGGTTTAATGATAACTCAAAATGAAAGTTGATAAGTAAGAATAAATGGTTCGATGTAGCTAGACCGAGTCAAAACATGAAGATAAGGGAAAGAAATCAATTTAAGAATTTACATGCTTCAAGCTTGGAATCAAAATCATCTTAAAACAATCGGGTCTCCTTTCAAGTTCAGAGATCATGCTTTGGCTTAATAGGTCAAAACACTAACATTGTTTCACCCGTCAAGTTACTACATGCTTCTCGTCACTTGATTACAACCATGGTAAGTTGAAGATCCAGAAATGAGAACAGTCATCAAGGTGTGGTTTTCACTCCTAACTTGATGGTGTATTCCCAAGATATGACCATTAACTTACCAATCAAAAAGTTCGATCCCAACTCATTGTTAAGGATCCATAGAAATAAGACGAGGTAATTCACCATTAAGGTAAATGAAATCATCCTATCTTAACGATGAAGTTTTACAAAAACGAAATATAACAGGATGAACTTCTTCATCAAAATCCAGAATTCACTCCTTCTTTGATGAGCTCATTTCATTTGAGAGAATACAATCCATAAAAATGAAGTTATCATCAAGGTATGGAATTCACGCCTATCTTGATGATTGAGCTTCTAATAACAAGAAAACAATCAAAGATTAACATTTGTCACCAAAGTACGGGTTTCAATCCTATTTTGGTGAGATCATGTCATTTGTGAAAAGCCCTCCAAAGAGAATACTTGGAGTCAATCCTCAGGATAAGGTAATCACCCTAATCCAGAGGATAAAATTTCATAAAATACACAATTGGAAATCATTTATCGAAACGAATAGAGAATCATCATAGTAAGGGAATCACCCCTGTTTTGATGAGTTAGAGTTGTTTAGGAGGTACGAGTGTTCTTAGTCATAGATTGACTTACAAACTCTTGCATCTCCCACAATGCAGACGGTTCAAGGTTCGGCTTAACCATGAAAGGGAAAGGATATCACTTAGAAATTTAGAAAATTTCAAGTTACATCAATGTAACTAAAAGGAAAATCATGCTTACAAAATTTAAGGTCAGAGTTCGAGATAACAGGATTTGTTATGATGGTGTTCAATTCTTGGATGGTTTAAGTCGGGAAGATGAAATCAAGGACAAGAATGATTCAACACCATGATGAGATGTGAATATTCGATTCACAATCGACAGGAAAATACAAGGACTTCCCAAGATATGAGGTCACCCATAGCCTTATTGAAGACACCGTACTTATAAGTGGTAACAAAGTTATAATTAATTTATTCGATCATTGAGGTGAGTGACCACTTTAAATTAACAAGGTTAATATTCAATTAGCAAAGTATCCTGAGATGTAGGAATTTCATCTACAGCATTGCATGTTCTTAGTTATGGGACACATCCTTAAGAAGACTTGAGAACCATAGGTAACGGTTTAAAGTTTTAAAGACATACGGTTTAGATTCCCAATATCTTTGGGTATGTTGAAATCCATGTTCACGTTGGTCAAGGTATAGAAATAGTTACATGAAACGTTGTGTTCAATAACGTTACATGTTACACGTTGAGCGTTTAAACGTAAGAGTTGAAATGTAGGATGGGTTTAATATTAACAGGATATTATTTAGGCTAAGAATGAGAAAGTATTTAAACTTTGATGATAAACTAGTTCAAGGATTCAAGGATTTTTAAGACACAAAAGGATGGTTCCATTTGGTAACGCATTACCATTTGGAATCGTTGACACGTCAAGGTAAATTGACTCATTTGCCTTAGAGATTTGTGTATTTTGACCATAGTTTATCACTCATCCCAGAAATCCCCAGGTAGCGTAACGGTTCCCTCAATGAGATTTATACGAATACGCTTGCCTTAGCCCGAAGGCTTTTTGCCAGGAAATCCAGAATACAGGTGTCTATGTGTCACACAATATTTCTTAGGTTCATGAAATCAAAACCTTGATGAGATTTATATAGATTAGACATAACGTCCAAAGATCCAAGTCATAAGCATAAGTATACGATTTCCACGTGTCGTTGAGAATAAGTTTAGGAAGTTCATTTATCGAGGAGAGTCAAAGAGTCGAAGTTAAGTTTAGGGAGTCTAAGTTTTAAGCATACATAAGGCAATCCTATGCTAAGGCATCAAGTTGCATAAAAGGCATAGCATTATGTAGCATTCAAACAATATGTGAGCACAAAAGTATAAAGATCTTTCTATGAGGTTCATGCAACTATAGTCTAGGTCACCATTTCTAATAACCTAAATCCCTATAGTTATGGGCTCTGATACCAATCTGTCACACCCCAACCTAGACGGCGGAATCGTCGAGGCGTGAGAGTTACGATTGTTCACAGCCACATAACGCTATGTTTAAATGTAAATATTCAAATTAATAGTTTCAACAGGAATTACAATATAAGTCTCAATCATGAAATACATTCAAGCAAATATCAAACATAACATAACATTTCATTTATTTAACTAGGTCCACATCCTAGTTTTATTGCAAGCTTCAAAAGATCACTCTAAACTCGGGTATTACCTGAAACATGATAAAATAAAAGGTCAACTAAAAATAGTTGGTGAGTTTCCCAAGTTTTCATACATAATATGAAAAGATTATAAGTAGCAATTCATGTCATAGGTTATAAGCTAGTAAGGTTATAGAACACATATCTTCACAATCAAACCTCGACTTGATTACAGTATATAAGATTGGCTAAGTGTATTGGTTCCCTAGTGCACAAGCATACGGCTCCTAGGAGTCGGCAATACATCGACTTTAGCACCAAATAGGCTTGTCAGGCCCAAAGATCTAAGACGTCGCCAGGCTAGCAATAGTTAATGATTGTAACAAACTATGTATCTCATATAATCACTTACAACATACAAAAACCATGACAAGATATAAAGATGAATTGCAAGTGCTTTACAAGTCTCAAACGTTTATAAGTGTGTAATGTATAAGTATCATGTTTCACCCCAAAATGGTGTGAAATAAAGTAAAAGGGGGCAAGGAAAAACTCACTTGTCAAATAAGTATATAATGACGACTAATAAGAATAATAGTAGGCGTCGTTCCAACGTGAATCGTTACAAGGCACCTAAATATGTAAATATATATTCACAAGGTTAAAGTCTTAATAATAAGCTTTAATGTTTTAACGTGAACTAGGGTTTCAATTGGAATTATGAGGTTTGTCGAGTAATTAAATTTATAAAGTAATTATTCGCGTTTCGATCCATTAGAAGAATTTCATATATGTGTTTTAGTATTTAAGAATGAATTTTAAGTATAAAAATTGATAAGGTTTAATATATATAAAACTTTATAATTATTAAGACTAATTGGAATAACGTTTTGATTAATAATAAATTATTAATCTAACCCTTAGTTAGTATATCTTATAAGAGAATAATATTTTAGAATGGTTTATGAAATTTCTTATATTATTTATTATTTAAGACAAATAATTATTTATTATTTGAAACAATAATAATTAATAACTAAAACATGAAAATACTCCAATTGTAATGTTTTGTTAAGATAAACAAATTTTAAAGTCTATTTATAAGTTATTTAACTAGTTTTATTATTTGTTTTAATAAAATAAAATCAAATATTAATATATTTTAAGAAATAAATTTGCAGAAATTGGTTTGATGTAAAGAAAAATATCTAAGGTTTATAAAACTTATTTTTATAATTTTCAGGAATTTTTCTGAAATTTTTAAGAGGTTTAAAAGGCATAAAAAAAATAGTTGGAGGTAGCCGGGTTCGAACCCGGGACCTCCAACACATACACCCCACCCAACTACCAGTGATCCAAAGGCCGTGGCCGCGGTTTCAATCGGTTCTTAATCCTTTTAGACAAAGTCCGAGAGCATTCCCCAAACTCAAGAACCCTAATACCCGATTAGATCCAAATCGAACCCCAATTCACCAACAATAACAGAAACGATCATGGGGCTTTGATTCCCCATGTATTTTCGAGTGTAATGATGTAAACAATTACCCATATGATGTCGATTTGGTGTTGAATCTTTTGAAGAACAGGTCGCGACGAAGGTTCCAATCGATTGATGCTCAAATGGACAATATAATCAAATTAAACCGAGGGGAAGCTTCGTATGATAGTCCTGATCGAAAGCCCTTTAACCAATTCGATTAAGATCGATCGAATGTGGGTTTTTAAGGAGTTGCAGGTCGCGGCAGGAGAAAGAATCGAATTCGATGAATGGGGTATTTCAGATGCAATTCGAAGTTGTAGTTGATTAGGAACATTTGTAGCATTGTTTAGGTGTGTTTAATTCGATTATTGTTGTGTGGTTAGTGCGATCTGTATCTGTAAAAAGGCTGACAAGAACGTGGATCGGTTAGATCGCACCACTAACTGAATTTTTTAAATTATTATGGGTGTTCGGCTCGAATCTTGTTCCAGAAACGGTCGGTAGCTTTTGATTGAGTTTAAACCGGGTGTTTTGGATGTTTGGTTCTCGCCGGAGGTAAGGCCGGTCCGGTGGCCGGAGTAACGAACGGGAAAGGGAAAGGGGGGTGGTTTGGGTTATTTGCAAGTCAGTCCCTGAAGTTTGTTTCTTTTTTTATTTTATGCCCAAAACTTAACTTGTAAGTTTCAAAAATTGCATAACCAACCCCTGGACTTATTATTATTATTATTATTATTATATTATTATTATTATATATTATTATTATTATTATGATCATTATTATTAAGATTATTATCACGATTAACATTATTATATTATTATTATTATTATTATTATTATTATTATTATTATTATTATTATTATTATTATTATAAAAAATACACATCGTGAAATACGAGATGTTACAGTAGGATCGTCTGCATGACTTGGTGAACCTCCTCAACCACTGCCTCTTTCACTGAGGCCCTCAGATTGGCGCTCTCATTAACGCCCTCATGCTGAGTCTTGGGATCTACAGAGGTCGTTTTATCAATCCTAACCCCTTTCCTCGTGGCGCATGTTCCCGCACCATGTCCACCACGTGCTCCACCTCTAGAAGCCTTAGACGATCTACCTCCAGCCATCCTCCAAACACTATAAGATTCAAACACTAACATAGTCATTCCAGGTAATAGCTCAGTTTATGTTAAGTATAGTAAATCCCTAATTACAGTGGCCAGTTGTGATTAGCCACTTACTTTACTCTTCATCCCCCGAGCACTTCCTATCGTGACTACATTAGTATTCAAATCTACTAAGAGCACATAAATCAAATAGCACACACACATAATACCGGTTAACATTAAGAAAAGAAATACCTGATGGCATATAGCTACTCGGGCTGGCATACCTCCATTCATCCTATTTTCTGTTTAAGTTTAGGTTTTTAAAAATATTTACCCATTTCTCTTAAACTTTGGCTCTGATACCAACTTGTAAGGCCCCGTTCCTGGAGACCTCACAGTTGGACAATCATAGCATTTTTATATAAAACAATACACATTTCATAAAATGTTGCAGCGAAATTAAGTTAACAAAAAAACATTCATGCATATAGTTAATGTTGCAAAATAATACATTGTTGTAAGTTAGGGTTACAAAATAATCAATTAGTTGCATTACACTACAACAAAATCATTAAGCAAGAATGGATGCCAGTCTAGCCCCGACAAGTAGCTTCCCCTGCGTGCCATCCACAGCAATAATTACCTGCCAACTAAAAATGTATAAAAATCAGTGTTACTGAGTGAGTTCTTGTTTTAAAAGTATTAAATACCTTGTATGATTTATATACCAAAATATCCTTTTTGAATAAAATACATTACTTTCGTATGCGAGCACACATCATACGTACATCTAGATAATATTCAATATTATCATCATTATCTTTCTCATTCTATCTTTCGTTATTATCTTTCACTTTCCTTTCGAACTAATGCGCAATACCCGAACATTATGCACGAAGCTGATACTAGGCTGAAGTCTATAAATAGACCCCTAACATTGTACACGAAGCGTGACCCAGTACCTAGGGTATGCTACAAGGGTCATGTCAATCTTAAAGATTGACCATGTGTGCATCCTTCGGGTTAGCTAAACCGCACACAGTTGAACTAACGATAACATGGTCATGCACCTCCATTCAATTTGCTTGCAAGACTCTCATTCGTTCATGATGTTCCACTTTTCATTAATATTAATCTTTTACTTGATTAATGATAATACTTAACGAGCATAATCACACCACATAAAGCCATATAATAATATAAAACGGAACATAAGAACAGCTCAAAAACATGCATAAAATAAACAATATAAATAGCAAGTCAAACCAGGGTCAAACCTTAAAATTCTGCATTTCCCAAAATTTTAGAAAATTTTCTAAGTGTTCTAGGTGCATGAGTACTATGCAGGCGCATGAGTCCTGCTCGGGCGCATTAACACTATGTGGGCGTATGAGCTAACACTTAGGCGTCTGGGCACTAAAATTTAGGCGCATGAGGTACTGTTCAGGCGCATGATTAACACTTAGGCATCTGAACAAACTGGTTGGCCGCATGGGATATTGTTTGGGCGCATGGGTTAACACTTAGTATATTCAGGTAAATTTTCAGGCGCATGAGGACTCTTAGGGCGCATGAACTTCACTTAAGTTTTTCTAAGGAAAAATTTCAGGCACATGGACCCTGTTTGGATGCATGGTCAACAGTTATATACATTTCAGTAATATTTTCAAACCCAATCAGTATTCTAACCTATTCGAAGCTTATTCCTATCATACTAAGCATCAACATCACATAAACAACCATAGAACACCAGAACATAAGCATATATACATAGGTTATATATAACAATTGTAAAACCCATTTTAAACATGCACTTTCAGCCCTAAAAGTTTAAAATACATAAAAAACAGGGTCTAGAACTCACCTATTGCAACCAACAAGTAAAACTCCTCCAAACTTGTGTGCACGAGAGTTCAAACACCTAAAACACACCAAAATAAACAACCAAACATATAGAACACTTAAAAATTGGTTTTAAGGATGAAAACCCAACAAAACCGAACAAAACCGAACCAAGAACATAAAGAAACACCTGCCTTCGAAAATTTCAGCTTCATCTTCTTGAAAAACCCGAGAGAACTGCTCTTCTTTCTTCTTTCTTGTTTCCAGCCGAAAGTGGGTGGAGAAAAGCATATGCATGGGCGGTCATACCCCTTTTAAACATTAAATAATAAGTTTTGCATCTTGTACACTTTACCCCTTCCACTTGTGTTTATTTTCCTTTCTTTTCAAATACTTTTCTTCTCTTCTATTTTGACAAGAAGTTTCGGGTGTTACAATAATGCACGTACAACGATACAAAAGTTGAATAAAGTTGGAAGCACCCCAATGCAAGCACTTATCCAATCTTTGTAGATGAGTGGATACATCTATGATTTTACTACAGATGATGACTCAAATCAATTAAATGATTTATTTTTGTCCATCCCACTTCATTAAAAATATGGTGTGCATTCCTGCATGTCATTATTTTATATTGCACGTACAAGACGAACATGTATCGCCTCCCTTTTCTTCAAATTTTTGGCTTAACTTTAACAAATAAGACATTTTGTATTGCTTTCGCGTTCGTATGAAATGAGAAAAAAAAGAACTTCAAGTGGGCTTTAAATTGTGTGAGAAAGACACTGGATGGCTATATGTTACCACATGTCATAGTCACAGATAGAGATTGGCTCTAATGGATGCATGCCAAGTAATTTTCCTAGAAGCAACCCGATTACTTTGTAGATATCATATACAGAAAAACATCAGAAAGCATTGCAGGCCATCTTTCAAGTCTCAGACTGAGTGGGATAAATTTATGTATTACTGAAGATTTCTACTGGAGATTTTTGCTTCAATCTCCAACAATTGAGGCTTACTATGAAAATCGAACGCGATTGCAAACAAAGTTGATGAACAAGCATCGAAGTATTTTCCTGATCTATTCAAATTATTGCTTTATTTTATATATTAAAACTAACATATTTGATTTAAATTTACAGTTGTATTTAATTATTTGGATGTCAACTGGTTGCAAAATTATAAAGAGATGTGCGTATCTGCATGAATTGAGCAACATCTAATGTTGGAGAACGAACAACAAACAGAGTAAGAAGCCAATATGTTTGTTAAAAAATATTTGAATTCTGACAAGTCAAATTTAGATAAATATATAGGAATTATAAATAACATAGTCCATTTACAGGAAACACAAATAAAGGCAAGATTCAAGAAAAGTTGGATTAAATAAAACATCAACACAAAATTGTTTATTTATTTTATTGATTTAAATGTTTCTCATTAATCTCTAGATATATTAGTCGGGAAGCTAAGGTGAGTCAATGAAACTCAAAACCAATCACAAAGTTGTAGCTGTCATATTCGTAGTAGTTACGGTTTACCATGTGCTTGTGAAATCGCATAGTATTTAAATACAGGTGAACCTATTCCACTACATCCGATAGATATATTTTGGAGGAGGCTTACATGTTCACCGGTATCGTTGAACCAAGTTGAAGAAGATATTCACTGTGATGACGAACTTGAGAGGTTCAAAAAAACTTACTAGAAACAAAAAAAAACATAGTGAAAATGAATTGATTAGAAAGGACAAAAAGACATAAGAGATTCTATCAACATAGATCTTAACGAGCCTACAGTGTAAAAAAACACTCAAAGAAGACCCTTCAGATACTGAACCTACCCTAGAGAGTGATCGTAATCGTGGGTTTCGTGTAGTTTTCTTTTCCTTAGGATTGAAGAATATTGACTGAACATGATGTACGAGTTTTTAAACAAGTTACATAATAATTCTAATTTATACAAAAAATGTTTCTTTGGCTCATGTGATGAGACAAAACATACTTTATCATAACTACACCGGTCGTTTATGTCATCTGCTGTAAAATGTTCAACCAAAAGTGTATGAAACAGCGCACCTTGTCTAAAGACCAGTTTGCACCGAGAGGTCCCGACCAGCCGTGTAACATGTTTGAGAATGAAAATTTGAGAAAGGGTTTGGTTAAGGAGAGGTAGACATGACGTGATGGTATGTATGAGTAAAATGACAGAAACACCCACGCGCACAGAAATGAGAAAGTTTCTCTAGTCCACCAGACAGACGTCTTTCCCCCAAAAGTATTTAGTATTTACCAATTACCACCATCGCCTTCCTCTGGAAATCGAGGAGACCAGAATTGAACACAACGATGATTCCCCAACAGTGGACACCCCCTTGCGGAAACCAATGCACGCACAAATACGCAGCTTTGATGCAGATACCTTGTACGTCCCCCCCCCCCCCCCCCCCCCCCCCCCCCCCCTTCTCCTTTTCATTTTCATTTCCCTCCGTATGTGTGTGTTTCAACACCACCAATTGATGATTTCCGCTTGTGTCATTCCTGCATTTGATTTGATCTCTTTGTTTTCCCCGAAACTATTTGCTTAACGGTGAATTCAAATCTCCAGTCCCTACATTTTCAAATTTGTGTGAAATTAATGCCAATTTTTTCATTTCCAAGTGTGTTGTTATCAATCCCAGTCTCTTGATCGTTTCATTCCTCAATCTTTACATTTAAACTTATGATATTTGCCTAACAGCTTATTCGATATCGTAATTTGAAATGGATTTTCTGTCTACTTGAAAAGGAACTTCCTGATTGGGTATTTGGGTTATATATGTGTTGTAAACTCATGAACTTGTTTTTGTTAACTGACAATGCTCACAAATTACATGGTGGTATTTGAGGTTCAATTATCTCTTATGTGAAGGGTGATTTACCTAAACTTTGCTTGTTTTATTTCTTTGTGATCTTTCATGTATGCTTTAGACCTTCCTTTTCCACAGTTCCCATATATAATTGAAGCTCAGTTCTGAAACACCATATTCCTTGGATCCTATCAGTCAATCTACGATAATAGTATGCCGTCCAAAACTAACCAAATTAGTCTTCCGATGCATTTCGTAATAAGACAAGATTAGATGGTAATTCAAACCTTAAACATATATGATTTCCTTCCCTCTTTACTTTATATGCAAAATGCTCAGTTGTTCAGAGAAAGTGCTCCTAGTGTCACCACATGTAAATGAATCTCATATCCTATTCTGTTTACAAATAGCTGGTCATGTTTTTATTTGTCCCATTGTCCATCGCCACTATACCTGTAATCATATTTTATTTTTATTATCATTTTAACCACTACTTTTTTTTGTTGTGGTTTTTACTTTGCAAATATATTACCGATTAGTAGCTTCTCACAACTTCCTGATGTGAATAAAAAGAAAATGACTATCAAATTCATTCTTTGGTTATTATCATTTGACACAAACTGTCTGTGGCCTCTGACTAAATCTTGTAGGGAGGGTCTTCTGTAAGAAAGGGTGTAATGCTGATGGTGATACATGGGAGGAATGTAAGTATCATTTTTACTGTTTGAACTTTGTAATGATTTTGTTGTAAAAACCATACACACACACCTAACTAAGTTTAAGTAGAGACTTGCAAGAACCAAATAAACGCCTTGCTTTAAATGTGATACATAAGATAGTTATGTAATAACTTTCTCTCCCCTACTACATCTGATTATCACTACTTACAAGTGCTTATTGTGATTGTTGTGGTTTTCTACTTAAAATTGGTTTTGAATAGAACATGCCACTATATATGTATGTGTGTGTGTTTAATATATTGTTTTGGGACATCTCTTAATTGTTTTGCCTTGATTATTATATCTTGTAGTGCTTTTGATGTGTCTATGGTCTTATTTGGTGTAACAATATTCAGGCTTGAGTGAGTGTGATGAGATATGCTATAAAGACCCAGTTTTAAAAGATCAGCAGTGGAGTGCTTACATTGATAGATCTCCTGGCTCTGCCAGCTATTCACAGGTAATTGTTTCTTCAGCTTCTTATATTGTCTCTTCAGCTTGAAGCTTGATTCAGAGTTATTAATTTCAACCGAAATACTTTTTAATGGTTAATTCGGGATATGTTTCATATGAAACAGGTCAAACAACTAAAACAATGATAATAGCGAAAAACAATATGAAGTCAACAGGTCAAACAGGATGAAAGTCACCTAAACCATATACTTAATGCATAAACCCCTTCAATCATGCATTCAAAAAATAGGAAATGTGAATAAAAGTTTTTCAGGTCAACTCAAATGTTCTTTTTAACCCAACCGCCCTGCCCGCCCATGTTGCCTCATCTAGTGTGAATGCAAACATCTGATGTTCAGTTCTCGCATTTCACTACTCTAGGCCATGTTTAAGTCTTTAAGCCAAATTATATGATGGTGAATGCAATATTGGAAGGGTAACAGAAATGTCTAGATGCTTGATTTTGAATGTTACACATTTTGATTTCACTAATCAAGTATTTGAGTATTCATGTCTTACCATTTTGTCATCTCTTAAAAATGTATTTTTAAATGATGATATCTACTTCTATATCTTCAGGATTGCTTTCATGCTTGCGTCTCCGGCTGTGGGTATAAGGTCTGTTATTTAGCAACTTATATTAAGTTCCTATTCATCCATAGTTTCATAGACTGATAGACGCAATTTCATAGCGTCATGAGATTAGTGAGCTTATATTTGCTATTGCGCATCTTATTATTTATAATCACAACATTACTTTCCGTTATCAAATATGTTGTGCGCATCAAAACTGCACATAACACCACTCCTTTTGTCCCAAAAGGATACAATCAATCAATCAATCAATCAAACCCAGTATATCCCACTCCAGAGCAGGGTCTGGGGAGGGTAGGTGTAGGCGAGTCTTTCCTCTATCTTGTTAGATAGAGAAACCGCTTCCAAAGAGACCCCCGACTCGATAGCAAACGCCATACTGATATCAAGACCACCTACAATAAATCATTGAACACATAGCATACAGTATACAAAAAGCCATACAACACATAGCATACCGTACACAATAAATCATACAACACATAGCATACATATATCCTAGGTGCATGTAGAATCACCGTTAAAGGGCAGATATGGGCTACTTAGACATCATGCCCCGCAACCAGACTTCAAATACCCTTCCTGTCTATAGGTCGAACTAGAAGTCCTTAATTTTAATTCTACGCCTCCACTCAGTCCTATCCTCGATCATGTGCTCAGAGAGGTGCAAGTGTATCATATCTCGCCTAATTACTTCATCCCAAGTCAATCTAGGTCTTCCTCTACTCCTCCTACCCTCTAATATGATGTTCTCTACTGCTCTAACTGGTGCCGCCATTGGTCTCCTCTTGACATGCCCAAACCATCTTAATCTTCCCTCTCGTATTTTATCTGCGATACGAGCCACTTCTAACTTCTGTCTAAATACTTCATTTCTTATCCGATCAAGTCTTGTGTGACCGCACATCCACCTCAGCATTCGCATTTCCGCTACCTTTATTTGTTTCTCGTGCGATTTCTTTATGGCCCAGCAGTCTGTTCCATATAACATAGCTGGACGTACTGCCACTCGATATAGCTTTCCCTTTAGTTTTGCTGGAAACCTCTTATCACATAGGATCCCTGATGCTGCTCTCCACTTGCACCATCCTGCTTGAACACGGTGCGCTACATCGCTGTGTATCTCTCCGTCCTCCTGCAAGTACGAGCCCAGGTATTTGAACCTAGACGTTTGTGGGACCGCCATACCCTGAATACTGATTTGGGTGTCCTCTTCCGCCTCGCCACTAAAGTTACAATGCATGTATTCTGTCTTAGAGCGACTTATCCTTAAACCTTTGCGCTCTAGTGCTGCTCTCCACTGTTCTAGCTTGTCGTTTAGCACCCTTTTAGATTCCGATATTAAGACAATATCATCCGCAAAGAGCATGCACCACGGAACTAGCTGCTGTATAGACTTGGTCATCTCATCCAACACTAGTGTGCAGAGGAATGGGCTCAGTGCCGATCCTTGGTGGAGTCCCACTTCCACTGTGAATGAGTCTGTGTCTCCGATCGGGGCTCGCACACACGTTTTTGCCCCATCATACATATCCTTGATTATTTTGATATACCTCTCTGGTACCCTTCTACGTCGTAGACTTTCCCAAATTAGTTGACGCGGAATGCTGTCATAGGCCTTTTCTAGATCGATGAATACCATATGGAGGTCTCTTTTCTTTTCTCTGTATTTCTCCATTAACCTCCTTATGGCGTGTATTGCTTCTGTCGTAGAGCGTCCTGGCATAAATCCAAATTGGTTTGACGCTATCTGTGTTTCTCGTCTAATTCTCGTGTCGATAACTCTTTCCCATAATTTCATCGTGTGACTCAATAGCTTTATTCCCCTGTAATTTTCACAACTTTGTACATCTCCTTTTTTCTTATATATGGGGACTATGACACTGGTTCTCCACTGGTCCGGCATCTTCCCTGTCGTAAAGATGGTGTTGAATAAATCTGTTAGCCATTTGAGCCCCTCATCTCCCAGGCATTTCCACACTTCGATCGGTATGTTGTCTGGCCCCACCGCTTTAGCCCTTCCCATTTTCCTCATAGCTCTCGTAACTTCGTCTGCTGTGATGCTACTACAATAGCAATTGTTTTGTTGTGTTGTTTGGGTTGTATTATCTATCTCAGCTTGTTGGTTTGGGTTCTTTATGTTGTAAAGGTTATCGAAGTAAGTTTTCCATCTCCCCTTGATGTCATTGTCGTTCACCAAAACTTTTCCATCCGCAGCCTTTATAAACTTCACAATTCTCAGGTCTTGTCTTCTGCTGTCTCTTGCCTTGGCTGACCTAAACATGTCATGCTCTCCTTCTTTCGTCTCTAGTCGTTTATACATCATCTCATACGCCGCATTCTTTGCCTCTGACACCGATTTCTTCGCCTCTCTCTTAGCCTCCTTGTATTTATCTTTTAGCTCTGGGCGTTCTTCCTCATTGTTACAGCGTATAAGCTCTCTGAAACTTTGTTGTTTAATTCGTATCTTTTCCTGTACATTTTCGTTCCACCACCAAGATTCCTTATGGTCGACTGTCCTCTTTGTTGTAACTCCAAGAGTTTCTTTAGCTGCTTGGATGAGCGTATTTGCCATGGCCTCCCACTTTTGGTTTGCGTCTTCCTGTGGTCCAGGGTGGTTCATTGGTATGACCTTATCCCTAAAATTGGTAATGTTTTCGTCCTTGAGCTGGCTCCATTTGATCGTATGTCTAATTCTCTTGTTTTGTCGGACAATTGGTCTCTTCACGCGTATATCCGCAACTAACATATGATGTTGTGTCACAACTGTCTCTCCCTGGGATTGTCTTACAGTCCTTCCACGAGCTACGATCTTCTCTCCTCGTCAACAAATAGTCTATCTGCGTGTGTCTCCCGCTGCTGGTAAACGTGATTAGATGCGATTCTCTTTTCTTAAAAAACGAATTTATGATTCCTAAGTCATGCGCTACTGCAAAGTCAAGAAGCTCCTTACCGCCTTCATTCCTAAGGCCATACCCGAAGCCTCCATGCACCAACTGGAAGTGGTCATTATCCTTTCCGATATGCCCATTAAAATCTCCTCCTATGTATATTTTTTCGTCTGTAGGTATGTCACCCATAACGTGATCTAAACTCTCCCAGAACTTTTTTCTTTCTGTTTCTCCTAGTCCAACGTGTGGAGCGTACGCACTAACTACTGCCACTACTTCATCCCCTATTACTATTCTTAACAGCATAATTCTATCATCGTATCTTCTTACCTCCACTACATTATCTTGGAGTTCCTTAGCAACTTGAAACCCTACTCCATTTTTCGTTCCGTCAGACCCTGAATACCATAGTTTATAACTATTGCACTCTGTTGCTCTCCCACCCCGCCATCTAGTCTCCTGGAGACACGCTATCTGGACCCTACGTTTCCTTAGCACATCAATTAACTCTAGTAACTTACTAGTTAGGGTTCCTATATTCCACGATGCCACTCTTAATCTAAAATCCTTTTTCCTTGTATTCGCACCTCTCATCACTGAACATGATCTCGGGGCAGCATAATGACCCCTGCTATCCGTCACACGCGGTCAGCAGTACACGATGGACCAGAACTTAATCCAAAAATAGCAACAATAATCACCACTTCACACAATGACACACTATCCTGAGTATAGATTCAAATAAGCCAAGTAATCAGCAATTTATATTCACTAATCAATTAGGCACAAACCACAGAACTAAACGGTCAGCAGAAAATAGACAAGAATATATCAAGACAACAACCCACAAATGCTCAACACACCAACTCAACCAACAATAGACAACTTACTCAGCAATTAATATCCAAACACTAACAATTATACAAGTAATCAACAAGTTATATTCACTAAGCAATTAGGCACAAACCACAGAACTAAACGGTCAGCAGAAAATAGACAAGAATATATCAAGACAACAACCCACAAATGCTCAACACACCAACTCAACCAACAATATACAACTTACTCAGCAATTAATATCCAAACACTAACAATTATACAAGTAATCAGCAAGTTATATTCACTAATCAATTAGGCACAAACCACAGAACTAAACGGTCAGCAGAAAATAGACAAGAATATATCAAGGATTAAAATCACACAAACCAGTAAAGAACCACAGAAAACAGATCACACAAATGATGCACCAGTAAACCAGTAGCCAGTAAAGAGCAACAGGAAGCTACACAGAATATCTCAACAGCTGCTGGTACTCCTAACCCAGCCAATATCAGTCTAAACTAGAAACTAAAAGAGAGAGATGGAACAATCTCACCAGATGTGCGGTTCTTCAGATGTGCCCTAGACTTAGCAACCTTCACTTAGGGTTGTGAATCCAAGGCAGAAGAAGGCTAACAACGGTAAACCAGCAGCAGAGGTCGATCGGGATCGAGAGGGATGCCCTCGGATGAGAAGCCGAGGTCGATCGAGCAGGGGTCGATCAAGCAGGTCTTGGGTCGATCAAGCAGGTCTTGGGGTCGATCGAGCAGGGGTCGATCGAGCAGGGGTCGCCGGTGAGGGGTCGATCGGGATCCAGAGAGTTGTTCTCGGTGAGGGGTCACCGGTGAGGGGTCGCCGAATAACTCGCCGGTGAGGGGTCGATCGAGATCCCGAGAGCTGTTCTCGGATGGAATATATCTTGGAGCAGAGAGAGTTTGCAGAGAGAGAGATCCAGAGAGCTGTTGCCAGCGGAGGTCACGAGAGCTGTCCCCAAAAGGATACAACTAAACTAGAAAGATTCTAATCCATATTAACCTATTCGTCCTTTGAGCAACCACTAAAAGTTGTTGGTCATATTGATTCCGCTCCACAAGTTTACTGGACTATCTATATTATTGGGACATTCAGGTACTTTATTACTAGAAACTAGGGTGTTCATATACCATTAAAATCAACTGTATTTTTCAAACTGAAGCAAGTTGGTCACTTAACAATTTAACCCAGAATTTTTGTCAAAGCCAGCATGTAAACACCCGTGTTACTAGAAACCATAAAATAAAGAAAGCTTACAAGCATAAAAACTTTGACCATAAAATGTGTGTTCCTTGTTTTTAAAAGTAATGCCTTTTGTTTGGTTGCATTAATTTTGCAGTTCGATATTCCATCGGAAAAAGTAACCGAAATTCACCCAAATCGGCCATCACCACCACCACCAACACCTGCTGCCACTAAAAGTGATCCAGCAGTAGACAAATCCAGCATAATCAAAGAAGACATACCCTGCACTTCAGCATAGGCAGCAGCAGTGCCAGTAGTAGAATTTTTTGATACAGGTAAAATGACTTCTTCACAACTTTTACCTCAAAATGGAGAAAATGTTATTAATTTTGGCTTTCGCTTAGCGTCTATTACCATACAACAAGTATATTGGCATCTTGACAATTTATTATATAAAGTTATAAACCTTTAGATTGTGTATCATGTTGCTTTTTTAGCGTCTTCTAAAATCACACCCCGTACCTTTTCCTAGAAATTCATTGTCTAGAGGATTTAATTTCTGGTGCATCTGAAATTCCTACATTGACACTAATACCAAACTGAAAACATCACCTCTCCAACACTGGCGAATTCTGTTTCAGTCTGCACCAGATTCGACCAAGGATTCGACCAACTCTTTTCGTGGTGACTTGAACTCCAGACCTGCTACTTTCGGATGACTCTTTAGTCATTACAAATTGTCATTCCTTCTGGCTTCTGGATGACTTTTATAACAGTCGTGATGTTACATTTCTAAAATATTTCATGCATGTTCGGCCCCATCCACTAGAGTTCAAAAGCTGAGCTGAATTTATATTAGTTTCTGTTATTATGGGACATGATATACAAAATATTATCATTTTGTTGTTGAACATGAGAAGCCGAAACTCATAGAAACCTTACAATACTCTGCTAATTAACTAATGGATGTCAGTACTTTGCTAATTAATGGTATTAGTTAAAGCGTAGCTTTGCTGGGCAGGTGGCGTTCAAGAGTTATGCTAGGAAATTAGTGGAAGAAAAAGTTGAACTTGAGGCCTCTCCATGAAAAGAAAGAATATGATGAGTACTAGCTTTACTGAATATTATGTTTGCAGCTTACAACGCACGACAACTTGTGGTACACGAAACCCAAACGCGCTTAGTTTGATCTTCCTCACTTGTACAAAACATCATTCCTATAATCATTCTTATCAACCAATCCACAAACAACAGTCAAAAGAATAAGTGTCACTATTACAAAATCCTACACTAATGTTTAACAATTTTGACTTTATTAAAAAATGTTAAACTAATATAACAACAAAATATACGATCGAGCATAAATGAACAGATGATTTATATACGCAAATCATAACAATGCATGTTATGTTAACCTTGTTTTTTCCTTTTCACGTTACAACAGAAAGCTTGTATACTACAAAATGGTTTATATTTATAGCAAGATTAGACTTAATTACACAATTTATATGTAACGAGTACCGAAGACCTGGCAGACTTTAAAATACCCTCAGTCCACATACACCACTTCTCTGGGAACCCCATTTGCCGCATAACCGAGACGAGAAAAGCCCAATTGACGTTATCATAGGCTTTTTCAAAGTCTATCTTGAATAGAATTTTATTTCCAACTGATAGCATTCTTGCATCAAATGCTCGTGAAAAGAAGGAACATGCAAGTAAAATAAATAAACAAGTTGAGTTAAACAAAAAACTTGACTGTGACTATGGATAGAAAATTCAACTTAAAAGAAACTGTATCTTAAGAAAACACATAATTGATAGGTCCATAAAAAGAGGCAAACTAAAATGAGGCAAAACATATCAATGAAAATGATAGATTTAGAATATATATCAGAGAAAAGAAATTTATGTTGTGAATCAATGCATCTTGAATTAAATCTCAATTACAATATGCTAAAGTTCAAGATAATACTAATCCTCTTCCCTTAACTTGGACACAACCCTTTTAATGCCACCAAATTATTTTTCCATGGGGCTTGAAGTGCTCCAACAGTTGGGTATCATATGGATAGAAATCAAGCTAGCAGGTTAACTCGCTCTATCTTTTGAGGTTAGTTGCATATAAAGTAAAACAAACAATAAAATTTTCCATGGGTTTTTAAGAACCTCGTGCTGGGTAATCTATTACGAAAGCATTAGCCCATCTGTCAAGACTATTATAAAGTATTGATTTGATCCCTTCATACCAAGTCTAGACTCATTACTTTCTCCATGCATTAAGTTAATTAAACAAAATGAAAGATGAAGTTATATACCGATGACATGAGATGCTAAACCTTTATAGACCCCTTCAGTATGAGACTTAAACATTCATGCAACAATGATGCAAATTTATTGAGACTAAATAGAAACCTTTAAGCAAGAATGATCAATGAAATGGAAGTCAACCAAATAACAGAAAATGCCTACTTTTTCCAACAAACTCATGAAGCAGGCTGCTATAAAATGAGTAAATGACCAATTATATCCACCAATTTAAGCCTTCTCCCTCGTGGATCCCTTTTGAAAACATAAAGATAGCAATAAATTCAAGTATGTATACACTATATAGATATTACAGTGATCAACTTTTAACAGATGAATGTAATATTTTTTGTTTTTAAGTGCATCTTAAAGGAATCATAACAACTACCAAAAATTTATCAATGAAACCCCAATCATATGCAAAATCTTTAAACTTGGAAGAAAGCCGAGAATGCGTTGTAACAAAACATATAAATGAACTTTATTAAAACCAATCAAATCAATTCCAATTTCATGTATCTAAAGAAAGCCATCCTTAGTCTCTATACCCACTGTGGAATAACCCTATCGCCATTCTTCACCAAAAGCATGTCATCCTTCACCAACAGTCGTTGACCAGAAAAACAACGCCATCGGAACAAACTAAACATCATCAAAACAAACGTCAGCATTTGCCAAACACTCTTACCTGAAAACAAAATTGACGAAAAAGGATCGTCAGATAATGTACGAAAACGATCGAAACGCCATCAAAACAAATGCTAGCAAAAACTAAACACCCTTTGAAAAATGTCAGCGTTCGTCGAAGACGCCGGTGAAGAAAAATGGTATGGACCGTATGGTGGAGAACCTTGCAGGTGTTTTGATGGTGAAGCAAGATACGTGGCTCAAGATGGGACAAACAAAAGACACGTCCTTCATAATCATGTGGCAAAAGATGAATCCCACACATACAATGAAAATACCTACAATGCCCCCAGCCATTGATCACCGTAAATTAAAAACCATAACCAATCAAAATATGACACACAACTCAAAACACTATTCATTGTCTTGCAAAATTAATATATAGGATAATATTGATAAAGTAATAATATTTCCAATGTAACATTACTAAATTGGATAACAAGTTACATAGTAGGAGCATAAAAAACAATAAGTCAAAGGTTTACAATAAGCCAACTAATAACCCCAATTCAAGTAGGCCACAACTAAGCATACAACCATAACCCAATACACATGTCTAGTACCTCAAGGCACCAATATCCTTGGTGACTAGTGCCCAACCCAAGTGTGGTTCTTAAATTTCAATAATCTTAGATCCGTTTGGTATGCAGTAATTCAATGGAATTTAATAGAGTTAACATTTGAATTTTATGGCCATTGTGTTTGGTTGGTAGAAAATCGTTGGAATTAGAATTTGAATTTCATTTTTAACGTGTTTTGTTGCGAAAGGAATTAAAATTAGAATTGGAATTAATTTCCTCCATTTCCTTCAAATAAAGGATTTCAAAATCCTTCCGAATATTGAACAATTTCAAATTCCACCAACCCCCGCCTCCGCCACCGACTGCCAACTACCACCCTGTCCACTGCCAACCAACATAATTGCCGCCACCGACCACCGACTGCCGCCGACCACGACCACCACCGTCGCTGACCCCGACCGCCGAACACCGCCGCCCAACCGCCGCCCCCTACTGCCGACCACTGACGCCCCTGATTGCCACCGCCCCCGACCGCCGCCCGTCACCGACCCTTATCGCCGCTGACGCTGCCCAACTCCGAGGCACATGACCGTCGACCGTCGCCGCCTTCGGCCACTGTCGACATTGCCCGACCCCGATGCACACGACTGCCGACCACCGCTGCCCCCGACCGCCATCGCCTGTCGCCGATCCCGCCCACCGTTGACGTCGTCGACCCCGATCAATGGTCATGGGGGTGGTGGCAGTTTGCAATGGGTGATAGATTTCAATTCATTTATAAATGTTTTTTTTTACTAAAAATGCATTTGAAATTTAAATTATCTTTATAGATTCGAATTTCATTGAATTTCAAATTCTTGCAAACTATTAAATTTCAAATACAATTGTTTCTAATTCCAATTCCAATTCAAATTCAAATTCAAATTCCAACAAACTACGCGAACCAAACGTCCCCTAGTTTTTTATTTGTAACTAACATTTGGAAACACTTGTAATAGAGATATGAGGGATTGCATGAAAATCATAGTTAAAGATCAACCGAAGAATTAGGGGGTATCATTGTTTTCATTATTCTTCTTGATTGTTGAATCATTAAATTATCAAATTAGAGTGAAATCGATCCTACAAGTGAATGGTTAGGCATGGGCTTCATACACAGGTGCATGTTTGTTTGATGTGTCGGTTTGATTGTTATGTTCTCTTGTATGCGTACGCATTGTATTGAATGTTGTATGAATGGTATGAGGACATGGCTACATGTAAACAAATGAACAAGAAGAATCGAGAATGATAAGAGCGGCGCTGGAATGTGAGCGATCGATGTGAAGAACCCTAAAAAGGAGCCCGAGATATATAGGCAAAGACTTTGCAGAAATGACAAAGCAGCCCTCCATAATCTCCAGAAGACAGCAATGACCCACGAACATATAAACCTGCACAAACTTAACCCAGAAATAAGAACCTTTGATTTGAAAAGGAAATACCTTTTTAACACCCCCCTCAAATCAAATGGTAAACATGTCAATCATACCAAGTTCTTTACAAAAGAACTTGTGTTGCCTAATATCCAAACCTTTTGTAAAACCATCAGCCTTTTGAAAGGTAGATTTAATGCTTAAAACTTTAATAATTCCTTTGGCAACCTTTTCTCTAAGAAAGTGTAAATCTAACTCAAAGTGTTTTGTTCTTTCATGAAAAACAGGGTTGGCTGCTATAGCAATAACAGCCTCATTGTCACAAAAAAATTTTACAGGTAATGTGATTTGAAGTTGTAACTCAGATAAAAGATTTTGTAACCACATAACTTCACAAACCACAGAGCATAGAGCTCTGTATTCAGATTCAGCAGAGGAGCGAGAAACAATAGCTTGTTTCTTGCTTTTCCAAGAAATAAGAGAGTCTCCTAAATAAACACAAAAACCCGTCACAGATCTACGGGAGATAGGACACTTGCCCCAGTCAGAATCAACATATGCGACCAATGATAACTCATCATTTTTCTTAATCAAAATACCACTGCCAGGGGATAGCTTTAAGTATCGCAACAATCTTAAAGCAATCTGAAGGTGGGCATTAGTTGGGGCATGCATAAATTGACTTAGATATTGAACAGCATAACTAATATCGGGACGAGTCAAGGAAAGGTAAATTAACTTTCCAACAAGCTTTTGATACCCAGAAATATTTTCTAGAACAAGATCTGTAGATTTGATTTTTGAGGATATAACAAAACTTTGTTCAATTGGAGTATTAACTGGTTTACACCCAGAATATCCAAACTCATTTAACAATTCAAGACAGTATTTTCTTTGATTTAAATTAATTCCATGTTCAGAATATAAAACTTCTATGCCCAAAAAGTACTTAAGGATACCTAAGTCTTTTATTTTGAAGTCCTGATTCAGAAAAGTTTTTACTTTGTCAATTTCATTTAAATCATTTCCAGTTATAATCATGTCATCAACATAAACAAGAATAACAACAAAAGTGGATGCATTAGATTTAATAAACAAAGAATGATCACATTGACTTTGCACATATCCATGATTGCATAAAACACCAGTCAACTTTTCATACCATTTGCGAGGGGCTTGTTTGAGCCCATATAGAGACTTTATTAACTTACACACACGGGTTTCAGATTTAGAATAATAACCTTCGGGAGGTGTCATATAGACATCCTCGGTTATACTACCATATAAGAATGCATTGTTTATATCAAGTTGAAATAGAGACCAGCCATGGTTAGCAGCCAAAGTGATAACAGTTCTTATGGTTACCATTTTGATAACCGGAGAAAATGTTTCATCAAAGTCTAAGCCTTCTCTTTGATTGTAGCCTTTGGCTACTAACCTGGCTTTATATCTCTCTATTTCACCATTAGATTTATATTTAATTTTATAAATCCATTTGCATCCTATAGGTTTTCTACCAGAAGGTAAGTCAACAAGTTCCCAAGTTTTATTTTTGTGAAGAGCTTCCATTTCAAGATTCATTGCATGCACCCAATTTATATCTTTAACAGCTTCATTAAAGCATGAGGGTTCAACAGACTTATTCAAGTTGGAAATAAAGCACAAATTTTCCTTAGATAAATGAGAGTAATTAACTACTTTTTCTAACCCATATTTAACTTTCCCTTCAATTATGTAGTCTTGCATCTTTTTAGGAAGAGTAGATTGCCTAGAGGATCTCCTTGGCTCAACAGGGACAGAATTGGGACCCTCAGAAGAGTCAATCTCTTCATTAGTAATACCAAAACCACCAGCCAAGCCACTATCTGAATTGGATGAGGTGGAGGGCTGCTGGTTTGATAACTCAGCTTCGCCATTCACACCTTCTATTTCAGCAGGCTGCTGAGAGTTAGCAAAACTTTGAGACATCACCCTCTCCTCATCATCGGGAACATTTGTACTTGAGATGTTTTGGATGTCGGTATTGTCAAAAAAAATTAAGGTTATTTAGGTTTTCATTAATAGTTCGAAAGTAAGATTTATCATTTGGATTTTGTTTAAAAGGAAAAACTTCTTCATAGAATTTAACATCTCGAGAAAATAAGCTGACTTTATTATCTAGACTCCAAAGTTTATACCCCTTTTTTACATTAGAATATCCAATTAAAACACATTTTTCAGAACGACTTGAAAATTTATCAGGATTATGAAGCACAGTACAAAAACAAAGACAACCAAAACTTCTCAAGTGATTTAGAGAGGTACTAAAGCCAAACATAACCTCATAGGGACTCTTACCTAATAAGACAGATGAAGGGGTCCTGTTTATTAAATATGCAGCCGTTAGCACACATTCAGACCAAAAATTTAAGGGAACACCTCCTTGAAACATCAAAGACCTAGCAACATTGAGAAGGTGTCTATGCTTCCTTCCACTATGCCATTTTGTTGAGGGGTATGAATTACCCCTTTTGATTCCAGGAAAGATGTTACTTGTTTATTTACAAATTCGGATCCGTTGTCACTTCTAATAGTCTTAATGGATTTATCAAACTGAGTTTTAAATAATGAGAAAAATTTTGTTATACATTCATAGACCTCATCTTTTGTTTTTATAAGATAAACCCATACAGACCTTGAAAAATCATCAACAATTGTTAAGAAATATTTGAAATCTTCTTTACTAGTGACTTTATATGGACCCCATAAATCAAGGTGAACAAGTTCACCAATTTCTTTAGAACAGTGATTACTAAGTGGAAAGGGAGCACGATGTTGCTTGGCTCTATGGCATATTTCACAAGGAGATGGAGCAATTTTATCATTAATTTGAAGAGAATCTTTTAGAATAGATAAGACATGATCAGCAGGGTGACCTAACCTATTATGGCACATATTCACCTTAGACAAGTTGCTGAAACAGACAGGAACAGAGTTTTGATCTTTGTCAAAAAAATAGAGACCATCGAATTGACTACCAGTCGCCTGGACTTTCTTTGATTTCAAATCCTGAATGTAGCAGGAATTTTCATTAAATATAATTTCAAGATTGTTATCCCTAGCTAGTTTAAAAACAGATAGGAGGTTGACATAGAATTCAGGAACAACAAATACATCAGTCAGCATAATACTATTTGTTAATTTTAGATTCCCAATTTTTGTAATTTTAGCACATGTGCCATTAGGGTGGCTAACAGTCATATTGTATTCAGATACGTCGACACAATTAATCATGTTTTTGTCAGATTTTATCATGTGTTGATTAGCTCCTGAATCAATCACCCAACCATTTTCAAATCTAGAATTGGACAAAGATGAACATCCAAAGACACCTAAGGATGACTGAACTAGACATGATTGATCTGATAACTTACCTCCTATACCAGGAGTGTCACCAGATTTATCATTAATCAAACCAATAAGTTTAGCGATTTGCTCCTGTGACAAGGTCAAGGGAGACGAAGATACAGCAGCAGTTTTAGCATTGGATGAGGAGGCACCATTGAAATTCCCAGGTTTATTGGTCTGATTATTGATTTTTTTCTTGTAATTTGGAGGATATCCAACAATCTCATAACATCTATCAACAGTGTGACCCAACAAATTACAATAAGTGCATTTTAGATTTGGATTCGGTCCTCTTCCAACCCTTTTTTTATTGTCAAAGGTCTGGTTTGGTTTAGAAAAGAAACCAAGATTTTGACCTTTTGGTCCAGAGGAGGATCCACCATTTCGGTGAGATTCTTCTCTGGAAACAATTGAGAAAGCAGTTTTAATTGTTGGAAGAGGATCTCTTATTAATAGACTAGATCTAACAGGTTGGTACACATCATCAAGACCCATAAGAAATTGCATAAGTTTGATGAGATGATTAAAATCATTGAACTCTTTAGATGCATTGCAAGAACAAGAGGGGAGTTGTATGATGGCATCAAATTGTTTCCACATAGTGTTTAGTTTGTGATAGTATTCAGAAACAGATGAGCCATTTTAAGACACAGAGTTTATCTTTTGATACAAGTTATAAACGACTGATCCATCAATTTTATCGTACGTTTCCTTCAAATCAGTCCAGACCTCTGATGCAAGTTTTGAAAACACTTGGCCAACATACAACTCCTCTGATATAGAGTTCAATATCCATGACAGAACCACAGAATTACATCTATCCCATTGATTTGCAAGTATAGGGTCAGTTTTAGATTTTTCACATTTACCATCAATGAATCCAAGTTTGTTTTTAACTTGTAAAGCCAATTTTATTGAACTAGCCCATACAGTGTAATTTTCAGTTCCTTTTAGTTTCATTGTAACAATGGTAAGTGTATTAATATCATTAGCATGAAGATACAATGGATCACACACATCAAGTTTACTAATCTGAGTACTCGAAGCAGTAATATTAACGACAGGACCAGAATCAGCCATAATGACAAAGCAAGAAATGAATGATAGCAAGCAGGCACACGCAAGAAGATTAACCAAGAGCCAGAGCTAGGTTTTCACACCTTTCACATGAAGGCAGATCAAGGATTAGCTCAAGATGATATGAAGACACACAACAAATGTAATAGCACGCAGCGTGATGCACAACTAACACACAGAACAAATCTTAATGCAATACAGATACCGGTACCCCTAACCCGGTCAAACAATGACTAATGATACGATTCAACAATGGTGCAAGACAGAAAATTAATAGAGAGGAAAGATCTCACAACGGGCAGTCCCTGTTTTTCAGGGAATCCAAGCAAGGATGCAACACGTAACCTTCAAGGGTTACTATATTACATCAGAAAATCAACCGCAACTCCAGAGTGCAGCCCAAGAGTTCGAGTTTGCAAGTAAGACCCACAAATCAGACGAATCACCGATAACAAATACGAGCTCGTGTTCACTGTTGGCAGAGGCTCTGCTTTCAAACTGTTAGCAGAATCATACCCTTTTCACACCAATAACAAAACTTGAAGTTTCTGCAACCGATTTGCGCAATCAGATCACCGGAAAACAGAGGAAGAAGAAGATACCACCAGATTACTCGCTCATGAACACCAAGAACAGTAGTTAGCCACCAAAGCTGCACGGAAGTCGGCTCAAGCCACCAGCGGCGTGAAAAAGCCCCACTGATTCCGGCCGGGTACGGTGGCGTTGAGGGAGATCACTCAAGATTTCAAGACGGATCTCCGGTTTTAGAGCTCGGCTGTTGCGGCGCTTCAGGAGGCTGTAAAACACCAGAATATCAGCGGAAGTCACGCGTACCAGAGCCAAGGCTCTGATACCATGTAAACAAATGAACAAGAAGAATCGAGAATGATAAGAGCGGCGCTGGAATGTGAGCGATCGATGTGAAGAACCCTAAAAAGGAGCCTGAGATATACAGGCAAAGACTTTGCAGAAATGACAAAGCAGCCCTCCATAATCTCCAGAAGACAGCAATGACCCACGAACATATAAACCTGCACAAACTTAACCCAGAAATAAGAACCTTTGATTTGAAAAGGAAATACCTTTTTAACACTACGCACATGCAAATGAATGATAACAAATAGAACAAATAGAAAATATTGCCTATGTCACCGCATACGAATGGTAAAGTCTTGTCTATGTTACAAGCATACAGGTGTTTGATGGTTTTCTAGGTTAAGAATGATGTTTGCTTATGATTTACCAAGCCTGAGATCTCGTTTGGTGCCTTAAAAGGAATTTGATTGTAAATCATCACAAGATTTTTCCTTAAAAGGATCATACTTTATAATATGTTCCCACTAGTTTTATTAGAACATCTAATATTATATTTGTTTAAATATTTCACAAAACATTTTTATGGTATGCAATAAACAAGATAGTCGCTTTGAGATCAACTCATTTCAAGTAAGAATTAGATTTATAAACTTGCAATTACATGTGAATTTTACAAGGTCTTATACTTGCAAATGTCCTCCTTAGGTCAAATTTATTTATTATGATGATTATTGTTCAAAATAAATAAAACGCTTCGCACGCTGCTATTATGGAGTATTTTATAGAATGCAGCCTCAAAATTGATATAGGCTACGATAAAACAAATGCTTTTCAAACTAGTTTCAATCTCAATAAGGAAACCAATCAAAAATACATCTTTTTGATTAAACAGATATTAAACTGATTTAATTATATAATTATAATTCACTTTTCACTCTTCGTCGGTTTCTCACGTCAAATTCCAACACTAAAGTTCACGTAGAGAGCTAGATTATTTGACTTACAAAACTTTAGCTTTGAAAAATTTAACAAACAAAATTAAGGACTCCTATTTTCATATATACAGATGTGTCATTTGCTAACTAATTTTAAAATATAAACTTACAAATACCCATTAAGATCAATCAAAATTATTACTTTCATTGTTAGAATAATATTATTATATATATACATTATGATCTTTAATGTACATATGTAATTTTGCATGTATTAAAAACGTAACACATGTGTCCACTATAAACTACACAGAGTAAACATAAGTCGTGCTTAGTTACAAATTGTACATTTTAGTTTTTTAACACACTTAAATTTACATATATACATAAAAGATTATAAGGTTGTATATATTAATTATGCTATTCCAACAATATAAACAATAATTCTAATTGATCTTGACTAGTTTTCGTATAATTACTCTCTAAGAAGTTATTTTCCCATATACATACATCTGTGCGTGCTGGCATGCGCGCAAACATGTGCATGTGTGCGCATATAGTTTTGATAGTAAAACACACTGATAAAAACTAAACAGATTACATTTATAGCACCACATGTACACTACACAATTATGATTTGATCTAATCCAAGATGTGAATATATTCAAAAATTCACTTTGTGACAATCAGCTAAAATTGTATTGAACAATACTATGCAGTTTTCGTCATAAGGTACTAGAAGAATTCCAATCCTGGATCAGCTTTTGAGTCTTGTTTGGAAAAAGACCTTATCAATACATATCAACAAAAATCTGCAATAGGTTCAAAAGGTTATGATCAGAACGATTGTTGTAACACACGTTTGATCTAACATGTTATTGTTTGTGTAGGCTTAAACTGGTCACATACACTTTTTTTTTCATTTTTATATACAATTAACACATTATTTATCTTTAAAACTAGTATTCGTACAATAAAAATCTTAATATTTGAATGAAGTTAATCTTAATATTTGAATGAAGTGATTTAAGAGGATGTATGCATAAATTTAAAGATAACTGCATCACGTTAGCATGTAGAATTGAAGAACCTGAAAATGCGTGACTAATCTATTAATATACTTAAACTATGACTTACAAACTAAGGCTCTTAATTAGACTCAAACTACAACACCAAATCAAACATCATATAATAAACTATGCTAAACATTATCTTGACCAAACTAAACTCTAATAATAAATCAAGATTAACCTATTATTCTCCCACTTAGTTTTGATATTAACCTCTTACCTCTTCAAAGCAATGTATCTTGAGCCAAGTTTCCTACCTCTTTACTTTGCTTAGGACACTCTGCTCCATTATACCTATAACTTGTTGCAATTAAAACATCTAACTTGACTTGATGCCTAGGTGCTTTGTATTTTACTTTTAAAGTAATTCATCATTCAGTATAGTTATTCATCAATCTAACAAAAAAGATATATTCATTCGGCACAAAATAATTCTAAGGGGTAAAATAGTAATTCTGTACAATTATTTTGAAGCGGTAATCAAGATTCCTGGAATATTTTACACCCTGGATGTAACAACCCCTCCTCAATCCTAAGGTGAGTAAAAGATTTATGATACTTCTCTAAGTAGGCGTTTGACTAAGCCATGCGCCTGAACAGTGCCCATGCGCCTGAACAGTGCCCACGCGCCTAAGTCCTGGGCGTCCCAGCAGTGCTCATGCGCCTAAACAGTTGTCATGCGCCTAAGTCCCACGCGTTCCAACAGGGGTCATGCGCCCAAACCGTTGTAATGCGCCTAGAATCTTTAGTTATGTATTCGACTATATATACAACTTCTGATTGTTTTCCACATTTGTTTTACATCCGTTATTGGTATTTAACTATATAGAGACTAATATTTGAATAGAAGCTATCCTTTGTATGATTATTAGAGACAATTAAGGATCCTTCAACACTTAAACGAATTCGAATATGTATGTGTATCCATACACATCCGCGGTTCAACAAAAACTCATAATAATAATAAAAACAAAATGAATATTTACAACTGAAAATTTAAATTAAAACTCCCACTAAACAACAAAAAATCAACCTCCCCTCTCCCCCATAACATGCAAACCACTCACCCTATTCACACTCTCTCCCTCATCCACGAATTTCTCTCCATATTCTTCAACATTTCTGCACTTTCTTCTTCTTTTCCCAGCAGCACAACACGAATTTGGAGCAAGTTCAAGCTACTAGGTGACTAAAAGGTGTAGTTTCTTGCAAGAACTTCCAAGAACAAGAAGCTCCAGCCATATTTCGGAACCATCAGCTCATCTAGTCTTCTAACTTTCTTAAAAACGTGGAACATCCAAAGAGTAAGCATCATTATACTCGAATGAGGATATTTCTTGAGTTTTACTCCTCTTAACTATCAAAAATCCTACTTTTCTTGTTCTAAACAGAAACTTGCTGCTAATCTCATTCTTGAGGGACTCATAACTTCGCTCAAGGTACATTCTAAGAGAAATCCGTGAATATAGGGTTGGTGCACAAGGGTTCACCTTGAAAACCCTCTTTTTATGTGTTTTAGCACCATCTATCCACTAGTCTTGAAAAACCTCCCAACCAAAGTTAAAAACATGTTTTAAAACAGCAAATAAACATTATTATAATCTGGCTTGAAAGTTACAAAAAGGTTTGACTATGTTTGAGCTCAAACTATGACGATTACACAAGTGTAAATGGTGTAAAACACCCTTTATATGCACCAATGGTGCCATGAATGCAAAAATCTGTGAACTAAAGTTTTGTTCCAGTAGTTTGGTGATATTAATCATAGGAAATTCATGGTTTACGTTGAATATGTAAAAAGAATGAGAAAATAGACCTAATAGGATTGCTTGGTGACCCAAAAGGGTGAAAATAAATTCAAGAACTTGACCAATTCATGATAAACTTAAAACTTAAAACTTAAAAAGTTCCAGGCCCTAAAATAAGTATTTTGGTGATAAAATTCGAATTTGGTGATTTATTGAGTCAAAATGTGGTTTTTATGGATTTATTTAACAAAGAAAGCCTAAACCGGGAGAATTTTAGGATAAATTCTTAAAAACAAAATAAGAAGCCCAGAATCCATAAAAATCATATTATTTCAGTAAGTTAGAAATACTAGAGTTAGAGTTTTGGTTGAAATTAGAAGATGTGAAGACTAGACGCTTAGAATCGTCGGTTTTACCGTAATCGGTAACTAAAAACTTATGTTTTAAAACTTCGCCAAGTAAGATCTGAATTTTTAGAGTTCAAATAGGCTCAAATAGGCTATAAAAACCTTAAGAAAGTATTAGGGGTTATAAATTGTAAGGAGACAAACTTTGGGGTAGAAATTGTAAATTTTGAAACTTGAGGGGCCAAAGTGTAAATTCTGCATTTTAACCAAATTTCAGTAAACTCGTGACCAGAAACTAATATTTAACTTAAAATGATTAACAAATTTATAAGAACCATAAAACTTGACACACACGTGCCAAAACCCTAACTTTCTTAAAAAGGAAACTTTTGACGCAAACTTCTAAGAAACGAAGCCACGTACGCCTTTAACCATAAACATGCACTTAATTACGCTTCCAATGATCTAAGAATCTATAGCTTATTATTTATATCATGATCATAGGGTGCTAGGATTTGGATTTTCTCTGTGCTTAAAGGAACCGTTGTTAAATACTAAGGTGAGTTCTCGTGTCCACTTTTTATTATTGTTTTGGGGATGAAGCATGCTCTTTTGAACTGAAATCTTTACTGTGCTATTTTATAATGCTTATGTTATGGATAATGTTGTTACCTGCTGATACTTGAATCACAATCATTAATTCTTTTGTGAACCACTTGTTTTATATGGGTAGATCTACTTGGGGAATCCCCCACACACAGTACCTTCCTTATAAGAAGGGTACCCCACTGAGATCCTGAGGGATCGTTTGTGGCATGTGACAGGTTTTTGTAAGATACTATGGTAAACCCTTCGGCAGGTATGGTACACTGTTTGAGGCTCAGTTCTCCCTTCGGGGTTAACCGGTATAAACATAACTTTAGAAGAGGCTAGCCGGGACTGAGTGCAGGGTTGATTGTGACCCCACAACAGTGATGCTTTGATTCTAAACTTTAACTAGTGGACTTTAAAGAGTTCCTTTTGTTTTTAAATTTTAAGCACTTGAACTCACCAACTTTTTAGTTGACACAAAATCTTTTTGAGCATGTTTCAGGTAACCCTTGATGAAGGTACTTGGAAGACATACAGATGACTTAGCACCCTGACCTCATGGCATTGTTAATTTCAAACCTAAACTTTTGGACAATTTGTACTGGATATTACTTAAAACTATGTACACTTGTGTTGAACAATTTTGTTGTAAGCGGGCTAAATTTTATCGTCCCGGATTTTATTAAACTTACGTAATGCCATGTGATTTCTCTACTCGTGTGCTCGTATGATGGTTGTTCCCGCTACCATGTATGTTGCTAGTCTGTGACGTCCCACCCTCCTTGGGCCCGAGGTGTGACACTGGAATTGAACAGGAATTTACAAACTTGTTATGCAAGGTTTCATAGTAGAAATTGAGGGCCATGCACCTGCGTTCAAGGGGTGTGATCGAAGAGGGTAATCGGGATCAAATAGCGAAAGCAGAAAAGGAGGCTATACAAGATGCAAGAGAGGAGCATGAGAAGTACAAAGAAGACTATTTAAATGATTATTTTCGTAATTTAGCGATTGAGAAGGAACCATTAAATTGGAATAAAGTGATTTAAAAGAATCTGGATTCTCGTACATTTGATCACTTTGAACATTTTCTAGACATACTTGATGATGTGGACTATGCATGCAAATATAAGTGCATTTTGAGTGTAAGAGTTGAAGGAATGGTTAACCGGTCCCTACATGAATACTTAGTGATACCGGGTATGGATAGACCGTGCCACCCTATATAGACAACAAAAGAAAAGTTGACCATCTCGGTCTATATATATGATTGTAAAGATGGAAATACTTGGTGATACCGGGCATGGATAGACATGTGCCACCCTGTAGACAACAAGAAAAACTTGACCTTCTTGGTCTATATAAACTTGCTAAGAGGGAAGGTGGTCATAGGAAAATGACTTTCAATAACGCTTAGGCCAAGATAGCAAAGGATCTTGGTCTTGATTAGGATGAGAGGTATTATATCTTGGTTTTAAAAAAGCGAGAAGCGCACAAAAGCGACAAGGTCTAAAACTACAGCGCAAAAGCGGCGTGGTTTTCGGGCACGAAGCGCAAAGTATTAATAAAATATTATTATATTAGCTTTAAATAATATTTACTATAATATTAATCTTTTAACCATTATGTAAATCTATAACCAACCTCTATTTACAACATAAAAAGCTATATGCACAAATTAATAAAGCATAACTCTTAACGAAATAAGGAAAAGAAAAACAAATAAACATATAAAAAAAACTTTAATGTTAAAATTGATTAAAAAAACAAAAACAATGAGGGTGAAATTTGTAACTTAATTTAACCAAGTATAAAACCAACTGATGTTGTAACCCTAAAAGATTGTAATAGCCGTCATCACTCATCTTCCTCTTATGGTTCTGCTCCATCCGGCTGACTCTCCATCTTCTTCTCCATTTTCTTCTCCATCTTCTTCTCCATCTTCATCGTGGTTCTTCATGTTTGTCACAAGTAAGCTTCAATTTCTTCACTTTCATCTCCAACTTTGAGCATGAAACTTCAATTTCATGTTTCTATACATGAATCGTGCGCTTTGCGCCTCTAGTTTTACCTGGAAAAAACGACTTAGGCGCTCACTTCCTGTACACACCTCGCCTTGTGTGACATAAAGCGATCCCCTCTATGCCTGTGGTCGCCTTGCGCCTAGGCGAACCTTACGCACACTTTTTAAAACCAATTATAATATGAGGGCATAGTTGTCAATACCGAGTAGAGCTCAATAGCGACAACCTACCTATATGCTACGTAGAAATAACGGTAAATCGTGAGTCATTCATGTTCAACGATACACAAGTAGAAACAAAAAATAAACATTCACATCACCAAAATAGTTAAAATAGCACTGTATCGTGCTTCTTTATAGCTAAAATAAACATTCACTGTTTATATTTGTAAAAAGATATTGAAAAAATATAAATAAAAAAAATCACTACTAAAACGAGACAACTAAATAGCGACAGATGACCTATACATTACATAGCGCACTATAGAGAGCGCTATTATCACTGTTGACAACTACGTTAATGAGGGTGATCTGTGAAATATTTGGATGTGCTCATACACAACTAGAAAAGGTTGAAGACTAACAAAAAGGCTGAAGCCATCGATGAGAGCAGCAATGATCCAGGACCATGATCTCGAGTTCGAGTAGTCAAAGTATGGAAGACATCAAGAATGAAGCAGGAACTTCACTTGCAGCAGAAAAGAACATCAAAGAATATGCTTTGATGAATGGAATGAAGAAATGAACAAGCGAAAGCTCTTTGATTTCAAACACGTGGCAAATGCATTGGATGAAGTACATGCATCACTATCAAGAAGCTCCTTAGAAAGTGATTTTAGTTTAGGGGGAGATATTAGACTTATAAACTAAAATTACTTTCATTATGTGTATTACTTTTATTATGCGACACTTGGTATTATTATTACTTAGGATTAAGATTATGATGTCAGCTGGTGGTGGTTACTAACAGAACATTCATACAACCGTTAGGCAGTTTTGGCACCAACGCCAACTGCCGCATAACCGTTGGATCAATAGCATATATATGTGTGTAATTGCATCAGCTGAAACTTACCAGATATTCAACATATCCGATTAAATTTTTGTTATTAAATTCAGTGTTTATCCAATTCTATTGAGTTTTATCAATCAAGATCACAACTTGATCGATATTTGATTCAATTGAGCGTTTCTTTCGGGTGTTTATTTACAAAATAATGAAAGATAGAGAGGGCAACTACGTTTTTGCCAAGAAACAAATAATAAATTGTTCCAAAACATTATTTTAGCCAAAATAAACACCAAAATAATACATGAAGATTAATCCATTAATGTCAAAAATATCGACCCTAACTTAGACACACTTATGATCATGTGACCCAAAGAAGACCAATATAGCCCATTTATCCAATTGAGTCAAACGGGTTGAAAACTAGTAATAATTAACGTGCTAATGGGTCGTAATAAATAGGTTAAACGGGTCGTAAACTTAACCTTATAAATATATAATTTTATTATAATTTTAAGCAGCCTTCTTATTAAACGGTTTATTGTGTTTAAGGAAGTTGAAAATGACAACCCATCCCCCCCCCTCTCCCCTCTTTCTTTTCTTCTCGTTTAGCTAGTGTTTTTAATTTGACTTCTTAGATGTGAGAAGATAGTAAAATATGTAAGCTGACCTCAATATCAGGCAATGGATCATAACTTTTCTTCTCTGTCGTATTAAACACTGTAATGCCACTGACTTTCTGCATTCCAGCTTCCATAGAGATTAGATTCTGCAAAAAAAGAAAGAAAAGAAAAACATAAAATATCTCAGGTAATGTAATGTTGACATAACTTTACTTTTAACATTTATACAACCAGAATTATATTATGATGACTCTATACCATTTGAAAATGCAGTGTTTTGAATGCCTCCACCTGAGGTAAAGCCTGCAGATATGTTGTATTATATATTAGAACCGTGAAGCAGGCTTCTATGAACATCGATGCCCAATATACAAGTTTATAGGATATCACTCTCTAGAGCAAAGAAAAGTAATGATCATGTAACAGGTCAAATGGGTCACTTTAAGTTGACTCGAACCGCTTTTGCATCCAAATTTTATTTTTATTTATAAATAGTTTGTGTCAGAATATGATCACGATTATCTAGTTATTTGAATAAAATGATTTACGTGGTTTTATGTTTTATAAACATAACAAAGGTTAACCCATTTTGACCTGTTTCGTTTTTAGCTAACTCTTTTTTTTAACTTTTACCAGCAGAAAGTTATAAAATAGCCTAAATCAACCCATTTAAAAATAAAAGGATATTGGCACCTAAAGTAGCCATTATCAGAATCTTCCAATGTTACCATATAATGACCCTAATGAAGCATACATATCATGAAAAGCCAATGCACACTTACCATCCTTTTAAGCCCGATTCCATTAGGAGTTCTTCCCTCTTGGCTATCACTCAGAGATAACAAAACTTCAAATGGGCCAAGTTTGTTCTCAGTCAGGTTTGTAAGACTCAAGTATACCTACAAAAACAACAAGAGTAGGTGTTATATTCAAAATAGGCACAGGCAAAAGGTATTACCATTCAAATAGAACCAATTAAAATTTCCTTCTACATTTCCTAATAACTGTGACAACATCACAACAATATATATAGATAATATATACATATTGGAAGGTTCAAATGTTAAACCTTCTTTATTGCGATAACCGTGTTAACTCTTTAACATCAATCAATATAATTATTTTTTTTGTTAAAATAACATCATTACACATAAACAAAAATATGTTCTTTTTTGTATATGTGTAAATCCATAAGCATAAAAAAGTTTACATTAGTGTAAGTCACACTTACACCTAATAAATATTTACAAATGTAAATGTAATTTACATTGCTGTAAACTTTTTTACACTTACGAATTTACACATATAAATAAAATAACATATTTTTACATACTTGCATTGATGTTATTACAAAAAAATAATGATTTTATTAAATATATATATACATACATACATATATATATACATACATACATACATACATACATATACATACATACATACATACATACATAAACAAACAAACAAACATACCCAGTGAATCCCGCTTAAGAGCAGGGTCTGGGAGGGGTAGGTGGTGGCAAGTCTTTCCTCTATCTTGGGAGATAGAGAGACCGCTTCCAAAGAGACCCCCGACTCGGTAACAATAGCAATATCCAACATAATATATAGCATACAACACCACGGTAAAAAACACATAAAGAGATAGAAAAAGCATGCAACAAATAAGCGACAAATAAAAAGCTCATAAATAGGTAGAATCACGTATAAGGGCAGATTTAGGACAACAGGAGGCCCGCAACAGGTCTACATCTACCCTTCCTACCCACAGGTCCCGCTAGAAGTCCTTAATTTTAATTCTACGTCTCCACTCACTCCTATCCTCGATCATGTGCTCAGAGAGGTGCAAGTCTACCATATCTCGCCTAATTATTTCGTCCCAAGTCAACCTAGGTCGGCCTTTACTCCTCTTACCCTCTACGGTGATGTTCTCTACTGCTCTAACGGGTGCTACCATCGACCTTCGCTTTACGTGCCCAAACCATCTTAATCTTCCCTCTCGTATTTTATCTGTGATACAAGCCACCTCCAGCCTCTGTCGAATCACGTCGTTTCTTATTCGATCCAATCTTGTGTGTCCACACATCCACCTCAGCATACGCATTTCGACGACCTCTATTTGTCTCTGGTGCGATTTCTTTATGGCCCAACAGTCAGTTCCGTATAACATAGCTGGACGTACCGCCACCTGTAAAGTTTTCCTTTAATTTTTCTGGGAACCTCTTATCACACAGGATCCCTGATGCTGCTCTCCATTTGCACCATCCTGATTGCACACGATGAGCTACATCGCTGTGCATCTCTCCGTCCTCCTGTACGTACAAGCCCAGGTATTTGAACCTAGACGTCTGTGGTACCGTCATACCCTGGATGCTGATTTGTGTGTTCTCTTCAGCTTCGCCACTAAAGTTACAATGCATGTATTCAGTCTTAGAGCGACTTATCGTTAAGCCTCTGCTCTCTAGTGTTGCTCGCCACTGTTCTAGTCTGTCGTTAAGCACCGTTTTAGATTCTGATATTAGGACAATATCATCTGCAAACAGCATGCACCATGGAACAGGTTCTTGTATAGACTTGGTCATCTCATCCAGCACTACTGTGAAGAGAAATGGGCTCAGTGCCGATCCTTAGTGTAGTCCCACTTCCACCGGAAAGAAGTCTGTGTCTCCGACTGGTGCTCGCACACACATTTTTGCTCCTTCGTACATATCCATTATTATTTTGATATACTTCTCAGGTACCCTTCTGAGTCTTAAACTTTCCCAAATGAGTTGACGCGGCACACTGTCATATGCTTTTTCAAGGTCAATGAATACCATATGGAGGTCCCTTTTCTTTTCTCTATATTTCTCTATTATCCTTCTTATGACGTGTATGGCTTCTGTTGTGGAGCGTCCTGGCATAAATCCAAATTGGTTTACCGCAATCTGAGTTTCACGTCTAATTCTCGTGTCAATAACTCTTTCCCATAGTTTCATCATGTGACTCAATAGCTTTATTCCCCTGTAATTTGCACAACATTGGACATCTCCTTTTTTCTTATATATGGGGACTATGAGACTGCTTCTCCATTGCTCTGGCATCCTCCCGGTTTTGAAGATGGTGTTAAATAAGTCTGTTAGCCATTGCAGGGCCTCGTCTCCCAGGCACTTCCACACTTCAATAGGTATGTTGTCTGGTCTCACCGCCTTAGCCCTTCCCATTTTCTTCAACGCTCTCGTAACTTCGTCGACTGTGATGCTTCTACAATAACACTTGTTTTGATGGTTTGATTGATTTGTTTCATTAATCGCAGTTTGTTGGTTAGGATTCCTTTTGTTGAAAAGGTTATCGAAGTAAGTTTTCCATCTCACCTTTATGTCGTTCTCCTTCAGCAAGACTTTTCCATCTTCAGCCTTTATAAACTTCACCATTCTCAGGTCTTGTTTTCTACTTTCTCTTTCCCTGGCAATCTTAAACATTTCATATTCTCCTTCTTTCGTGTCTAATCGCTTATACATTCTCTCGTACGCTGTGTTCTTTGCCTCTGACACAGACTTTTTCGCCTCTCGCTTAGCCTCCTTGTATTTATCTTTTAGCTCCGCTCGTTCTTCGTCGTTATTACAGTGTAAAAGTTCTTTGAAACTTTGTTGTTTAGTTCTTATTTTCTCCTGTACGTTTTCATTCCACCACCAGGCTTCCTTATGACCTACTGTCCTATTTGTTACAAGTCCAAGAGTTTCTTTAGCTGCTTGCATAACTGTAGTTGCCATATCCTCCCACATTTGGTTTGAGTCTTCCTGTGGCCCGGTTTGGATCATAGGTATGACTTTATCTCTGAAGGTGGTAATCTTTTTATCTTTGAGCTGGCCCCATCTGATCGTAGGTCTGATTTTCTTAGTTGGTTGGACAATTGCTCTCTTCACGCGTAGATCCGTCACCAACATATGATGTTGGGTCACTACTGTCTCTCCCGGGATTGCCTTACAGTCTTTCCACGAGTTACGATCTTCTCCACTCATCAGCATAGATACATATACATACACACACACATACATAGATATATATACATACACACACACACATACATACATACATAGATATATATACACACAAACACACATACATACATAGATATATATACATGTACATAAATAGATATATACACACACACACACACATACATACATAGATATACACACACACACACATACATAGATATATACACACACACACATACACACACACACACATACATACATAGATATATACACACACACACACATACATACATAGATATATACACACACACATACATACATAGATATACACACACACACACATACATACATAGATATATATACACACACACACACATACATACATAGATATACACACACACACATACATACATAGATATATACACAGACACACACATACATACATAGATATATACACACACACACACATACATACATAGATATATACACACACACACATACATACATAGATATATACACACACACATACATACATAGATATATACACACACACACATACATAGATATATACACACACACACACACATACATACATAGATATATACACACACACACAAGCATACATACATATATATACACACACACACAAGCATACATACATAGATATACACAGACACACACGCACACACATAGATATACACAGACACACACATAGATATACACAGACACACACACACACACATAGATATACACAGACACACACACACACATAGATATACACACACACACACACACAGATATACACACATACATAGACACATACATAGATATACACACACACACACACATACATAGATATACACACACACACACATACATAGATATACACACACACACATACATAGATATATACACACACACACACATACATAGATATATACACACACGCACACACACATACGTAGATATATACACACACGCACACACACATACATAGATATATACACACACGCACGCACACATACATAGATATATACACACACGCACGCACACATACATAGATATATACACACACACGCACACATACATAGATATATACACACACACGCACACATACATAGATATATATACACACACACGCACACATACATAGATATATATACACACACACGCACACATACATAGATATATATAAACACACACACACACACATACATAGATATATATACACACACACACACGTACATACATAGATATATATACACACACACACACGTGTACATACATAGATATATACACACAAACACACACGTACATACATAGATATACACACACACACATACATACATAGATATATATACACACACACACATACATACATAGATATACACACACACACATACATACATAGATATACACACACACACACATACATACATAGATATATACACACACATACATAGATATATATACACACACACACATAAATAGATATATATACATACACACACACACACATACATAGATATATATACACACACACACACACATATATAGATATATATACACACACACATACGTACATAGATATATATACACACACACACACATACATACATAGATATACATACACACACACACATACACATACATACATAGATATACATACACACACACACACATACATACATAGATATACATACACACACACACATACATACATAGATATACATACACACATACATACATAGATATACGTACACACACACACACATAGATATACGTACACACACACACACATAGATATACGTACACACACACAGACACACATAGATATACGTACACACACACACACACAGACACACATAGATATACGTACACACACACACAGAGACATACATAGATATACGTACACACACACACAGACATACATAGATATACGTACACACACACACACAGACATACATAGATATATGTACGTACACACACACACACAGACATACATAGATATATGTACGTACACACACACACACAGACATAGATAGATATATGTACATACACACACACACAGACATAGATATGTACATACACACACACACATATAGATATGTACACACACACACACATAGATATGTACATACATACACACACAGACATAGATATGTACCTACACACACACACATAGATATGTACATAAACACACACACATAGATATGTACATACACACACACACATACATAGATATGTACATACACACACACACATAGATATGTACATACACACACATACATACATAGATATGTACATATACACACATACATACATAGATATGTACATACACACACATACATACATAGATATGTACATACACACACATACATACATAGATATGTACATACACACACATACATACATAGATATGTACATACACATACATACATACATAGATATGTACATACACACACATACATACATAGATATGTACATACACACACATACATACATAGATATGTACATATACACACATACATACATAGATATGTACATATACACACATACATACATAGATATGTACATATACACACATACATACATAGATATGTACATATACACACATACATACATAGATATGTACATATACACACATACATACATAGATATGTACATATATATACATACATACATAGATATGTACATATATATACATACATAGATATGTACATATATATACATACATAGATATGTACATATATCTATACATACATAGATATGTACATATATCTATACATACATAGATATGTACATATATCTATACATACATAGATATGTACATATATCTATACATACATAGATATGTACATATATCTATACATACATAGATATGGACATATATCTATACATACATAGATATGGACATATATCTATACATACATAGATATGGACATATATCTATACATACATATATATGTACATATATCTATACATACATATAGATGTATATATATCTATACATACATATAGATGTATATATATATCTATACATACCTATACATACATATATATGTACATATACCTATACATACATATAGATGTATATATATCTATACATACCTATACATAACCCAAAATTAAACAAGTAATTATAAAACATTTACATTACAAAACTTAAAATCTGAAAGTAAAAACCCTTAAACATGCCTGAATCTTCAGACCTTGGCTAATGTTTACATATACATCAACTGGCAAGTTTTTCTTAGCATAAGATCAGTACAGGCCTGTGCCCTTTGGAACGCCTTTCAAACGGCTTAATAAAACGGGCTGCCATAATTCGACCACTATGCTAATTATCTGCCTGTTTAGTATATAACCAGTCCAAAATCATTCAAACATAATTTGAAGAATTTTTCCTTTACAGATTTTTTTTTTTTACATATAGGTTTATAAACTTATTACGGTTGGGTTCAACATTGATTTGATTTGTTTAGCCTTTCATTAGGCTAATGATCATAGAAAATAAAAAGATAAATAGAAGAATTATTCAGAAGTTATTACCTCTGTTGTGAGACACCAAGGTGATTGCTTGAAACCAGCAGAATTTTATTATCAGAGTATTTTTACAAGAGAGAAGAGAAGATTGATCGTAAGATCAAGTGTGTCTAAAACTAAAGACTTGAGCTCCTTTTATATTGAGAGTCTCAAGGTACAAACAAAACATGAACAGTATATTACAATAATTCATCTACAATTATTTCTTTTGAAATTTTCAAAAGTAGACATTATTATGTCTCATATAATTGAACTTTAATCAATTATGTCGGCCCCATCTGCAGACCTGTCATCTTTTTCATTTGTCTTTTTCCATATTTTCCTTGGATACCGATTTCTTGAGATCTTCGAGCATCTCATCCAGGTCCTCTTCTAGAATTTTTTCATCATCAAACCCATAAGGGTCTTGGGATTCCCCTGGAAGCATATCGTCTTCTGATTTATTGGTAGACATTTCTGAGATATGTTCTTGTTCTTTGTCTTGAAAATTTTTCATCAAATCTTTTTTGATTTCTTGAAAATATATGGCTAACAATTCTTTTTTAGAGATTTGATTTTCTCCTTTCATTTTTATTTTTGTGATATTTCCTGGAACGGACTAGGAGATTCTCTCTAAGTCTTCAAGCTAATCTGCTTTGAGTATAACTCTATAGTGTCTTGAATCTTCTGCAAGGTTTCTTGACCTTCTGGGACGCCATTGTTGCCAAGCTTCATCATTTTCTTCCAAAATTTAGTATAATAAATTCTTTTTAAACAAGGGATTTGTTGGTGAGTATAACCCACTTCTGGAGACCATTTCCAGATCCATGGTATTCCAAATTGAATAAAAAAGTGACACAAAGATAATCCTTCTATTAGGATTTTTTGGTGTTGTAATTCAATTAATGTGGGAGATATTTCTACCCAATCATTATAATTTTTTCTTAATAATTCCGGTAAAATTTTCACCGAAGGGCCATATGATAGCCACCATTTATATACCCAATTTGGGATGTCCCGTTTATAAACTTCTGGACATATTTTGAAGAACCAAGAATGTTTCTTCTTTGAATTTTCATATAAAAAGGCTTTATTAAATGCCTCAATATAATCATAATAATTAAATTTAATAGGGATCCTGGTTTCAGGATGGCACATCTCTTTATCTTTTAAGGGAGATGTTCCCCATTCTTCAACAGATATTATCTGTTTTATTATAATTTTGCTAAAACTATATTCCTGGGTATTTCCAGACATATAGTGATGAATATCACAAGATTCTGTGACTTTAAGAATATTTTCATAATAAATTTTTGCTTATATGAAGCAGCAGGGTATGACCCTTGATCTAGGTACCTTGTAATTAAGGTCCATGGTTGATCTTTATATTTAAGATCTTTAAAATCCAAGAGCAATATTATCTCTTTATTTGGATTTTGTTCATATAAGGCATCATCAGAATCTTCTGTCACAATATTGACATAAGATGAAGATGCTTCATTTGTTCCATCCTTCTTAGCTTTATAAGCCAAGAATTCTTGGAATAATTTATCATCAAGATTATTTCCTCTAGTATTACTTGAGGAACTTGCAGTATTTGCAATATTTGCGGCTATTAGCCTTTGATGGCCAATTTGACCTAGGATTCTCCCTCCATTGGGACCTCTTCCTCTACCTCTTCCATTATGTTAAAAGGGTTGTTTTCCCCTATCTCAAGGAATCCTTCCTGAAATATGATCAGGCAGAAGAGATTATTTTCTCTTTTTCTTTAAGAATCTTTATTTGATTCTTAAAATGTTTTATTAATTCCATATCTTCTGAGAGCATATGAGCTCTATCGCTAGGATGTAAATAATAATCCTGCATAATATCATTCATATGATAACATCTAGTCATTATCATGGCTGAATAATCATCCTATACATACATATATATGTACATATACCTATACATACATATAGATGTATATATATCTATACATACCTTACATACATATGTATGTACATATATCTATACATACATATGTATGTATATATATCTATACATATCTATGTATGTATGTATATCTATACATATCTATGTATGTATGTATATCTATACATATCTATGTATGTATGTATATGTATGTATATATAGATATCTATGTATGTATGTATATGTATGTATATATAGATATCTATGTATGTATGTATATGTATGTATATATAGATATCTATGTATGTATGTATATGTATGTATATATAGATATCTATGTATATGTATGTCTATATATATCTATGTATGTATCTATATATATATATATATATATATATATATATATATATATATATATATATATATATATGTATGTATGTATATATATATATGTATGTATATATATATATGTTGTATATATAGATATCTATGTATGTATGTATATGTATGTATATATAGATATATATATATATAGAGAGATATCTAACTTTTAGGCATTGACCGATGATAATCCATACTATTTGTTTGGCCTACGACAATCCCAACTTTCATTTATATTACCTGTGGCAATCCAATAGCATAATTATCATAGATTCACACTCGGTTTGTATTTTCTGCTCAATTTGCTTGTTACTACATTCCGTTCATAATCATTATTGTAAATGAAATCAAGTGCAAATTAAGCGTAAATCTTTGATAATTATGTTACTTGGACCGTTATCGGTAACAAAAGTGAAAGTTGGGACTGTTCATTGCCAAATTAATAGTATGGATTATTATTAGCCAATGCATAACTTAAACTTGTAATCAGAATTGTATTTGATATATGTTTTTGTTGTATTATTGAGTACATTAGGAGGTCCTTATATAGGATGATACAAACCATAAAACAAGGAGACATAAGCCATAAAACATGGAAAACATAATGCATAAAGTAAGGATCCACTAGCATAAAGTAAGGATCCACTAGCATAAAGTAAGGATCCACTATGACTAATATTTATTGTCTAATATTCCCCCTCAAGCTAAGGCCGGGGTGCAACCTGTAGCTTGGATCTAAGAAGCAAGAACCGTTGTGAAGATAAGGGCTTGGTGAACACATCTGCAATCTGATCTTCTGTCTTTATAAACTGAACCGAGAGTTGTTTTGAGCCACCTTCTCTCTAACGAAATGAAAATCAATTTCCACATGTTTTGTACGGGCATGAAAGACGGGATTTGCTGAAAGATAGGTAGCCCCTAGATTGTCACACCATAAGATGGGAGCTGATGTCATAGAAACGTGAAGTTCTTTCAGAAGAGCCTCTAGCCATGTTAGCTCAGCAACAGTATCTGCTAAGGCCTTGTATTCTGCTTCTGTGGATGACCTAGAGACGGTGCGTTGTTTACGGGCACGCCATGAAATGAGATTGGAGCCAAGATAGATGGCATATCCCCCGTGGATCGACGGTCATCAAGAGAGCCAGCCCAGTCGGCATCAGAAAAGGCAGTAAGAGAGTGGTCATGAGCATCCGTGTATGCATGGATGACAGGGGCTGAATTTTGCTGAATCAAAAGACCAAAATTAGAAGTGCCATGAAGATACCGAAGAATCCTTTTGACCGCAGACCAGTGATTTTCAGTTGGAGAGTGCATAAACTGACAAACTTTGTTGACTGCAAAGGTAATGTCTGGTCTGGAGAGAGTCAAGTACTGTAAGGCTCCAACTATCTGTCTAAATTGAGCAGGATCAGCAAGCTGAGGGTTGTCACCAAGAGCTAAATTGGAATTGATTGCCATTGGAGAGTTAACCGGTTTGGATTGAGAAAGACCTGCCTTGTGAATAAGGTCTGAGATATATTTATTCTGAGAGAGAATCAGATCATTACCTTTGGGAACCACCTCAATGCCCAAGAAGTATGAAAGTTGACCCAGGTCTTGGATCGCAAACTTGGTGCTTAATTGTTGAGTGATATGATTGATCAGCCGCGGATTGTTACCGGTGAGAATAATGTCATCGACATAGACAAGCATATAAAGTAAAGCACCATGATGGGAGTAAATAAATAAGGATGGATCCGTCTTAGAACCCAAGAACCCAAGCTGTAATAGGGCCCCTGAAAGGCGATTAAACCAAGCCCTTGGAGCTTGTTTGAGACCATATAAGGACTTGTGAAGCAAGCATAGATGATCCGGTTTTTGGGAATCTATAAAACCTGGTGGTTGGCGCAGATAAACAGTTTCTTTAAGATCACCGTTTAAAAAGGCATTCTGCACATCAAGTTGTCTAAGTGGCCATTTCCTTGAGACGGCAAGAGATAAAACCACACGGACCGTAGTGGATTTAACCACTGGGCTAAATGTCTCATGGTAATCTATTCCCGGTCGTTGGTTGAAACCCTTTGCTACTAGACGAGCTTTGTAGCGTTTGATGTTGCCATGTTCATCACGTTTTAACTTGTACACCCACTTACAATCGACAATATTAGCATTAGGGACAGGTGGTACTAGGGTCCACGTACCATTTCTCATTAAGGCTTTGAATTCCTCGTTCATGGTAGTGCGCCAGTGAGGATTTTTGTTGGCAACAGCGAAGGTTGAAGGTTCGGTTGGTGTTGAGTTGGTGGAAGTATGAAAAGCCGAGGCATTGTAGGGAGTCCTAGGTTTAGGATTTTGTCTTAGGTTGGAGGGTCGGGAACGAGTTTGAGCTCCAGGGTGTGCGGAATCAGTAATATATTGGGTGGTGGAGATTGGTTGAGTGTGGCGACGGCTGTATGTGTATTGTAGAGGTGGTTGTGGTAGGGGTGGTGGTTTAGGAATGGTGGATGATGGAGAGGCAGATTGAGAATCTTCAGAGTTGTCTTGGTTTTGATTTGTAGAGGCGGATTCTGGTGGGTTAGTGTCAGGTTGTGTTGCGGGTGAGCTGATTGTAGATGTTGGTAGGGTGGTGGCAAGTTGTAGGGTTGGTGAACTTATGGCTTCTGGCTGGGCAGTGTTTGGGTTAGGTGATTGGGCTGATGGTGTAGAAAGGGGAGCATGTGATGGGTAGGAGGAAAAATAAGGATCAGGTGAAGGTGAGGGATTGGAAGATGTACTTGGTTGAAGAAATGGAAAACACGCCTCGTTGAACCGGACATGCCTTGCAATGTAAAGACGGTTAGTAGTGGGATCAATACATTGGTAGCCATGGTGAGATGAGCTATACCCGAGAAATATGCAAGGTATAGAGCGAAAATCCATTTTGTGCGGATTATATGGACGTAGGTGTGGGAAACATTGGCATCCAAAGACGCGTAAGAAAGAAAGATCAGGTTTATGATGAAAGAGTTGTTCTAGAGGTGAGATGTGTGAGGAAGTGCGAGAGGGCATGCGGTTAATCAGGTATGCTGCAGTTTCAAATGCAAAATTCCAGAAACGCATTGGAACACCAGATTGTGCCAATAGTGTGAGGTCAGTCTCGACCACATGACGGTGGCGTCTCTCAACGAAGCCATTTTGCTCGCTTGTGTGCGGGCAGGAGAGACGATGTATGATGCCAAGAGTTTTAAAAAAGGAGGATAAGTTGCGAAATTCTCCTCCCCAATCTGTTTGGACAGCTTTTAAGTGCGTTTTAAACTGTCGTTCAGCCATTGAATGAAACTGTTTAAAGGTGTTGAAAACATCAGATTTTTGTTTAAGAGGAAAAAGCCACATGTATCTGGTGTAATGGTCAACACAAAGCAAAAAATAACGATGTCCATAAAAAGAAGCAACTGGTGCTGGACCCCAAACATCACAAAAAACTAAATCCAAAACACAAGAACTTTTATAGTTGGAAGAGGACAAATGCATCTTTGAAGATTTTCCCATAGGACATGAGTTACAAAAAGGAAAAACAGAATTTGTAACAGGCAGACTATGTCCTGAAATCATTGACTTTAAAACTTGAGAGTGAGGATGTCCAAGTCTTTGATGCCAAGTTGTAGGAGATGCTCGAACAGTTGAAAAGGCAGTATGTGAAACAGGATGAAATTGTGGAAGATGAAATGAGTAGAGCCCGTCTTTACTTGGACCCGTGAGAAGGATAGTGCGGGTAACCGTATCCTTCACACAAAAAAAGGTAGCATGAAATTCAAAGAATACATTATTGTCTTGACAAAAACGTTGTACAGAAAGAAGGTTTCGTTTGATTTCAGGAACATGAAGAATTTTGTTAATGGAAAGGGTTTTATTGGGTGATTCAAATTTTGTAGAGGCAATATGAAGAATGGGTAAACTTGTGCCATTACCAACAAATAGAGAATCCTTACCGTTATAAGGTTCAGAGTCCTCAAAGCCACTGAGATTAGGTGCCACATGACTATTAGCACCAGTATCAGGCAGCCAAGATGATGTTTGTGACCGATGATCAGCATAGTTTGCTTGAGGAGCCTGTCGTGATGAGCGAATAGTGGTTGGGTCACGGTTGGGACATTGTGAAGGAACGTGCCCAATGCCACACCTGTTGCAAGAACCGTAGACTGTATTCTGATTAGATGCCCAAGAAAATCTAGAATCAGTACCTGTGTTAGGGCCAGATTGGCGGTTGTTTTGATGGTTGTTGAACCGGCCACGGCCCCGGCGATTGTACACCCCACGGGTGGCAGATCCACGGCTAGTGTAAAATGCCTGATTGGATTGTGATGCAGGTTGAACAGTAAGGCCCAGTTGGGTCATTAATTGCTGAAGAGACTTGATGGTTTCATCTGGTAGTTGGGGGCTTGAGCTGCTGTTAGAATGTGAGGAATTTTGGTTGACAGTAGCCAAAAAGGCTTGAGCTGTTGGAATGACAGGAACAGCCTTGTTTATCATGTACTCGTAGTCTGCAAGGAGGCTTGGAAGTTCTAAGAGAGTAACACAGGGCTGCCTTCCAATCAGGTTGGGTTTCAAAGAGTTGTATTCTTCTCTTAGACCTGCAATAACAAGCATAACAATATGTTTGTCTTTCATTGGCTCACCAATGTTTGCTAGGGCATCTGAGTATTCTTGTGCTCGTGTAATATAATCAGCGGATGTCTCTTCTGGCTTCATCTCCATTTTGAGAAGTTGGGTTTTAAGAGTGTATTCTCGAGAGGATGTGTGTGGTGCATAAGCACGTTCCAAGGCGAGCCAAAGTTCACGAGAAGTATCACCTTGGACATGCTTAAATGATGCCTCAGAAATAGTGGAAAGCAGGAGCATACGAATGTGAGCATCATTGGAGATCCAAGCAGAATAGTCTGGGTTGTTTTGAGGTTTGGTTGGAGGTTCTGTGTCAGAGGCAGAGGATGTAGAGGGAAGGATTTTAGGTGGACAGATTAGGGAACCATCAATGTAATCAAAAAGATCATTTGTGATTAGAAAGGGTTGGATCATAGTCTTCCAGAAACCGTAATTGGTAGGACTCAATTTGAACCCAAACTTGTGAGAATTGTGGGTTGTTTTGTCTGTGGATGTGAAGGCGGTGATGGTCATTGTGGGCCGATGATAGAGGAGCAGCTGTGGCTGATTGGGAAAGAAAAAAAAGGAAGAGCAGTTGTGGCTGTGGGTTGTAATCAGAAGACGCTCTGATACCAACTTAAACTTGTAATCAGAATTGTATTTGATATATGTTTTTGTTGTATTATTGAGTACATTAGGAGGTCCTTATATAGGATGATACAAACCATAAAACAAGGAGACATAAGCCATAAAACATGGAAAACATAATGCATAAAGTAAGGATCCACTAGCATAAAGTAAGGATCCACTATGACTAATATTTATTGTCTAATAGCATAATAGTTCGGATTATTAAATTCTAATTTGCCTTTATATAAATATAATACTTTGTATTTGAAACAAAATATATATAATTACATATTAACTAGTATTATATATAATTAGGATAAAATAACTAAATAATATTTATTACGTTATATATAAAATACTACAATTATACGCACATATAAGTTAATTATAAATGTGTGTATATAACAATTATATGATTAACAAATAATAGACGAGATGACCCTAGTCAAGCTTGAGTTTGAAAGATTATGAGCCAAGATCAAGCTTTAGACGTTGTGCTCAAAACGAGCCGAGTACGAGCTTGAAAACTTACTCACGAGCCGAGATCAAGCATAACACATTGAGCTTGAAACGAGCCGAGTTCAATCATAGGCGAATATCTCCTTTCGATGAATGCCCCGAAAACCACTTTAAATAATGAATATGAATATTACTTAGATTTAGAGACGAAAGAACTCCTTTTCTATCATTATATAAAAATATCTAATATTTCAAAAAAATTTAAATGACTTTGAGTAGACAGGGTTAGAATAATTGAGGGAATCGTCTGAAGAACATTGTGAAAAATGAGTAGCAAAGAACGATAGAAATCGACTAGTTATCATTAAGGAGCACAAAAAGAAGCATTAGAAAAAATTACAAGATATGATCTATCTGAATCTAAAGTCTCAATTATAACAAGTAAAAAGGGGGGCTCAGCTTGTTTACACCCTATACTTAAGTAGTTAGGGTAGTAAAAAAAACAGAACCATTTGAAATTAGAAAATAAAAAACAATCAAGAATTAGAGACCAAGAACTCTTTTTCCAGTCTCCATCTGTTAAATGCTTGTTCAAGCCTAGACTTAGTAGTGCTTAAAAAATAAACTAATCGACTGAATTCATAGATAATTGATTATGAAGATGTTCAAGACCATACACATTTGTCCCAAATCACTTGAGAGGACGGAGTATGATCCAAAAAGTCAAAGACAAAAACAGATTGCTTAATATGTAGCATTCAAACTTGGTAATTGAACAAATTAAACAAAATTAATCCAAATATATCAAAATAGTACTTACTGTAAAGGGTTTTTCTACGATGATGACAGATGGCACTTTCGTTGCTTTAAGTTCAATCTCCCTTTGTGTAATGAGCTACACAAGGATGAAAAAGGTAATTAGATGCTGAAGAAACAACACAAAACAGGCCAAGAAGGTTAGGTTGCATAACAGGTCAAACACATAACAGGTCCAACCTCTACAAAGTGTAAACCATAAGCCAAAACACGGAACCCATACAACAAAACCCACAAAAATTGTACGTTTCTATCTTTCTTTATTGTAGATATAATTAAAGACATAAGACACATCAAATTCTTGATTGAATTTTAACTGACCCATGTATACTGCATAACAAAATGGTGGTTTGGATCAATGGCTAATAAAAAAAGATTGAAATTCATATAATTAAAAGGGTAAATTTGTCATTAAATGCAAAATGCTAAAAAAACAATATCTATGATTTTTTAAATTTTGTTTGGTTATCATATGATATTTAACAAATTAGCACTAGTATAAATGAAATTCTCCCGACAAAAATCGAAACAGGTCAAGATAACCCAGAGTGTTTCTACGACTAATTTATTTAACTTTATGTATGACTGGCTAAATATATCTGCAACAACAATAACAATATAATAATAATGATAATAATAATACCCAAAATAAAAGAAAAAATAAGGGACTAAAGATGTTAATACAATTAGGGTTATTAGACTTCAATAATCTTAACTTTCACTTATTGACCAGGATTAATCCCAACTCATAAAATGTTTACAGACACTCCAAACTTTAACCTTATTTTCCTCCAATGATCCTTACTAACTGAAAGTTAACCCTGATAGTTTTTTTGATGAAAATGTGGTCACCTTTGAGATTATTTTCAACTCTGCCGCCTTTAGACAATCATCACTTATACTTGAATCAAAAAACCGTCCAGGTAAAGTAAATTTTCATGATTAAACTTCCCTTTTTAATTGCTTTTCGGGTGGAATACATGCGAGTGAAGTTTTTGAGTTCAAACGATTTTTTAAGTGTATTACTTTATTAACTTTACGATGACAACTCTATTAAGCGTGAATGCTCTGGATATACATACGTATAGTCGGTACCCATTATATTTGGCTGGATTGCAAGCATTCAATGTGCTTCATAGTGAACTTCCACTCGAATGTGTTATATAAGTTAATGAAGGTTCTCTTGGTGGTAAACCCAATCAGATTTAATATGTGTTCAATTATTATTATCTATATAATAGTATAACTTCTTAGCTACAAGGAAGTTTTAGAATCTTTAAAATTAACCATAAAACTACTTTCTATAAAATTGACACAGAGACCATAAACCTGAGTTCCTCCGCTAGTTTATTTATTAATAAATTATGTGAAGATTTTTGTGTAATTATCATGAACTCACTGGCTTTATGCTACATATAATTTGAGCATGCATTTCAGGAACCCATAGACTACTTTGAAGATAGTAGGGATGAAAGTGTGAAGAATTTTAAAGTCTTTGTTGTTTGTAAGATTTAGTAGGTGTTTACAAAGAATTAACGTGAAGACTAAATCTTAGTATAAATTTATTGAAGTTTACTTTTGTATCAAATGAATTAGTCTTTACTTTTGTATTGTTACAAAAACATGTATTAATATAATTTAAAGCTTTTTGTCGTTAGTATGTGCCAGTCGGTAACCTTAGGCCCCATCTGGGGGGTAAAGGGTAGGGGGCTGGGGGTCGGGCGGGGGGCGGGGGGGGTTGGGTGGGGGGCGGGGGGCGGGGGGCAAAGGGAGGCGGCGGGCAACGGGGGGCGGGGGGCAACGGGGGCGGGGGGCAACGGGGGGGGGGGGGGGGGGGGGGGGGGGGCGGGGGGCAACGGGGGGCGGGGGGCAACGGGGGGCGGGGGGCAACAGGGGGAGGGGGGCAACGGGGGGCGGGGGGCAACGGGGGGGGGGGGCAACGGGGGGTAGGGGGGCAACGGGGGTTAGGGGGCAACGGGGGGTAGGGGGGCAACGGGGGGTAGGGGGCAACGGGGGGTAGGGGGCAACGGGGGGTAGGCGGGTAGGCGGGGGTAACGGGGTAACGGGGTAACGGTTAGGATCAAAGAGCTCAAACACACGAACACAATCACGAGAACAATAATCAAAAGCAATAAACGAGACACGAGATTTATAGTGGTTCGGTTACGGTGTGTAACCTACGTCCACTTGGGGCAACTAGGGTTTTTCTTTTATTGAGGTGTTAAAGGTTTACAAGTACAAGAGATATATTTATACTAACTAGACAATTAGGGTTAACACTCTTTGCCTAAAATAGCAAACTGGGCTTTAGGGGGCCGTCCGTTAATCTCCTAATTCTGTCTTCAGTTAATACCGGGCCCACCCGAGATGGGTCGGAGCCCACAACTTAACAGTAAGGGGTAAGGGGTAAGGGTAACGGGGTAACGGGGTAACGGGGTAACGGGGTAACGGGGTAACGGGGTAACGGGGTAACGGGGTAACGGGTAAGGGGTAAGGTGTAAGGGTAACACTAACACTAACAATAACAATAATAATAAGATTAATAATAATAATAATAATAATAATAATAATGATAATGATAATGATAATAATAATAATAATAATAATAATAATAATAATAATAATAATAATAATAATAATAATAATAATAATATTTAAGGATAAGGGTTATGTTGAAGCAAGCCAACTTACATTACCAATAATCTGTTGTGTTTGCAAGCGCCCAGGTTCACCCAAATTTGTACGCCATGTTATCTGAAGTTTGCCAAGAACATTACTCCCCTCAAATTTCATTGGTGTGGATCCATCCAACAGTGATTTTAACTGGTAGAGATAATTGTAAATTCCGCCACCATTTTTAATTAGAATGGGTGGTTTGAATCTCTCTCTGTTATGATCCAGAATTATAGTAAGATGTAAGTTGAAGATATATGATAAAAATAAGAGTTGGTTGTATAGAAAGCTAGAAAAGATGGAAAGTTCATCCCAATTACTTGTGAATGGGTCAAATAAAAATTTAGTTAATGGAACATGCCAAATCTGACCAACAGCCCCAATTGTATTTTTAAGACATACAACACCCTTATTTGCTTCATACTAAAAAACAACTTATTATATTATCATATATAATTGTGATTATATTTAATAGACAAAAAGTGTTTATGATGAAACTTGCTAGCACTAAAAATGACATGTTTTGACCTCTTAACCCATAATCACCCATCTTACCAAGTCTAAAAAGTAACCTTCACTTGATAACTACAAATTCAATGTTCTAAGATAAATTTACTATGCAACCTTGTTAAAACACTCTTCTCAGAAGGGTGACTGTCAGCTTTAGTAATATTGCTCTCCAGTTTGAAGTAGGCTCAAAATCCACTTGGTCCATGTACAGGTTTGATTTTGTATTATTTTCTAAACAAGCCTCCAAGTATGTAGTTTCCTGAGATGGAGACAATGAATGATCACAAGAAAATCTCATTAAACAAATATTAGAGTTGATTATGGTTGTGAAATAGTAATACTAATCATTTTGTATATAATAATATAAGAAGACATTTTTAATCCCTAGTAAATGCAAGTTTATTTGTCGTTATATCATGGAGTCTCATGTGCATAAACATATTCACTAAAGGGGATGGAATCATACGTAGATGTTCCTAATCTTTAATACACTATCTTTCTAAATAACATCTTATAAATTTTTAATGTTTAGAACCATAAACATGACAATACAAAGAAAGCAAAATCTTTTTTGTAGTCGAGATGGTAATTCGACTCTTTACTTAATTAACGGGTCGATTTGGCTATGTTAATTTCAAATAGACCAAATGGGCATAATAAAAAGAACAAATAAACAAGCAATGAGTTCAAAGGGTCAAAAACTGCACCAAGTGTGTGTAGCGCATACAACCTACCAAATTGCTTCATTGAAAAAAAATAGATTATCATTGTATAAGTATCAGACACATTCTTTATAAAAATGGATTGGACAAAAGAAGTTATTGATTTAGCCACCCCTACATGTACCTTTCTTGAAATTCTAAGACATTTACACAGGCTGATTAAGGACTTACACCAGTCAACCTACCTTCACAACACGGACCTGTAATAAAAGCAAGCAACATATGAATTTATGGAAAACGAGATATTAGCATGACTTATTTTAATATCTAACATTTTCTTAGGCTATATTCTAGAGGTTAAGAGTAGTACCTTTGTCCTGACAGAAAGTGGATTTGAAACCATAAACTTGAAATACTGTGGAAGATATTTGCGCTCAGCATCACCATCACTATATTGTGCAGTGCAGACCAGACTGAAGATTTTTGAAGCAATAGTTGATGATGAGATTATAATAAAATTACATGATAACATAAAAGCAAAACATGTTTGAAACTTCAAATATGGCATCATCTCAGTACTGGAGGTAGTGATATGTGCTTCTAGGGTTTCATAACATGTTTTGGTTTATTAGATAATATAACCTAGCATGTACAAGCTGAAGTTTGTCAAATTACTGATGGGTGTGATGCTGGGAACAAGGAATGATGACCAATCGACAAGGTTGAACTGGTGATCATGTAGACTCGAAATGATACTTTGATTCCAAATCATGTTATGTGCGGCTCTAGAATAAATTACCTAGAATTAATCAAGGTTAAAAAACATACTAGTGTGTGCCAAGTTGGTTTGCGGACTAGAAGCAATCAACTATAGTTAAGCAAACTGTTGAAGCATATTATACCTTTATGATACTCCTTGGTAATGTATAAGTGTGATTTTAGTCTCCCATTGAAATAGATGCAATCAAGAATAGAAACATGAGCAGACTAGCAGCTATGGTGGTGGCAAACATAGTAAACGTGATGACTGGTCTAGGTTACTGTTAGAAACTAGAACAAGAGCAGTAACAACTCTTCAACAGAAAAAAAGGGTTCCTGCGAGATTATGGTGGTGGCAGACGACGAACAGCAGCGGCAATTACAGGTGTTTAATCGCACTTAAACCGTGATGAATGCGATAAGAATTTGACTAAAATCCGGCAAGCCATTGGATCTCACGTGCCACTAGTGGCGGACTTGAGGCAACATGTAGCGGCGCATACAATGTTGGTTCGACATATGGACAGGTGGAGCACGTAGCACGAACCTAAACAAGGATAAGAGCACGGAACCACAACCCAAATATAGAACAAGGAATCAGCTCTTAAAAGCATGTGGGCTAGGGAGTAAAAGTATCTGAGAAAACACATCTAATGATTTACTATAATACTATAGAGTCAGTACATCCAAGAAGGAAACCCTAAAGAAGCATAACTGGGTCCTAGGCAAAAATTAATAAATGTCCTAATGCAATATATACAACTAATAGTGTTAAGCAATCACCTCAAGCCTAGTTTAGGAGATTCGATGTTATGATCACAATCTTGGATACCGTTCATAGGATGCTAACTCTAATGGAGATCCCACAAGTAGGTGATCCCCTACCGATTATTGTGTTTATTAGGTGCAATCGTGTGTCATGGAAATGCAAGAAGCAGAGTGTTGTATTTCGGTCGAGTGTAGAATCACAGTACAGGGCTATGGCATGGACTCCTTTTAACGCTTTTGGATCCACAATCTAATTCGTGACATTAGGTAGTTCACAAACACAAGTAGGCGATCCCCTTACTGATTATTGTGTTTATTGGGTGCAATCATAGGACATGGAAGAACAAGAAGCAGAGTGTTGTATTTTAGTCAAGTGCAGAATCATAGAACAGGGCTATGGCATAGAATACATGTAACTCTTTGGATCCGCAATATGATTTGTGATACAGGGTTATTCACAAAATCTAAACCAATGAATCTTTGGTGTGATAATGTAGCAGCTATTTACATTACGAGTAACCTAGTATTCTAAGAAAGAACCAAACATATTATAGTACATTGTCACTCTACTTGAGAGAAGCTTAAAGAAGGGACTGATTTGCCAGATTTGTAAGCTAGACAAAAATCACTTAGCTGCATTCATCACGGTTTGGATCCGCAATCAATACCCCACATGTCAAAATCAAAAATCACTTAGCCGATGCATTCACTGTAGCCTTACCCGCAAGTTGGCTTTTCCAGATTTGTAAGCTAGACATGATCAATTATGCTTTAGGTTGGGGTTGTTAAGGATCAGGCTTTCACACACACACACAAACAATCTCCTGTGAGTAAATAATGAACACGACACACAAGATTTAGAGTGGTTCGGTCAATGTGACCTACGTCCACTTTGCTGCAACTAGGTATATTATTAATCAGGTGCTCACAGAATTACAAGTACAATGATACCATTATATAGAGACTAATCTAGGGTTAGGAAACTTAATCCCTAAGTTAGGCCCAAGCCCACATAGAACCCATTAGGGCCGGCTGCCACTAACGAGCCTACAACCCAACAATCTCCCACTTGGAGGCTCGAACTACACTCCACTGTCGCCATCATCTTGAACATCTTGTAATCTTCCTTAACACTAGTTGCAGCCGCCTTCTCTTCAATTAGCCTGAAGGCCCGTTGAAGCTCCCACTGAGCTTCAACTCACCAGTCACTATCAGTGACTCATTCTCTGTCTCTGTTGGCTCCCACTGAAACGAACTGCCGGACCCTGAGAAATCCTGAGAACAAACACTCTCCGAATAAAGCAGATAATCCTCTAGAGAGACTTTGACACCTGGAATACTGGTTCTCTTGACCCACCGTCTAGTTGTCCTGACTGAAGCTTTGACTGACTGACTGCCATTGCTCCCACTGTCACGACTACCCCTGAATGACCTTTCTGAACCTTTCACAGTACATTCATCCTGAATCTGACCTGAAGCTCTGGGTTTATCATCTGCAAAACAAACCTTCTTCTGCCCCTGAGATTCTGTGAACCCGACTTTGGTCTTCTTCTGAACTGGGACGGTCACTCCCTCAGACGGTAAACTAACCATGTAAAGCGAACCTCTTTTTCTTCCACGAGCTATGACAAAATTACCTTTAACAACTTTCCACTGCCCTTTCCCGAACTTAACTTCATGTCCTTGTTCATCCAACTGTCCAACTGAAATTAATCTTTTCTTCAAACTTGGAATCACTCTGACATCCTTTAAAGTCCATGAACCGACTGAAGTTTTCAAATCTATGTCACCCATGCCCGTGACCTTAAGAACTTCATCATTCGCTAGTTTTACCTTACCAAAATCACCCTTCTTCAAATTCTGCAATGCTTCACCTCTGTGGGTAGCATGAAATGAAGCACCAGAGTCCATAACCCAGGAATCCACATTGTTCTCCACGCTACAGATCAAAACATCATCATCTGCGTAGTCTCCTACAATGTTAACTTCTTTCTTAGACTTAGACTTTGGGCACTGATTCCTAAAGTGCCCTTCTTCTTTACAATTCCAACATACCACATCCTTACGAGTCTTAGACTGACTCCTCCTCCTGCCCTGACGACTTCCACGTTCATTGTTTCTTCCCCTGCCCTCTGTACTCAACAAAGAACTTGAAGATTCACCTGAAACTTTACGTCGTGCATCCTCTCCTGTAATAAGATCCCGCATCTTACCAAACGTAAATTTGCTAGTATCAGACGAGTTACTAACTGCAGTTACGGTTCCGGACCAACTCTCAGGTAATGAGGATAATAAAAATAGGGCTTGAACCTCATCATCAAATTTAATGTTCACAGACACTAAACGAGTCAAAAGTGAGTTAAGCTTATTGATGTGATCTGTTACCGAGTCACCTTCTTTCATCCTAGTATTCACAAGTTCTCGGATCAGATAAACCTTATTTGCTGCAGAAGGCTTCTCATACATGTTTGATAATGCTGTCATCATATCACTAGCTGTGGTCTCCTTCTGGATGTTATACGCAACATTCTCACACAAAGAGAGCGTTATCACTGCCCTAGCCTTTTTATCCATCCTATCCCAATCAGCTTGTGAAGTCTTTTCTGGTTTTATACCTTCAAGCACTATATCTAAATCTTTCTCACAAAGAACTGCTTCAATCTGCATCTTCCACCAACCAAACTTGTTCCCGTCAAACTTCTTAATCGTTAGTTTCCCGTCTTCTGCCATTATTCCAACCTTCAATTGAAACACTGAACCAACAGCAAAAAAAAAAAAAACAGCAGCAGCTATTTCAACCCAAATCAGACCCAATCAGCAGCTATTTCAACCCAAATCAGACCAATCAGCAGCTATTCAACCCAAATCAGACCAATCAGCAGCTATTCAACCCAAATACGAGCCAACAGCAACAGAACAAACAGCAGCAGCTGTTTCGGCGGTCGCAGGATGAATCCCGGCGGTGGTCGGCGCTGGATTCCTGAAATCGGTGGCGGTGGCGGCGGTTTAGGGTTCGCCGGAACCCTAATCGGCGGCGGCGGCGGCGGTCGAGTGCTGGGAAGGCGTCGCCGGAACCCTAATCGGGGTTTGGCGGCGGCTGGAGGCTGTTGCGGTGGCGCCTGAACCCTAATCGGGTCAGGCGGCGGCTGTAGAAGGCAGAGGTGTGTCGCCGGAACCCTAATCGGGGTTGGCGACGGTGGCAGCGGGCTGCGGCGGCGGTACGGCGGCGGCGGCGGTACGGCGGCGAGATGCTGAAACCCTAGTTCGGTGGTGGTGTTTGTACTGATCTTGAGCCTAAACTGGCTCTGATACTAGTTGTTAAGGATCAGGCTTTCACACACACACACAAACAATCTCCTGTGAGTAAATAATGAACACGACACACAAGATTTAGAGTGGTTCGGTCAATGTGACCTACGTCCACTTTGCTGCAACTAGGTATATTATTAATCAGGTGCTCACAGAATTACAAGTACAATGATATCATTATATAGAGACTAATCTAGGGTTAGGAAACTTAATCCCTAAGTTAGGCCCAAGCCCACATAGAACCCATTAGGGCCGGCTGCCACTAACGAGCCTACAACCCAACAGGGGAGTGTTAGATTATATAGTCCAATATGTAGCTCAATTGCCTTAGGGTTTATTGGGAGTGGTCTGTCAACAAGGGATTAAAGAATACGTATTCAACGTGATAAAGATGAGCATGAAGAAGATTTAGATTGAGTTATGTTGAGGGAGATGAAACTATGGTGGGTTACAATGACGTTTAGCAATTATGGTTTGGTGTAACATTAAGTATGTTTTTATGGTTTTAATGTTTTAACTATGTTTTAAGTATGTTTTATAATTATGTTTTTTGTGTTTTAAGATTTACAAGTATAAAATGTTATGTATGTTATCTTTTAGTATTTTTTATTAATTTCAGTGCCTCGCATACGTGAAGCTCTCGCCTCACACCTCGGCTTTGAGACCTAAGCGCTTCGCAGCGCCTCACGCTTTTTAAAACCAAGGTATATACTGATATACATAATTCTATATAATGTAAGAATCACAAGAAATACACCAACCTGACTATAAAGACAATAAGAATCTTTCTGAAACCAAAAAAAAAAAGTTTAAAAAGGCCTATGCATTAAAAAAATGGACTTCAAACAACTTTCTACTGCCCATTCCCCATTCAGAAACTTTTAACCCGTTTAAACAGTTTGAGCCATGACCATTTTGAGAAAAAGCATAACCCAAAACAACCCACTTATGAATTAATGGGGCAAAATTCCCACCTGTACTTCATATATATAACTTACGTGTGTGCACCAAGCTCCTTAACATCATGTTCAACAATGAAATCATAGCGTCCTCCAGCTCTTATTGTTTCAACTGGTGTTTTAGTTGTATCTAAAAGCAGTATTCTTTGCCTTTCTGTTTGTATTTCCGCCTGTGGTCAGATTGGTCAGGTCAATACTTGCATAAACGTTTTCTGCCTCAAATAGATATATTAATACATTTTATTGGTTTTAAGCATGGCTGTAAATTTTGAACCAATTAAGAATCGCCATACAAATAAGGTAGCTAATGAATATTTTATAAATGTATTCCAACTTTTTATACCATGTTATCAATATGTACACAAAAAAAACAAAAGATAAGCTTTCCAATTATGCATAAAGCAATATATACTCATACCAATCACAAGAAACGTTCTTGTGATCCCATTAGTCATTTATATGACATTACTAAATACCAAGAGAAGAACATCTTTACTCATGCGTCTATAAATAAGCTTGGTCAGTGAACTATACTCAAAACTGAGAAAAAACATTAACAGTGATCTAAACTTATTTGTAAAAATCATATACTAGAAGTTAGTTCCTCGACAAGATGGAAATTAAAAAGGTAGGTTTTAATCCTCAACACCTTTCTTTTCTACAGCAGTCTGCATAAAAGTTTTAACAATGAAAGAGAAAAAAAAGTACAAAATTAGCACACTGAACATGACACCGTCTTTTATTAAGTGACAACTATTTTTATCAAGACTGAAGTTCAAACTCTCTGTAAAAACATTATAAGCTCCTAAACACGCTATATGAAAGCTCAAATTAGCAAAATACAGTAGCAATTAAAGATAAACAACTAAAACTAAATTCTCAATAGAGAAACATCACCTTGATTATAATGTCCCTCACTTCAAAACTGGAGCTGTTGTTGATGCTTATATAACTGCAAAACGTTTCTCCAAGATATATGGCACTGCAAAAAAAAATACACACGCCATAAAACCAAATTATGAGGCCTTTAATCATGTAGAATTTATGTTAGACATTTTAAGAAAGATGGGTGTTATGAAGTTTGAGGTTCACTAGACTAATTTTGCAAACTAAAAAATCACACAAGCTCTTCGAAACAGCAACAGCTTGACTCTATAGTGGTTGTTCATGCATTTTAAAGCAATTATCTTAGAAATTGTGACGTCAAAAAAAATTAGTTTTTAGTGTTTGGTGACTTATTTCTGCTTCTGATTATGTGAAATTGAAGATATTTCGGGGTCAAAATAATCAGTTCCCATGCTAAGCGCAACTGATGAATGGTGGATTACAGTTTTCTATGCACCATTTTATACACTTATAAAATGTGTTACTTTGTTAAAAGTCAAGAATCTGCTAGACATTGACACCATCAAGAGCGATTAGTGTTTCAATAGGCAAAAGCTCATACAAACACATCCCCTACATCAGCTCTTAATGTGACAAGCTATCATCAGATGATTGTAAATTTGTAATCATAGAATTTGAAAAACACATGGAAACATCCCCTAACTTAGAAATGGAAAGTAGCGGTGTGGTTAACAGTGAGTCTTACCCGAATGACTGAGGGAGCACAAGCGTACCGGGAAGGCCCATGGAATCGGAAGGATCATGGCGGAGAAGGAAGCGATTAATGTAGGTGAGATCTGTGGAGGAGGAGTCGATGCTGGCGGTTTGAGATCGGAGGAGCTGAGGGTCGTCCGATAGATCCTCGCCGACTATCACATCGGAAAGCTCAAACCGGAGGGGGGTTTCCACATGGAACGTTGGCCGGCATAGCCGCATCACCCTGAACGCTAGCGACTGCGACGACTGCGTGCTGCTCATCTCTCCCTCTCTACAAGTTGAATGTACGAGAGATCAGGAAGAAGCCCGATTGTTTATTATGCTATATATGTTAGTGGGTGTTTGGCTCTCCATTTGAAGAGTCTTTTTTAGCTTTTTTAAGGAGAAAAATTGACCAAAATGTCCCTCAATAAGTTAAAAATTTTAGTTTATTGACTTATTTAAGGGGTATTTTTGTCTTTTTACCCCTTAAATAAGTTAAAAGGAGAAAAAAAAAGGACTCCCAAACACCCCCTTAAAGGGGCTCTTTGGGATTGTTTATTTAGAACAACTTTTGACTTTTGAAATGATGAAAAGATCAAAATGTCCCTCCAAAAATCATCAGAAGTTAAAAGTTGTTCTAAATAAGCAATCTCAAACAGCCTCTAATTTAGGAACCGAATGAACGGTGCTAGTTAAAGGTACAAGCAGCAGCAAAAAGACTTTTTTGTTGTGTTTCATTAGGACAGAAGAGTGCGATAAGGACGCTGACAAAGAGTGTTCTAGAGAAGTAGGTGGTGGCCACCACCTCCACCATCACCATCGCTTGCCATCTGATGGTCCTAGGTCCACCATCATCGATTCATGTAGTTTCAAGTTCAATCGACTTCGAACATATTTTTCTATTTTCTTTTTAGGGCTAACAAAACAGTGTTGTTTGTTTATCTTTTCTTTTGAATGTTTGCGCCATATCAAGGTGGAGTTACGAAGAGGTTACGGTCTGTTCTCGCCGATCTTCAATTCTATTATGTTTAATTGATGTGGCTCATAACTTTTTTAGGATGCATGTATGTTGATTTCTAGATGATTTTGTGTTTGTGTTTTATCTATTTGGTTTTGCATTTGATCACATGAAATAACTTGATGCTTCATATTTTGCAGCAAGTTGTGAGCCATCGTGTTGGATCATGATAAGGCTGGTGCAACCAAATTCACTTCATAGTCACTTTTGGTACTACATCAAAGGGCTTCCGAAGTCAAGCAAGAGATCTTCCGAGAGTCTAAGGAACAACAGCTGAAGATATCTTCTGAAGGCAAAAGCTGAAGTCAACTGCTGATGACAACAACTGAAGCCAACAGCTGAAGATATCTTCCGAAGACAAAGTCTGATGAAAGAGCTGAAGACAAAGTCTGAAAGCTTCCGAAGACAAAGTCTGATGAAAGAGCTGAAGACAAAGTCTGAAAGCTTCCGAAGACAAAGTCTGATGAAAGAGCTGAAGACAAAGTCTGAAAGCTTCTGAAGACAGAGTCTGATGAAAGAGCCGAAGACAAAGTCTGAAAGCTTCCGAAGACAAAGTCTGATGAAAGAGCTGAAGACAAAGTCTGCTTCCGAAGACAAAGAAGACTCCAAGCTTCGGAAGAAGCAGTCTTCCGAAGTGTAAGTGCCTTCGGAAAGAAGTTATACTTCTGAAGCACTTTATCATTCGGAAGACAATGCTATGTCCAGCAGATAAAGGTATGGTCCCTGTCAGTCCGCATGCAGACCTCTGACACCGCATGGGTGACACAGCATGGGTTCTTCCTAAAGGACCATGCTGTTGACCATACTTTATTCTACTGCTCACCTTTTGATGATAGTACACGTTACCAACCTTAGTTGGTAGCATGGGTAAGTCAGGGACATGTCCTGACTACCCACTCTCAGGCATGCAAAATGTCTGAAAGACCTCACCTAGAATCTTGTAGTATAGATGTAAGGTTAGAGGTGTCCAGCTGGAATCAAAGTATTCCCGGCTGTAGGTAGTATTATATATATCTTCTCCCTGTAACTCTTTAGATAAGCGATTTTGAGTCCAAGCGTCTTGTAATCCTTTGAGTTGAGAAGCAATATATAAAAGTACCTTGAAAATTACTTGCTGTGTTAATTTTCTTACTGCTTGTTACTTGTTATATTGTGATCAACTCTTCCTAAAGACTGCTTGCCGAGTGTTGATTCACAGTGAGTTGAGAGAAAAACCACCCGAAATCGATCCTGCACATCGTCTAACAGATGATATAATTGAATGGCTTCCCGTCAACAGATAATCACTTATATTTGAAGACATCTACATTAAATTAGTAAATTTTAAAGATTTAAATAATTGCTTGGTGTTTTGGACAGGTAGTTATCAACACTAAGTTACAATAAGGTCATCAACAAGCCACAACAAATAGGGACTAATCAAAGGTTTGCTACTGTTGGATCTAGATAGTATAGGTCTAGATCATTTTGTATAGGCTTAGAACTTTAATCAAGTCTTGTAATTAATAATTGTAACTGTCAATTATATATGTATATATGTGCATTGAATCTATAGGTTAACCCATATATATGTATGTTGCATTGTGATTGTTGACAGGCAAAATCAATATACTTGGTAGGATTCCTGAAATTGACCAAGTGTAAGAAACATCTACGGATGAACATTATTGTTAATCCGTAGATATGGATCTTACAAGACCACATCACGTGAAGATTCCTGCGGATGATCAAGGATTGCATGAAGTGAAGACTTCTACGGAAGACAAACTTCCTACGGAAGAACAACACTTCTACGGAAGACCAAGACATCTACGGAAGAGCAAAACTCCAGCGGAAGACAAGGCTCCTGCGGAAGATCAGAACACCTGTATGATTTCTAATATCAACAAGTCAAACAAGTCAACCAATCAATAACAAATCCCAAGAGATCCGGTGTTTCCTTAACTGACTCAAACCGTCTATAAATATGAGTCCTAGGTTTCACATCTCGGGTAACACAACCAAGCAATATTACGGCAGTCAAGTTACATCATCGTGCAACCCTAAGCGCCGTCACATCAACAACAACATTATTCGATTCACAGAAATCTTTGTTCATAGTCATTCATAATTATTCTTTTGTAATCATTACTTAATCATCAATGAAATACATTTGAATAATTATTGAGTTTGAATTTACCGTGTTTTTGTGTTTGTGTTCATCAATAATCATTAATACAATTGAACGTCAATTAATGATAATTTCGCGATCATTGATTTGATTTATTTTAATACTGATAATTTCTAAATTGAGATCCTTGGATTCACAGGTGGTATCAGAGCCAAGTGCTAATTGATTTAGATCAATTGATCTATCAGTATTAAAATTGTTTAATTGTGTTTTAAACAATTAATTTTATGACTTATCATTCAGAAAGCATACTCTCATTGTTTGTTTGATTTAGATCTATATTCAAATTAATTGAATACTAGATCTGAGTCTTTGATAGGTTTGTTCCATTTAACATTCAAGGTTTCATTCATAACTTTGCATTAAACATGAGTACTTTTGGTGGAGGATCATATCAACCACCAAAGTTGGAAACCAAAGCTGATTTCAAATCTTGGAAGATCAAGTTCAGGAATCATGTGAACTACACAGATTCTGACTTGTGGGAGTCCATCACTGAAGGTCCTTATATTCCACCCACTCTTGGGCCGGATTATAATGACAAGAATCAGCCTATCAGCACAAAGGACTTGTCACCTGATGATGTCAAGAAGGTTAAAGTCGATATTAAAGCATACAGTTTGCTTAGTATGGCTTTGCCTGAAGAGATATTAATCAGGTGTGAGAACTATAAAACAGCAAATTCCTTGTGGAAGATACTCCACACTCTCTGTGAAGGGAGTGATGAGATCCGAAGCATAAGGAAAGACACCCTCAGATAACAATATGAAACCTTTCATCATATTGAGGGTGAATCAATTCCTCAACAACTCCATAGATTTATGCAACTTGTTACCGAGATGAACATCTTGGAGTTGAAGTATACTACTGAGGAACTCAACAAGAAAATGCTCCACTTGCCTGAAAGTTGGAAGCAGACTGTATCCATGTTCAAGAACACCATAGATCTTAAGACAACTGGTCTGGATACTCTGGTTGCTAAAGTAGAAGCACTTGAAATGGATGAACAGTCAAGAAACAAGAGTGTGAGAACTCATGTCTCACCTTATCACTTCAAAGAAACAAAAAATGCTGGAAGTGCATTTATTTCAAATCATGATGGTGATAACTCTTGTACTTTGAGTGATGATGAAGAGGAAGTTAGTTTCTATGCCTCCAAACCCACTAAGAAATCATCTCAAAGTAAGACTCAAAAAGAAAAAGGAAGATCTGCTGAGAAAAGAGAAACTACAGCAACAGCAAAATCTTCTCAACAAAACAATCAATCAGAACCAATAACTGTGATATTGGATTCTGAAGAACAAAAAGCAGCCTTTGCAGCTTTTAGTTCTAGCTTTCAAGCATATCTGGGAAGCTCACTTACATCAGCAAACATTTGCCAACAAGACTTGGAAAAACTACATCCCGATGTAGTGGAAGAGATGGATCTACAATGGCAGATGGCAATGATTGCTTACAGAGCTAAGCAATATCTGCGGAGAAACAAGAATCTGGCTGCAGCTAGTAAAACATCAAAGATTGGTGTTGACAAGTCCAAAGTTAGATGTTTCAAGTGTAATCTCTATGGACACTTCTCTAGAGAATGCAATCAACAATCATCTCAGCAGCATCAGCAGCAGCAGCATCAGCAGCATCAACAACAGCAATATCAGCATCAGCAATCAAACTCTCAAAGATCTCTGCACAGACAACCTCAGCTGACAAATACATCCCCACCAGCCACAAATGAATCAGCAGGACCGAGCAATTCTAAGGAGTCAGGACTGATCATACTTCAAGATGGAACATGTGACTAGAGTATGTATGAGAAGGAAGTCTTGGAAGAGAATCAAGCATTAATGGCACATATGGAAAACAAAGTTCCTCCTGTGGCCAGAGAGGTAAAAGACAGGTTATGTTCATCAACATGTGTTGAGGAAGTTGAACGTTACAGAGTCCATGCTCAACAATTGGCTGACAAAGTAAAAGAAACAATGATTTTGAATGAATCCCATTTAAGAGAACATAAACTATATCAAATCAAAATTAGTTCTTTGCAAAAGGATTTAGAAAAATATGTTTCTGAAAATTACAGCCTCAAAGCCCAAGTTGAGCATCTGACCACTTCCTTAACAAAATCCATGGCTGATCATGCATCTACTGAAGTGAAACTTCAGAAGTTTCAACTATCATCTCAGCAATATGAGAAGTTGTTAAACTCTTATATTGAATCAAAGAACAGGTATGGGTTGGGTTATAATGTTGTTGCACCACCTATTAATGATAACTACATAACTTTACCTGAAACAATGACAAACACTTTGTCAAATCATTTTGTGCCAAGCACAAAAATTGATATAAAAACAAGTCAAATAAACATAAACAATGAAGTTGAGATGAGTGAAACTGAATCTACTAAATCAGAACCAGTAAAACATAATGACTTAGATTTTGATTATGATAAATGTGATGACTTGGATGATTCTGATGAACATGATACTGATCAACTGAACATTGGTAAGAATGTTCAAGTTGAAACTGGGCTTCCCCGAGTTCTTGAAGAATCAAAACTGCAGTATCCTCCAAAGCAACGAAACATGCTGAAGACTATCAGCAAAAGGATTGCTGAACTGAATGAAGGACTTCAAGAACTGAACCTTCACAAAGTTGATAACTGCGGATCAAGGGAGGAGGTACCTTTATCCCATTCAGATAAAGGTAAGAAGCAACAAACTTCAACCAAGCACAAGAAAAACTCAAATGTTGAAGATCTTCGGAAGGAAAAATCTGAAGATTCCGTAGAACATCTGCGGAAAGCAAAAACAGCCAAATCCGTAGAACATCTGCGGAAGGGTAAAATAGCTGAATCCGTAGAGAAGCAACGGAAGAGTAAAGTCGAATCTACGGATGAGTTCAAAAGGACTGCCAACAAACATGACCAGAAAACATTGGATATCAAACAACAACAGGCGGCCAAAGGCAAACAAGAAACAGCTAATGATGCTCCTAGCAAAAGCAAGAAGAAATCAAGTGATCCATCAGGAAAAGAGTTAAAATCCAACAAGAACAAGAAAAAGAGCAAAAAGAAGCATCATGATGCATCATCTGAATCAGACTCTCAATCTTCAGAGAGTGACATAGAATCAAAGATGCAGGAAGATCAACAAAAGTCAAAGCAAAGATCCACAGCTGCGGATAAACCTTTGAAGAAGAAAGCACCAACTCAGTCTAAGACACCTCACAAAAAGATGGATTTGTCAGATAAGAAGACTGAAGAGATTGACGGTTTCTTTGATAACTTTGAAAAAGGAATTCCTGTGCCTCAATCAAAGTTGAAAGATGAAGTGACTTTCAAAAATACAGGAGCATCCTCAAAGTTAAAATATCAGCCAAAAAAAAGATAAGTTGAAGAAAGAATCAGATAAACAAGAAGACATCCAAACACATGAATCATCTTCAACAGAATCATCCTTACCACCATCAAATCAAAAAGAATCAACTAATACTGAAACCTCAAGATTAATTCATGAAGGAGTAACTATTGTTGACACATCTGGCAAACCCAAGACAATTAAGGCTTGGGTTGTCAATTCTAACTGATTTCTTTTTGTGTGCAGGAACAATCATGGAGAGCTGACAACAAGTGGTATGTTAACAGTGGTTGTTCCAGACATATGACAAAAAACTGTGCACTTCTCCATGACTTCAAACATAAACATGCCTCTTATGTGGCATTTGGTGGAGATAAGAAGGGAGGTAAAATAGTTGGTGAGGGAATGGTAACAAATGGTGCTTTAACATTTGAAAAAGTGAATTACTGTGAAAATTTGCAGTATAATTTACTTAGTGTATCTCAAATTTATGATCAAAGTTACACTACACTGTTTGATAACACTAATTGTTACATTCTTAAGCCAGGTTTTGCAGTTCCAGCAGACTGGATCCTTCTTAAAGCATCAAGAAAAGGAAACACATATGTTTTGGATTTGAACAACACATCACTCACAAGCCATGAGACATGCCTGCTGTCTAAGTCTTTAGAAGATGAATCACAATTGTGGCATAGAAGGCTTGTTCATTCCAACATGAAGAACATGAATAAATTGGTGAAAAATGACTTGGTCATTGGATTGCCAAAGAAAGAATTTCATTGTTCTAATCATTGTTCCTCATGTTACAAAGGAAAACAACATAGAGTGTCTCATAAATCCAAAATAATCAACACTAACACTACACCACTCAAATTGCTTCATATGGACCTCTTGGTCCAACCAATATGATGAGCATTGGAAAAAGGCAATATTGTTTGGTGATAGTAGATGATTTCACTAGATTCACATGGGTCTTTTTCTTAAAACATAAGAGTGAAACATCTGAATGGACTTTGTGATCAAGATTGAGAATCAACTTGATTTAAAGGTTAAAATTTTTAGGGGTGATAATGGAACTGAATTTGTTAATGCTGATCTGGACTCTTTTTGCAGGAATAAAGGCATAGCAAAACAATTCAGTACACCAAGAACTCCACAACAAAATGGTGTGGCTGAAAGAAGAAATAGAACTCTCATAGAAGCAGCCAGAACAATGCTAGCTGACTCTCAGTTGCCCATAACATTCTGGGCAGAAGCTGTGAATACAGCATGCAATGTTCAAAATAGGACATTAGTTGTCAAAGAACATAATAAAACTCCTTATGAGCTCTTATTTAAAAGGAAACCTTTTATAGGATATCTTAGAGCTTTTGGGTGTCATGTGTCTGTATTAAACACTAAAGAACAATTGGGAAAATTTTCTGAAAAAGCCTATGATGGTTTCTTTGTTGGATATTCATCCACTTCTAAATCATATAGGGTCTATATTCCAGAACATAACATAGTTGAAGAGACTCCCAATGTTTATTTTGATGAATCCATGTTTACAACAACTGTAAAAGGATCATCTTGGTTATTTGATATAGATGCATTAACTGAATCATTTAACACTGGATATCTGATCAATGCAGGTTCTGCGGATACATGCTATCCATTTGTTCCTCCAAGTGTGAATGACGTGCCTCTGACAGCTGACCCACCAAGGGCACAACATTCAACTTCACCTCAGCAAGAATCAAGTCAGCAGCATGAAGATGCATCCGGAGAAGCAAATCCTTCATCCGCAGCACATGTAAATACATCCGCAGATGCACCATCATCCGTAGATGTAAATACTGTTTCAACCACTGATCCTAGGAATGGGGAGGATGTGTTGAATCAACAAAACATGCCAGTTGATCAACAATGTTCATCCGTAGATGGTACTGTAACACCTACGGACGTACAAAATGCGTCCGCAGATGTTGCAGTTACTCCTGCGGAAGAACAAAATGCTTCCGTAGAACTTCCTGCGGAAGAAGAAGACCATGTAGCAACTGAAGCTCCAGCTAATCCTAATGAACATGATCCGTTTGATTACTTCATAGGTTCAACATCACAGCTGAATCCATCTGCTTCCATGAGTTTCTCAAACTTAGAGTCAACAATCCCAGTGGATGCTGTTTCAACAAGTAGAATTCACAAGTCTCATCCATCAGATAATATTATTGGAGACCTGAATGCAAGAACTATAAGGAGCAAAGGAGGAGTGGCAAACATATGCCTGTTCACCTGCTTCTTGTCTCAGACAGTTCCTGCAAACATTATAGCTGCACTAAAGGACAATAGCTGGATTGAGGCTATGCAAGAAGAACTACAACAATTCAGAAAACAAAAGGTGTGGAACCTTATAGACTTGCCTCAAGGTCAGCACCCAATTGGAACAAGATGGCTCTTCAAAAACAAGCTAGATGACAGGGGTATAATCGTGAGAAACAAAGCCAGACTTATTGCTCAAGGATATACTCAAGAAGAAGGGATAGACTATGATGAAGTTTTTGCACCAGTGGTAAGAATTGAAGCCATAAGAGTCTTTCTAGCTTATGCCTCATTCAAGAAGTTCACAGTCTATCAAATGGATGTGAAGTGTGCTTTCCTTTATGGGAAAATTGATGAAGAAGTATATGTGGCTCAACCCCCTGGATTTAAGGATCCTGACTTTCCACATAGAGTATACAAGCTTGACAAAGCTTTGTATGGTCTTCATCAAGCACCAAGGAAGTGGTATGACACATTGTCATCTTTCCTGCTGAAGAATGGATACAAAAGAGGGACCATTGATCAGACACTCTTCCTCAAACATGAACATCAAGATCTTTTGGTGGTTCAAATATATGTTGATGACATAATATTTGGATCAACCAACAAGAAACTGTGTCAAAGCTTTGAAGAGTTAATGAAATCTGAATTTCAGATGAGCTCCATGGGAGAATTGACATTCTTTCTTGGCTTACAAGTTCATCAGAAAACAGATGGCATTTTCATCAATCAAGAAAAGTACATTCATCAAATTCTAAAGAAGTACAATCTTGCTGATACAACTTCATGCAAGACACCTGCCTCAACAATAGACAAGATTGTGCCTGACCCTGCTGGAAAATCAGTAGATCAAAGATTGTATAGATCAATGATCGGTTCTTTAATGTACTTAACTGCCAGTAGACCTGACATAATGTTTGCTGTGTGTGTTTATGCCAGGTATCAATCAGACCCAAAGGAATCACATCTGAATACTGTGAAGAGGATATTCAGACATCTGAAAGGCAAACCAGCTCTAGGATTATGGTATCCAAAAGATGGAGATTTCAGTCTTTACTCCTATTCAGATAGTGACTATGGAGGATGCAACAACAACAGAAAATCAACAACTGGTGGATGTCAGTTTTTGGGACCAAGACTTGTTTCTTGGCAGTGCAAAAAGCAAACAAATGTATCTGTGTCCACAGCTGAAGCTGAGTACATAGCTGCTTCAGCTGGTTGCTCTCAAGTACTTTGGTTGCAAAACCAATTACTTGATTATGGATACAACTTCCTTCAAACACCACTTCATATTGATAATTCAGCTGCTATGTTCATCACTGCTAACCCAGTTCAACATAGTAAAACAAAACACATTAAAATCAGATACCATTTTCTGAGAGACTGCTCAGAAAAGGGTTTAATCAAGTTAGTCAAAGTGGACACAACAAATCAGCTTGCTGATTTGTTCACTAAAGCCTTTGATTCTGTTAGATTTAATTTTTTGATAGAATCTTTGGGGATGATTAACTTAAAGTAAATCATCAAAAGCATATGACTGTCCTTGTGTAGAGTAATGGGTGGGGATGATCTAAGTGTCTGATAGAATATTTGTGCATGCCTTATGTATGGGAAATGATAGTAGACTATGCTTGGCTTTCTTTAACACAAACTCAATCTGCCTTGTACAATTTTGATATGTGAATAGGTTCGTCTTGAGTGGAAACTAAGCTAAGAGCATGCCAAACTAAAAGAAACATGTATCTGTCTGTGGAAACTCCGTTTTGAGAGTCAGGAAAGTAAGTTCTCTCCTAATGTGACCAAATCACTTACACAAGCACAATATGTAAAATACTTTATAATCTTCATCTTTGCAAAGTTATATTCCCTTTGTTTTGTGTGAACAAAGACCTGGGGATATGATTAAAGAGTATGATCTTCATTTTCCCTCTGTTTTGTGTAAACAAAGACCTGGGTTAAGTTCACTTCTGTTTTACGAAAGTAAAGACCTGGTGACTATGAAGATCATATCTCAGCTCTAAAAAGAATCACTTGTGATCAATTGTACATCAATTCAAAGAGCTTCAACATCAAAGCATTCATGAGACTGCAATATGTCTCAAGATAGAACTTATAACTTAATGTACATAGTCATTAAGTGTGAAAAAGTAGTGATTTGCCCACCTACGGAAGACTAACTCTAATGACAATTGAATGTGGAGCACATGACAGATACTGATTAACAAACTTCAAAACATGATAATCAGCATGCCTAGTTGATACATTACTCATGTATGAATTAATTGGATCTATATACTTATAATCAGATGTGAAGTAGATCAAATAATCAACATCAGCAGAAACCAAGAGTCATAGTATGATCCCTCTATATGCATGCATGCAATTGTTTACGTCAGAGGTTTAACTTGTCCTCCTAACTGATTTTCTCTCATTCAGACGGTCATATGCCCTTCATGCTTGTTTACAACTTAAATTTATGATGAATGCAACAGTTTAACATTAATCACAAATTTAGGGGGAGTATTCATGCATGAAAAACAATAAAAACCTGTTAATTCAGTGTGAAGGAATTGGACACCCAGACACTTGCTTTCTTGTACTTAATTGCCATGCAAACAAAGTCAACAATGTCCAACATCAACACATGATTCTACTTGGTAGACATCATACATTTAAAGTTTGAGCAAAACTTTAAGTTTCGCAGAAGTTTCAGTAATACTTCTCATCCGTAGGAGTAATAGTGAAATTTCTGCATCCGCAGAAGTTTCAGTAATACTTCTCATCCGTAGAAGTAACAGTGAAATTTCTGCATCAGCAAAAGGAACAGTAACTGCACAATCGTAGAATTGATAAAACTACGGATGTGATAGTAACATTAAGAGTATAATTCATAGAATGGTAATCTATGAATAAGATGCTATGTTGCATTTGATTTTCAACTAAGGCATCCGCCGATGTTATAACATCCGCAGATGTTAAGGTTCCGCAGATGTTCTGCGGAAGAAGCACTGCACCCGGAAATAAACTTGGTATACGGAAAGGGACAAAGGGGAAGTGGGCCTAACATAAGGGAAGTGGACCCAACATATTTAATAAAAGAAATTAATGTGTTCGATTATAAATAAGGTTTTTGACTCAGAATTCATTAATCACTTTTTCAGAGCACATTTTCAGTTTCTAACCTAGAAAAACGCCCATTTTCCCCCTCATTCAAACTTTCAAAAATCCGTCCCAAGAAAAGCATAAACAAAATTATCAAGTAATCGATTATCATTATTGCGAAGGTAAATCATGTTCTAATCTTTAGTACGGAACTGGTTAATCTGTGATTGTCATTAAAACGATTCGACTTCGTGCGAGTTACATTTATGCTAAATCGATTTTTGTTGTTTACAGATGGTAAACAGATTCGCAAAGGAACACAATGTGTGCGCGTACTTAAATGCTGATGATCCTGCTGCTGAAGGATGTCGAGATATCATCAGATATCTTCGACGGTCCAGGCTCTTCTATGCATTAACGGCAGAGCCTGTGATTCATCAGACACACATAATCGACTTTTGGAACTCTCCGCGAGTTGAACAAGAAGGAGATTTTGAAGTTATTGTTGCTGAGATCCTGACTGAGAGAATACGGATCAATGAAAGCACAATCAGAAGATGTCTGCAATTGGGTGATCGAGAGATTGGGCACCCTGATGTATTCGAAAATGAATATATTGAGAAGGTGTTTAACCTGATCGGATATGATGGCGACTTCGATAGAGGGGAGATAAAGAAGGGTAGGCTGTGCAAGCCATATCGATTCCTATGCCACACCTACCTGAAGTGCATATCCAACAGAAAGTCAGGGCTTGACAGGTTTTCTTGACACATCTCTTCAGGAATCATTGGAATTTTTGAGGTTAGAACCTACAACTACTCTAAGTACATTTTCAACTGTCTCTGTGATCAAGTCAAATTACAAAGGAATGATAAAATGTACATGTTCCCAAGATTCTTACAACTGGTGATCAACTCTGAACTTCCAAGGCTTGCAAGAGAAGGAGAAGTGTTTTGTGCAAGCACACTTGGGAAAATCTGTGCTAAACAAAATTAGTGGGAAGTACCAGGGTGATGACATGCCCATGTTTGCACATGTGGTGGATGCTCATGCAGATATACCTCAAGGATTGATCTGGGTAGATGAAGAAGCAGAGTCATCTGCTGAATCTGCACAAGCATCTCACTCACCAAGCCAGACACCACCACTCCAACATCAATCACCTAGCTAAACACCCCCTCATCAACCACAATCACCAGCCAACATCAACACCCAAGCCATCTCACCCATTCATCACCATGAATCACCACAACTAATATCTTCATCGTCCACCAACAACACCCAGCCTATCTCACCAACACAACACCAAGCACCATCACCAAGCACAACACAGCCAATCTCACCATCACCATCACCTTCTCATTCATCCTCATATCAACACCCAACCTCTCTCCCCAATCGAAATACAATCCCCTATTCTACAACTCCTAGATACACCAAAACAACCATCCCTGGAAAGTGCCAGCATTGAACAAGTTGTGATAACAGAGTCTGTGAATTCTGTTCACTCAGGAGAGACAGAGCTGATGTCACAAGCTAGCACTGTTCCCATTTCACCCACAAACACTGAGAACCCATTGCCATCAGAGCACACTGAACCAATATCTCCACTTCTCGAATATCAAACTGCTGATGAGCAAAGGGAAGTAGAACAAGAGATTGCTGAGGATGTGATTTCCTATCATGAAGATGACTTAAGTGATAGTGACATCCCAGTCAGCAAAAGCTTTTTGGTTGCTGAGTACAACAAACTAGTACTCAAATCAAACAAGCGAAAACAAAGAATCCAGGAGCTGAAAGGAATCATTCAAGAAAAGGATGAAGAGCTGATGCTGAAAGAAGCAAGATTGAAAAGGATGAGAGAGGATGCCAAGAGCAACAATGAAGTAATCGATGCACTTTTGCAAAATGAACAAGAGTTGCAGGCATCCTTGAAAAATGAGAAAAGTGCAAAAGCTCAGCTAATCAAAGAGAAAGATGAAGAGATAGAGCAGTTGAAAAAGAAGATTTTTGCACTGGAAACAAGGGAGGCCCCAAGTGTTGAACAATCTAAACCATCTGCTGAAGCTCCAAAGAAACTGATCCTATTTCCCGGAAAAGACAATACATGGGTGCCATCAAGAAGAAATCTGAAGAAGAATCCTCTCCTAAAAGGCAAAAGCTTTCATCTCCTGAACACACACCTTCAGTAGATGTATCTACTGTGAAGGTATCATCCGGTGATGCTGATGAAAGTGATGAAGAATGGAAGGAGCTAACTCAGATGGAGTCTCCCACTGAACAAAAGGAAGCAAAGGCCGATGACCTTCTAACCACTGAAGATATCATGGAAGAGAGGCCTGAATCAAGCATGTTCATGACCCTCATCAACCATGGCTTTCCATATGACATGGTTGAGAGGATGAATTCAACTGAAATGAAGAATCTACTGAAAGAGTTTGAGCTTGCAAGTTTCATAATCTCAAACTGTGATTATGAAGCTTTCACAGTCTTTCAATCAGTGGAGAAAATAAAGAAAGACCTGGGCCATTGTGACACAGCTAAACTAACCAAGTATAATATGACATGCTGGTTACAAGGCCACAACAACAAACCGCATGAACTCAAAGGTAGATCTACTGGAGAACTGCGAAGGATGATGGAGCATGTGATGGTAGTGGAACTAGAAACTTGTGTCAAATTCAGAACCACAGCTCCACATCCAACTCATGACCAACAAAGCAAACTTGCTGCTGATCCAGTAATTGTTGAACCAAAGGATCAACATAAAGCAAAGGACAAACTCATCAGAGAACCAAGGGAAGTCATCCCAGGAAAGGTATGGCCCCTTGGTACTACTGTTAGAGAAATCACTGATCAGAAGTCCACTCTGATTCAGCTGATTGATCACCTCACAACTCCCAACTCTGCTAAAGAAAACAAGATCATGGCCTGGAAATACGATCAAGAGTGGGATTGTGCTGTGATCAAAAGAACATCAGGAAGAGTTGAATACTTCCATGATATGTTTTCAGTTCTATGCCTACCTGAGAGTGATCTCAAAGACCTGCAAAGCCTTACTATTACCAATTACCCAATACATCCAAGGGGCATGGACTTCTCAAGCATAGTAGGTAAAATAAAACAAAATTCAAAGAAGATGTGTTGGCTGAAGCAAAGAGAGAAGATAATGAGCACAAAAGAAAAATAAAAGGAGTGAAAAGATATAAGTCCAATGCTTCTGAATCCGTAGATGATGAATTTTTAAAGAGGGTTGGCTACAACAACCGGATCTCAGCACTAATCAAGCACATTGAAGGAACTCAATACACAATCCCTATTACTGAATGGGGGTATGTCGAGAGAACAAAAGAACTTGTGCTGCTGAGGAATAAAGCGAACAAAAGGGCTGAACGGATCAAGATTTTTGATCCTGTGGAAATCAAACTACTTCATCCTAGCTACACCTCATATTTGCATGACAAATTCTTTCCTAAGCTGATTGATGAAGCATCTCAAAATGACTTGTTCTTGCATGTGCATGTAATCCAAGTTATAGACAAACTTCATGCAAAGGCCTACAAAAGACGATGACATAATGCTGGGTTGCTGAAGGGAACAACATACGATGAAGTCACAAAACTCCGACTCTCTGAACAGGATGAACTTGAAGTGGTAAAGAATGACAAAGTCTTAGAGACTCTCACTACGGAAGTGGATGTTCTGGGTCTAAGCTACAAGACTCTGAAGAAGATCAGCAAAATGGAGATCAAGTACAAATATGATGATCAAAAGGCTGCTGTATCTTACTTCTACAACAAAGTAATATCAAGAGTCAAAGAGCTTGTAGTTTTGAAGGACTGATTACAAGAGCTAAGCCTAAAGGGGAGTATTGTTGGATCTAGATAGTATAGGTCTAGATCATTTTGTATAGGCTTAGAGCTTTAATCAAGTCTTGTAATTAATAATTGTAACTGTCAATTATATATGTATATATGTGCATTGAATCTATAGGTTAACCCATATATATGTATGTTGCATTGTGATTGTTGACAGGCAAAATCAACAACTTGGTAGGATTCTTGAAATTGACCAAGTGTAAGAAACATTTACGGATGAACATTATTGTTAATCCGTAGATATTGATCTTACAAGACCACATCACGTGAAGATTCCTGCGGATGATCAAGGATTGCATGAAGTGAAGACTTCTATGGAAGAACAACACTTCTACGGAAGACCAAGACATCTACGGAAGAGCAAAACTCCTGCGGAAGACAAGGCTCTTGCGGAAGATCAGAACACTTGTATGATTTCTAATATCAACAAGTCAATTAAGTCAACCAATCAATAACAAATCCCAAGAGATCCGGTGTTTTCTTAACTGACTCAAACCGTCTATAAATATGAGTCCTAGGTTTCACATCTAGGGTAACACAACCAAGCAATATTACGGCAGTCAAGTTACATCATCGTGCAACCCTAAGCGCCGTCATATCAACAACAACATTATTCGATTCATAGAAATCTTTGTTCATAGTCATTCATAATTATTCTTTTGTAATCATTACTTAATCATCAATGAAATACATTTGAATAATTATTGAGTTTGCATTTACCGTGTTTTTTGTGTTTGTGTTCATTAATAATCATTAATACAATCGACAAATTTATCCAACATTAAGGTCATCAACACAAAGATTGTCAAACAATGTTATTGGTGTTTTGGACAGGTAGTTATCAACACTAAGTTACAATAAGGTCATCAACAAGCCATAACAAATAAGGACTAATCAAAGGTTTGCTACTATTTGTTTTCATATTTTACACTGTGATCTGTAGTATATTATCACATAAGGGTAGGTTTTTGTCTGTTTTAATTAAGTTGTTTAATTAATCGTAAATTTCTAAGGTCCTTTTTCACCCAAAACAGAGTTTGTTATGACATTAAGAGATTGATAAAGATTGAAAATTTAGGGAGTTTTGAATCTTTTGAATACTTTTATAATCTGTACCGGATTAGCAATTTAAGACCTTTTATGCATATTAATTTGGTGTTGTTACCAATTTTTAGCCTACAAAAATTCGGTTCAAATGTCTAAATACGGAACCGATGTTTGGAAATAAGACATTCGGAGACTAGATGCGTTCTTATGTTGTTGTTGTAATTAGTTTGTATTGACTTTAGCAGCATTGCGAAAATACTCCATTAAGTATGAATTTCTATTACTTTAGATTAATTATTGATAAATGAATAAATAATGGTTAGGCTTAAAATAGTATTAGCACGACCCGGCGATCAAATTCTTAGTGGGAATCATCAACTTTATAATGATTAATGTTACATGAAGGAAGAGAACATAATATTGATTCACATTCTTGAAATGAAATGGTTGTCATTTATTTGCTGATGGTCAATTTTCCTTTTCTTTTGGTTATTTCTATATGATTTTTTGCATATGTAACTTTTCTTGAAGGCTGAGAGTTCAACTACAACATTGAATTGTAGGAGTGCAATATTGAGAACTGAAAGGATCTAAGCATCTAGTTTGATCAATTAGATTGGATTTGCAGCGGAATAGCGTACGAATTAGAACAAATTATAGCATATAGCAAGAACACACAAAATGTATCAATGAAACAGTATGATTATAGAGAGAGAGAATTTCTGCCAAAAGGTATATATTCATTCGACACACGCTTCGGCACTTTTTACAATTAGGTCATCTTCCCTTTTGTAGGAAAGATGACGTCAGCTGATGTCACTTGACAGTGACATCTAACCGTTATTACAACAAACTACTGAAAGAGACTAAACTACTGAAGATGTCTAATTGCTGACATCTTCTTACAAAAGACAAGTGTAAACTACTACAACTACTGAAAAGAAACTACTGAAACTACAACGTCTGAAGAACATGCTCTTCAGACGTTTTACAAAGTACTGAAACATAAAAGAAAACTACTAATAAGAAACTACTGAAAGGAAACAACTGAAAGGAAACTATTGAAAGAGAAAACCATCACAACAACTGAAGAATACTTCTTCAGCTGTTGTGACAACCTCTGAAGTCTTCTGTACTTGAACTTCAGACTTGAACTTTAGCTGTTGTCATCAGCTGATGTCTTCAGCTGATGTCTTCAGTTGTTGTCTTCAGTCTTTGTACTTCAGCTGATGTCTTCAGTCTTTGTACATCAGCTGATGTCTTCAGTTGTTGTACTTCAGCTGATGTCTTCAGTCTTTGTACTTCAGCTGATGAAATCTTCAGCAGTTGTTGTGATGTCTGTGGGACTTAAAGGTTTTTCTGATCTGGCTCATTGGTTCTTTTGGTCTAACAAACTCCCCCTGAACCAATGCAGACAAAACCTTTAAGCTTATTTGATGTCCCACTTATTTGGCAGAAAGATTGGTCTTTTTCTTCTAGATCAGCTCATAAATGACCCAAATCAGCACAGGCCTGGGAAGAGGTTTCAAAAAGTGTGATTGTTAAAGGATGGATGGGAACTCTGTCTTGGGGAACTGGACACAGAGCTGTTACCCCATCCATGAAACCTACTTCCTAACTATGAGTCTATAAGACTCTCTTGTGTAGGTCTCAAGGAAGATTACTTGTTCCTCCATGGTGAGCTCTTCTGCTTCTCCCTCAAAAAGTGACTCAGGCCCATAGTACTCAGAGAGGTATTTGACCTGCTTCCCATTCTTGAGCTCCACAGTTGTTATAGCTCTGTATGCAAATTCATCAGGGTGATTACCCTCTAGAAACAACTGGAGCTCATTCTTCCTAACTTCCTCAAGCCTCTTATACACTAACCCCTTTTTGACCACTTTATTCACCAGCATCTTTTGTGGGGGCTGATTAGCTTTATAGGCTTTCTTGAAGTCATCAAGGATTTCCTAGGGTGATACTACAATGGCCAGTGTGATCACTTCATCTACGATCTTCTTTACTTGGACATTGTATTTCTATGGAATATCTTTCTTATGAATCCTATAAGACACCCTGGGATCAGGCCAAATCCTCACTCTCTCTTTTTGATATTGAAATGTTTGTCTGAGAGTGTATAATCTCTGAGCATGTTTCTTCATATTTATGATTGATGAAGTGGTAGCATAAGCTTTGTCAACCCTTCTCAACAATTCCTCATCATGCTATTTGTGAAGCTCTTCTTCTTCTAGCTTCACTTTAACCATTTGCCTTTGGATCTCAGGAGTAATTGTTGGAGGGTGACTTTTGGCCTTCGGCAATGGAATGACAGCTGAAATTGGCAGCCTGTCCTCATCTTCATCATCTTCTTCTTCTTCAAGCCTCAACACCCTTCTCTTCCTCTTCTGGGGTGCATCATCGGCTATTGGTTTTGTGGGAAAGGGAGTTGGTTTTATGGGTTGTGATGTGGATTGTTTTGGTGTGGGAGATTGGGCAGGCTGTTCTAGCAATTTGGATGTAAGTGAGGCTTTGGTTTGCTTGGCTAGTTCAGTCCTGCTCCCAGCACCAGCTTTACTTAGGGCTTCTATGATCAGCCCTTTTATGAATGCCTCAGACGAACAGATCTTGGTAGTTATTTCCAAGATGCTGTCCCTGGACTATGATTTGACTTCCAGGACTGATCTCCCCAGATACTTCGAAATGAATCTGGCCATAGCTTCTAATCTCTCATTTCTTGTTCACTATGACCAGACCATCGGCTTTCAATCTCCTGTACCTCCAACTTCCTTATTTCAGTATCTAGCTCAGCAGTGTCAAAGCCTTGCCTAAACAGCTGATCAATGATTTTATCCATTGACCTGCTGTGTTGGGCATCAGCTTCCTTGACAAGGACTGCTAGCTCCTTTTCCTTCTGTTCTTCTCCACCCTTCTTCTTTTTATATGTGACATGAAAGTCTTTTTCACTTTCAGTCACTTTTTCTCTTTCTTTTCCCTTCTCACTCTCCTTCTCCACTACCATCTCCCTCTCAGTTTCTACCTGCTTCTCTACTTCTTTCTCTTTGTGTTTCTCCTCCTCTATTCTCTTCCTCTTGATTGCTTTCACTGACTGAGTCTCCCCCTTTTTGGTTGCATTGGTTGCAGGGGTTTGACTATTAGAAAGCCTTTTAGTCACAACATCATCCACTAGGGTTTGTATGTTTGAGGCAAGCCTCTCATCAAGGGTTTTATTGAAAGATTTGATCTGCCCAAGATACATATTAAATTGATGTGGCTAGTGTGATATGATCCAAGTCGGGTCATACCCAATAACAAGCCAAACAAACACCGATAAATATTTATTCGTTGATAAGATCATACAAATAAATATTAGCATCAATTTAGAAACCGGCTTTTCTAAAATCATTGCTTTTGTAAATGAACAAGATTATATATATACATATATATATATATATATATAATTTGATCATAAGGGATTATTTGTTTCATTGCTTAAATTAGTTAAACAATGACATATAATAGTGTGTAAGAACTATAAAATTAAATGGTTTAATTTTATAAAAAAAGGTAGAATGCAAGAGTATATTTTATAAAAGTTGAATTGGGAGGGAAAGACAAAAGGGGAGCCTAATTTCGGCCGCCCCTTTATGTCTTGAGAATGCCTTTTATTGTTCCAAGGACATGCAACTTGAATACACTTCACTCTTGCATTCAATCTTTCTCTCTCACACACAAACTCAAGAGCAAGAAACCCTCTCCTCCTTCTCTCTATCAACGGTTTTTAGAGCAAGAAAAGGCTGATTTTTCAGCTTTTGATCCAAGGGTTCTTGGCTGAAAATCAAGAGTTCAAGAGGGTTTTGAAGGTGGTGTTGCATAGCCTAGCATAGAAGGTGTTTGAAGAAGCTTGGGGTACAACCTCTTGAGAACTTCTCCTCACCTCATAATTTCGGATTAAGGAAGCTACAAAGATTGTAGATTCTTAACCATCTAGTGTTCTTTAATTGTATGTATTATGTATAATGATCCATGGCTTGGGGTTCTTTGTTAAAATGGGTTTAACAACTAACTTATTAACATGTTTTAAATATAAATTCGCTGCGTTTTCATATAAACTAAGTTGTATGAGCTTTGATAAACATGTTAAAACCCCATCAATGGCATCAAGAGCCACTTATACATATGCATACATATATTACACTTACTAGTTCACGTTTTTTTGGTGCTTGACACCACAAATCCGTGAGTTAGTGGGCTGAAATGTGACCCCCTTTTGATGTTTTAAAGATGTTACTTTATGCATGTAATGATCTTTAAAAATCTAGATCATAAGATGTTTGTTTGTTTGGACAAAACCCATATGTTCTTGGTTAATGTTGGCCAAGAAAATGGGTTAAAAGGGGCTGCCAAAAACCGAGACATATGATATGTTTTAATATGTTGTTTGTTGATTATGCATAACAAAGCCTTGACCATATGGATTGATTGGTTGATTGGTTGTCTAGTTATATTCATTTGGGCATGTAATAATTTATCTTTGGTTTCAAGTTTTGTTTTGTAATCTATTCATTCATATGGTTTGTAATAAATAGATTAGGAGTTTTTCTTTACTAGAAAAATGTATTAGGATACATATTTTGTAAAGGATGCTCAAGATCAAGACTTGAAGAAAAGATAAGACAAAGAGGATGCTTGAAGATGTGGTTTCAAGTGGGAGTCCCTTTGGTCAACCATGTGTCATGATTCTTAACCCTTAGGACAAGACCATTTGACACACTTGTTTTGGCTAAACAAGTGTGATCAACTTAGTATGCTTTGTTATGCATATGTGAATGTTTTGTTTATGTTTGGTTGAATGCATATGATGATGTTTGTTTTGAATATTTGGATGTGATTAACAAACTGTCAACTAAAACAAACTATAAACAAGTAATTGGTTCTCAAATCATTAAGCATAAATAGAATGGTTCTATAAAAGGAGTTAATGGTTTGCAAAATAAAATGGGTTTTATTTAAAAGAACCAATAGGGTACCATATGGTTGAATGCATACAATCATATGATACATAGACTTTTCTAAAACAAGAATTGTGAAATTATAAATCCCTTTTGAAAACAAGTTGAACACCATCCTTTTACACAACACTTAGGTTACTTGCAAACTCTTAGTGGGATAAAGGTCACCTAACCACTTTGAGGGAACTTGTAACTTGAGGTGAGAATACCATGTTTGTGGGATAAAGGTCACCTAACCACTTATGTAGTAAACTCATACGTGTGTGTAAGTAGGACGACTTGGTTTGTAAAATATATTGAATGGATCACCTAAAATATATTTTATAAAAGGTGTTGATGGGATAAACATGCCGTGATAAACATATGATGTTTAAAACGATCCCATACCACTAGAAGTTGCAATAGGTTGCAATTGTCATTTATGACTACCTTGTTTATTTAAATAATGGGATAAAGGTCACCTAACCAATATTTAAATATAACGTTGGATTCTAAAAATTTTATTTATTAATAGTCTATAAGACATAAAGGGTATTAATAAATGAAATATAATCATATCAATGATTACTAAAATGGAACTTTGTAAAATCTTGTAGATGGCCGACAACAACAACGCTAATAATGATGTACCAAACCAAAGCAACCAATCCCTAAGGGCGATCCTTCAAAGGGATCGTCTAACACCTAACAATTTCATGGATTGGTACCGCAACTTGAGAATTGTTCTCAAGCAGGAAATGCGGGCCTATATCCTTGATGATCCCATCCTCGATGAACCTAACGAGGAGGATGTGGAAGCCTATAATGATTGGGTTAGATATGTGGAGGACTCCATCCAGGTCTCTTGCTTAATGTTGGCAAGTATGACACCCGAACTCCAAAAGGAGTATGAGCTCCATGGAGCCTATGACATGATCACTCAGCTGCGGGAAACGTTCCAGCAACAAGCTAGAGTGGAGCGCTTCGAAACGGTTCGAGCGCTTCATGCATGTAGGATGGAGGAATCCCAATCAGTTTCATCTTATGTTCTTAAGATAAAAAGCCACATCGACCGCCTTCAAAGGCTGAACTGTCCCGTCTCAAAGGAGTTGGCCACGGATTTGATCCTTAATGGCCTAACTAGAAAGTTTGAGGCATTCATCATGAATTACAACATGAACGGATAGGATAAGAGCATAAATGAACTTCATTCGATGCTCAAATCAGCTGAGGCGGGAATGGGTAAAAGAGTTTTACCCGTTCTCACCATTAATGAAGGTGGGAGAAGGAGAAGGTCTCTACCCCCTCCCAAGGCAACTGTTGCCAAAGGAAAGGGGCACGTTGGGGAAAGGGGAAGATGGTTGTTAGGGCGGAACCTCCAAAGCCCAAGGAGAAGAAGCAAAAGGTTGCTGTGAACGACCCATGCTTCAAATGTGGTGAGATAGGGCATTGGATGAGAAATTGTCCAGTCTATCTCAAGGAGTTGAGAGAAAAGAGGGATGCAGGGCAAACCTCAGGTATAGATACCGGATGTGGAACTCACACTTGCAATTTGTTGTAGGGGTTCAAAAGAAATGAGCATTATGAAAAAGGGGAAATAAGTCTCTTTATGGGCAATGGTGCAAAGGTTCACGTGGAAGCCCAAGGAGACTACATTTTGAAGCTTCCAAATGGTTTGGAAGTTATTTTAAGTAATGTATTATATGCTCCTAGTTTGACTAGGAACATAATTTCTGTTTCCCGTTTAAGACAATATGATTATGATTTCAAGTTTGTTGACAATGATATTCATGTTTCTTTGAATCATGTATTTTATTTTAAGGCTATACCTTGTAATGGTATTTATGAATTGGTTCATGAAAACGCAACATATGATAGCTCAATATACCAAGCAACCACCAAAAGACTCAAATTAGATTTGAGTGATACCTACCTTCGGCATTGTCGTCTTGGTCATATAAACAAGAAACGTATATAAACGCTTCAAAAGAATGGTCTTTTAAAAACAAATGAATGTGATTCATTTGATGTATGTGAATCTTGTTTACAAGGAAAAATGACTAAGGCACCCTTTAGTGGAACTAACGAAAGGGCAAAAGATTTATTAGGTATCATACATTCGGATGTATGTGGTCCTTTTAAGCCAATGACTAGGAATGGTGAAAGATACTTCATTACCTTTACCGACGATTATAGTCGCTATGGGTATGTGTATTTATTAAGACACAAAGATGAAGCTTTTGAAATGTTCAAAATCTTCAAGAATGAAGTAGAAAATCAACTCAACAAATCAATTAAAGTTCTCCGCACCGATAGAGGTGGTGAATACCTAAGTGATGTTTTTCAAGATCATCTTAGGAGTTGTGGGATTGTCTCACAACTCACTCCACCTGGAACACCACAACATAATGGTGTGTCTGAGAGGAGGAATCGAACCTTATTGGATATGGTTCGATCTATGATGGCTAGAAGCACATTGCCTCTATCATTTTGGGGTTTCGCTTTGCTCTCCGCGGCCCGTATTCTGAATATGGCCCCAACCAAGAAGGTGGAAAGGACACCTTTTGAGATATGGCATGGAAGAGTTCTATCCCTATCATACTTAAGGGTCTGGGGTTGTGAGGTTTATGTTAAGACTCCCACCCAAAACAAATTAGATGTCCGATCCATCAAGTGTATCTTTGTTGGATATCCTAGAGATTCTATGGGATATTATTTCTATGATCCACTGGAACAAAAGGTGTTTGTTGCCAGAAAGGGTGAGTTCTTAGAAGCCAAGTTCCTTATGGAAGGAGCTAGCAGTAGAACAGTGGCTCTTGAGGAGGATCAAGAACCACAGCCCGATGCACATTTGGTTGAAACTAGCACTCAACATGAGGATGCTGATGATGATCAAGTGGTTGATCAATACACACAAAACGTTCGCAGAAGTGGTAGAACTAGTATTCCACCTGAAAGATACGGATTTTTCATGGATGGATGCTATGTGGTAGATTCAGATGAACCAACCACATATCATGATGCAGTGTCCAATTTGGATTGTGACAAATGGCTTGAAGCCATGAACGTTGAGATGCAATCCATGTATGACAATAAATTTGGGAACTTGCTGTACCACCTCTTAATTCCAAAGTAGTTGGAAGTAAGTGGGTTTTCAAGAAAAAAACCGATATGCATGGAAACTTGGATACTTACAAAGCTAGACTTGTAGCAAAGGGTTTCACTCAAACTCAAGGGGTTGATTATGATGAAACCTTCTCACCTGTTGTAATGCTTAAGTCTATAAGGATATTGTTTGCCATAGCAGCTCATTATGATTATGAGATTTGGCAAATGGATGTCAAAACCGCTTTCCTAAATGGATATCTTGAGGAAGATGTCTATATGGTTCAGCCTGAAGGTTTTGTCGATCCAAAACATCCTAACAAAGTATGCAAGTTAAAGAAATCAATCTATGGATTGAAACAAGCATCGAGAAGTTGGAATCACCGTTTTGATGATGAAGTAAAGAAATTTGGCTTCATCAAAAACGCTGATGAGGCTTGTGTGTATAAGAAGGCTAGTGGGAGCACAATAACCTTCCTAGTATTGTATGTTGATGACATACTACTATTTGGAAATGACATTCCAACCTTGGAAGGTATAAAAACCTGGCTTGGAAGTTGTTTTTCCATCAAGGATCTTGGTGAAGCCGCCTATATTCTGGGAATAAAGATCTATAGGGATAGATCAAGGCGGCTAATTGGTTTGAATCAAAGTGCATACATTGATAAAGTCTTGAAAAGGTTCAAGATGGAAAACTCTAAGAAAGGTACTGTACCTATTCAAAGAGGGACAATATTGAGTACGACTTAATGTCCAAGCTCAAAGGAGGAGCAAAATAGAATGAAGGCAATCCCATATGCATCTGCTATAGGATCCATCATGTATGCAATGATATGCACTAGACCGGACGTGTCATGCGCTTTAAGCATGACAAGTAGATACCAGCAAAATCCTGGTGATAGTCATTGGATGGCTGTCAAGAACATTCTGAAATACCTAAGGAGGACTAAGGATATGTTCTTGATCTACGGGTCTGGTGAAGAGGAACTCGTAGTAAAAGGTTACACGGATGCGAGTTTCCAAACCGATCAGATGATTCACGATCTCAATCGGGGTACATCTTTATTCTGAATGGCGGAGCTGTTTCTTGGAAAAGCTCAAAGCAAGAAGTCGTAGCGTTGTCCACTACAGAGTAAGAATACGTCGCCGCTTCAATGGCAGCACAGGAAGCTGCATGGCTGAAGAAATTCATAGCTGATCTAGGGGTAGTCCCTTCCATTCAGGATCCCCTAGAGATCTTTTGTGACAACGAGGGTGCGATTTCTCTAATCAAGGAACCTTGTGCTCATCAAAAGACTCGGCACATTGAACGGAGATTCAACTACATAAGGGATGAAGTTGAAAAAGGAAAGATATGTATTCGCAAAGTCCACACTGATAAAAACATTACGGATCCACTCACAAAGCTCCTTGAAAAGGCAAAGCATGAAGGTCATGCTTGTGCCATGGGACTTAGATATTCTAATGACTGGGTTTAATGTTGTACTTTGTATTTGGATATTGGAACTTATGTTATTTGACTTAATTATATGGTTATAATTTTCATTTGTTCTTCTATTTTAGCATGTTTAAATCCGTGAATAAATAAGTTATTCTAAACGTCCGTAGTCGATCATACTTGTGGGAACAATTATGAATGTAAGACTATAATGAACTTGGATTGGTTGATGTTCATAAGGTATGAATATAGAGCAAGAGGTTGCTACCAAGGTTCATTGATATCTATGGGATATAGATATTGGACTGACCCACACTCAATTATTTCTGCATGGAGTCTTTGTGATTAGTCATAAGAGATATTGAGTAAAGGCGAATATCATTGTATCCTCAGACCTGAGATACATATTGGGTCTTGATATTCACCAAGTATTGTACTTTGACTTAGTACTTTGCTGTTCTGAAATATTGGCAGTACATAAGATTGAGTTCAGGTATGATATGAGGTGATTGTTAGAGACGTATGTAGTCAAGATGGAATTTGTTCCTCTTATTAGTTGAGAGTTAGATGTCTAAGGCCTATTAAAGTTAAATCATCGGAGAATGACAATTCTGTGTCTCTAGGATTTAACATGACATCTGAACAAAAGGATAGATGATTGATTCACCTAAATCATATTCAAGTAAGGTACTTGAAAAGGATGATGTTATTGAATGGCACTTAGTCATATACATTAGGGGTAGCACACCGTTGCTAGGCGTTATTTGCTGCTTGCATCAATCTTCTATGAATCTTGTGCAAGTGGGAGATTGAAAGATTTGATCTGCCCAAGATACATATTAAATTGATGTGGCTAGTGTGATATGATCCAAGTCGGGTCATACCCAATAACAAGCCAAACAAACACCAATAAATATTTATTCGTTGATAAGATCATACAAATAAATATTAGAACCAATTTAGAAACCGGCTTTTCTAAAATCATTGCTTTTGTAAATGAACAAGATTATATATATACATATATATATATATAATTTGTTCATAAGGGATTATTTGTTTCATTGCTTAAATTAGTTAAACAATGACATATAATAGTGTGTAAGAACTATAAAATTAAATGGTTTAATTTTATAAAAAAAGGTAGAATGCAAGAGTATATTTTATAAAAGTTGAATTGGGAGGGAAAGACAAAAGGGGAGCCTAATTTCGGCCGCCCCTTTATGTCTTGAGAATGCCTTTTATTGTTCAAAGGACATGCAACTTGAATACACTTCACTCTTGCATTCAATCTTTCTCTCTCACACACAAACTCAAGAGCAAGAAACCCTCTCCTCCTTCTCTCTATCAACGGTTTTTAGAGCAAGAAAAGGCTGATTTTTCAGCTTTTGATCCAAGGGTTCTTGGCTGAAAATCAAGAGTTCAAGAGGGTTTGAAGGTGGTGTTGCATAGCCTAGCATAGAAGGTGTTTGAAGAAGCTTGGGGTACAACCTCTTGAGAACTTCTCCATTGAAGTTTCAGCCACAAACATCATCATCCTCACCTCATAATTTCGGATTAAGGAAGCTACAAAGGTTGAGGATTCTTAACCATCTAGTGTTCTTTAATTGTATGTATTATGTATAATGATCCATGGCTTGGGGTTCTTTGTTAAAATGGGTTTAACAACTAACTTATTAAAATGTTTTAAAATATAAATCCTCTACGTTTTCATATAAACTAAGTTGTATGAGCTTTGATAAACATGTTAAAGCCCCATCATTTATTCACTATGTCAGTGATGATGGGTGTGATGAGAGGCAGTGAATTTTGAAAGATTGCAACCATTTGCTCAGGGGGGTTCTGTCCCTGAGAAATAGTGCTAGAAGCAAGGGCTGGTGGCTGAGATTTTGGGAGTGGCTCTGTGTTTGTGAGACCTTCAGGAGAAGGTGCCATCTGTGGGTGAATGATGGCAGATGGACTTGATTCATGAGTCATTTTGGCAAGTAGCTCTTTGAGTCTACTCACCTCATCCTCAAGAATGGTATTGTGAGCTAAAACGTCATAGAGAAGCTCAGGTCATCATCAGTTGTAGCTGAATCACCTGACCTCCTGATTAGATCAGGATGTACATGTGATGAGTGTGGCTCAGTAATTACATGTGCCCCTTTGTCTTGGTACTGGGGACTTCCTGCCTCAAGAGAGGATCCTTCATCGGCAGTTGCCTCTGGTAAGGACTTAGAGATGTTACCAGCTGCATCCTGTTCATGTGCTGAATCAGGAAGAGTGGCAGCCTCACAAGATGATCTTATCTCCTCTGCCACACTGGAAGATAGACCATGGTAATCCCTGTGCTGGGGGTTCTCAGCAACACTTGGTTCCTCCCTCTCATTGGTTGGGGTTTTCCCAGTTGTAATAGGTTCCTGGGGAGAGGGTGGAGTGTTGAGCTGAGTCAGCACTTTTGCTATAATAATAGTTGGATGCACCTGGGGAGAGTGGTGCTCTTCAATGGTAACCTTCTCAAGTGAGAAAGGTTCCAGAGATGTGGTTGCCCCTGATGTGGTTGCTGCAGGCTCCTGTTGAGAGGATGCCTGAGCGGTTGTGGCTGGTTGAGTCCTTGTAATTACTGGGGGATTAATACCAGTAATTACTTTCTGCCTTTGTGTTGCAGGGGCGTCCTCAGGGGACTCAACTCCCTGAGTAGCCTTTTGGGCTTTTGGATTTGGGTTTGGTGGGGACTTTGGATTTGGAGGTGGAGGCTGTGGGTTCCCGCTTCTTGGGTTTTAGCAGCTTGGCAGCCTGTTTGAGGAGTTGGTCTAAGTTGTGCCTGGAGTATACTTCTGGCAATACTGCCAGAGCAGGGACTCCAAGGCCAACAAGTCCCTCAGCTTGAAGCTGGTTTTCAATTATGGCCATGATGAACCTTGGATATAATAGCCATCGGTTAGCCAAAGGTTTCACAGCCATATCTTTATGTTCTAAAAATATTATTTCAGAAAAATTTAAACTTTGTTGCTCTAGGATGGAATACATTACCTGTTGCCACCTGGATGACATTTGATCCCATAAAGAAGTTTTAGGGGCAAGACAGACATTGACCATGTGAAAGATCAATCGTTCAGCATCATGGAAGTGCTTCTTGAGGATGGTAGAAGCACTAAGGTCACCCTGGTATCCATGGTGGGCAAAAGATAGATCGATTGTGCCCTTTGGATACTCAGTGATGAAGGTGGCATCATCCAAATTTAGGGTTTGGCGAATGATTGCAGAAGTGATTACCACCTTTTGGTTGTTGACGAACGACTGGAGAGAGACCTCGGTGTCATTCTCCCCAGTGATAAGGGTGACGTTCATCCAGAACTGGTTTAGGGATTCAGCATAGATGGTCGGATTAAGAAGAAAGGCCATTTTGTATGGAGAATGGACCATTAGATCAATGGCATTATCAAACTTGGTCCAAAAGGGTGATTTGGTAAGGTGGGCAACACAGTTGTGTCTTGGTTTGAGCTGCATGGTCGCCACTAATATGAGGAGAGAGGTTTCAGAGTTTTTGAACGTTAGGTTTGTGAGAGAATGAAAAACTCTGAAGTTAGGGTTAGGTATTTATAGGGTATGGGTATGAAACGGCTGAAAGAAAACGACTGAAGGTTTTGGTGTTAGTCATCAGTTGTTTTAAACGACTGATGACATGGTTTTAACCTTCAGAGGTTGTAAACAACGGAAGACATGGTATTAGTCATCAGTAGTTTATAACTACTGAGGACTTGGTGTTAGTTATCAGTAGTTGAAACAACTAAAGATATGGTTTTGTCCATCAGAGGTTGTAAACAACTGAGGACTTGGTGTTAGTCATCAGTAGTTGTAAACTACTGAAGACATGGTTTTGTCCTTCAGTTGTTTTGAAATGAAACATAAGTTGTTTGAATCAGCTGAAGAGTAAAGTTACTCAACAGCTGTTGTCGTCAATTCAGTTATTTCATTCTGACCTCAACACTTACTCATCAGACTTTGTCTGATTTTTCAGACGTTTTATTAGTCATTCGTTCTTATGAATATTTATTCTCCAGCTCTTATGAACAGATGTTCAGAAGGCCTGATAAAATAAATTATTCTTCAGAACTTGTGAACAAATGTTGTCTTCAGTACTTATGTGTAAGATTACATATCAGTACTTGTGGACAAAATTTGTTCTCCGGTACTTACTTGTTAGAAATAGACATCAGTAGTTATAACCACATCAGTAGTTGTAACTTCATTAGTTCTTTTCAACAAATAATGTACTTCAGTACTTTGAAGTATTTTAGCCTTCAGTAGTTATAACATATCAGTAGATATGAAAAATACTGAAGACAAAATAACTCATCAGTACTAATTTTTGACTTTTGTATACTAATGCTCATCAGTACTTGTGACCTGAGAGCATCAGTATTAGTCAATTATTCTAGCTGCAGCATACCAAGCCTCAGTACAAGATTTTGAAAAGTTACACTGTCTAAAGGTTTAGTAAATATATCTGCAAGCTCATCAGCACTAGGAACAAACTTTGGATCAATCAGACCTTTTTCATAACAATCTCTAATAAAATGATGTCTGATCTCAATATGTTTGGTCCTAGAATGCTGGACTGGATTCTTAACAATACAAAGAGCTGAAGCACTGTCCATTAGTAATGGAGTCTTAGTCTCTATACTGCCATAATCCAATAATTGATTCTGAAGCCAGAGTACCTGGGATGTACAACTTGAAGCAGCAATGTACTCTGCTTCAGCAGTTGATGTAGCAATTGAGGTTTGTTTCTTACTCTGCCAAGAAAATAAACAATTGCCAAGAAATTGGCATCCACCAGAAGTTGATTTTCTGGTGACTTTGCACCCTGCATAGTCACTATCTGAGAAAGCAACTAATTTGCAAGAATGCCCAGTAGAATACCAAAGTCCTAGAGATTGAGTACCTTGCAAGTATCTAAAGATCCTTTGACTACAATCAAATGGGATTCTTTAGGTGCAGCCTGAAATCTAGCATAGACACATGTTGCAAACATAATGTCTGGTCTAGAAGCGGTAAGGTACACCAAGGACCCAATCATACATCTGTAAAAGGTTTCATCAACCGCTTTACCTTTCTGATCAACATCCAGTTGTGTGGTGCTGCTCATGGGAGTAGAACATGGCTTACAGTTTTGTAAATCAAACTTATTCAAAAGATCTTTAGTATATTTGGACTGATGAATGAAGGTTCCATCAGTCCTTTGTTTGATTTGCAAACCCAGAAAGAACTGTAATTCTCCTATGGCACTCATTTCAAACTTCTTTTGCATTAACTTTGTAAATTCGTCACACAACTGTGGATCAGAGGATGCAAAAATAATATCATCAACATAAATTTGAACAAGTAGCTTATGCTGCCCTACTTTCTTAATGAATAAAGTTTTATCTATGGAGCCTCTAGTGAAATTATTTTGAAGAAGAAAGTTAGACAATGTTTCATACCAGGCTCTAGGAGCTTGTTTCAACCCATATAGAGCCTTATCAAGCTTATACACCCAATCTGGATGTTTATTATCCTCAAAACCTGGTGGTTGACACACATAAACCTCTTCTTTTATTTTACCATATAAAAATGCACTTTTGACATCCATTTGAAAAACTTTAAAATTATGAAAAGCAGCATAAGCTAAGAACAATTTAATTGCCTCCAGTCTGGCTACAGGAGCAAAGGTTTCATCATAATCAATACCTTCTTCTTGTGCAAACCCCTGTACAACCAGTCTGGCCTTGTTCTTAACAATTTGGCCCTTTTCATCTGTTTTATTCCTAAAACCCATTTAGTACCTATTGCACACTTACCTTGGGGTAAAGGAACAAGCTCCCACACTTGCTGCTTTTTGAACTGAAGAAGCTCAAGCTGTATTGCTTCAACCCATCCATTGTCTCTTAATGCAACATGATAGTTCTTTAGCTCTTGCTGACTGATGAAGAGAGCATAGAAGCAGAAATTGGACAATTGACTTCTGGTTGAGACTCCAGCATTGATATCACCAATGATTTGAGACATTGGATGATCCTTCAGCTCTTGATAAACAATGAGGTCTGTGCAGGTGTTTGTAGGACCTTCAGCAGCAACAAATGTTGATAAAGATTCTTGAAACCATGTTGGTGATGGCAACTCAAATGAAGTAGAGGACTCAGAAATCTTATCAGCATTTGTTGTGGATGGAGCTACTGAAGCTACAGGAGCATCAGGTTTAGATGACTAGGCAGTTGATCACTAAACCTGAAAAGGTGAGTACTGACTACATCATCATCAGTACCACCAGGTGGAGAACTATTGACAGGAACAACAGCTGGAGACTGATAAGGAACATATTGCAGTATGTCCAAATCAAATAACTCCACAGGGTTTTGTGGAATCTTGTCCTTTGGAGATTCATTAAACTTCACATGCAAAGTCTCTTCAACCTTCTTTGTTTTGCAGTTGAAAACTCTGTATGCCTTGCAAGTAGATGAATAACCAACAAAATACCCTGCATCCACCTTTGAGTCAAACTTCTGGAGTGGATTCTTTGTGTTGAGAATGTAACAGGGACACCCAAATGCTTTAAAGAATGAAATCAAATGGGCCAAATGATGTAGCACTTTATAAGGAGTCTTCATCAACCTCTGATTTACTAATACTCTATTTTGCACATAGCAAGCTGTGTTGATAGCTTCAGCCCAAAATGTCAATGGCAAGCCTGAATCAGCCAACATTGACCTGGCAGCTTCAACCAGTGTCCTGTTCTTTCTCTCCACTACTCCATTTTGCCCAGGAGTTCTTGGAATGCTGAACTACCGCTTGATTCCCTTTGACAAGTAGAATTCATCAAGTGTGTGATTTCTAAATTCTGTGCCATTATCACTTCTCACACACTTGACTGGAAGGGAATATTATTTCTTAACATACAACACAAAGTTCATAATAGCTTGTGCAGCTTCATCTTTGGAGTGCAAGAAGAAAGTCCATACAAATCTGGACTAATCTTCCATAATTACCAGACAGTATTTCTTCTTTGCCATGCTCATCACTCTAACAGGACCAAAAAGATCCATATGCAATAATTGCAAGCAGGCAGTGGACTTTGGCTCTTCTATTTGAAGGAATGAGACCTTGTGTTGCTTCCCTTTTAAACAGGCAGTGCAGTTGTCATCATATTTGAACTCCTTCATCGGCAACCCTCTTACTAAACCATGGTGAATCAGCTGGTTCATGTTTTTGAGATTCACATGACCAAGCCTTCTATGCCATAGTTCAGATTCCTGAGGAGAAGTCTTGGAGAATAGGCAAGGATGGCCTTTTAGATCAATTTTCTTTGAAAGATCTAAGGCATATACTCTTCCTGTCCTGTTGGGAGAGTACGTTCATCCAACACCTTGTCAATCAAACTCAGAACTTTGGAAGACAGAATCCTACAGTTCTGACGGTGAAAAGAGCAATGTGACCTTTATCACACATGTGACTGACACTCAAGAGGTTATACTTGAGATTCTCCACATGGTTGACATCATCAAACCTTATTTCACCATTGGAAACAAAGCCTTTGCTGATGATGTAACCTTTAGCATCATTGCCAAAAGAAACAAACCCCTTCTTTCCTTAAGAGTAGTCATTAAGAAGAGAGCTGCTCCCTGTCATATGCATGGATCCTCTACTGTCTACATACCAGATGCTTCTTTAGCATGCTGAAGAACCCTGCATTCATGACAACAAATTATTAATGTTTTTGAGACCCAAACCTTTTTGGTTTTGGGTCTGTTCTCATCAATAGATTTAATACTAACTTGTTTGTTATGATTGACATTCTGAGGTGGTGGAGATGGTGTAGGAAAGGATTCCTTTGGTTCATGTTTTTGAGATTCACATGACCAAGCCGTCTATGCCGTAGTTCAGATTCCTGAGGAGAAGCCTTGGAGAATAGGCAAGGATGGCCTTTTAGATCAATTTTCTTTGAAAGATCTAAGGCATATACTCTTCCTGTCCTGTTGGCCTTTAGGAGAGTATGTTCATCCAACACCTTGTCAATCAAACTCAGAACTTTGGAAGACAGAATCCTGCAGTTCTAACTGGTGAAAAGAGCAATATGACCTTTATCACACATTTGACTAACACTCAGGAGGTTATACTTGAGATTCTCCACATGGTAGACATCATCAAACCTTATTTCACCATTGGAAACAAAGCCTTTGCCGATAATGTAACCTTTAGCATCATTGCCAAAAGAAACAAACCCCTTCTTTCCTTGAGAGTAGTCATTAAGAAGAGAGCTGCTCCCTGTCATATGTATGGATCCTCCACTGTCTACATACAATATGCTTCTTTGGCATGCTGAAGAACCCTGCATTCATCACAACAAATTAGTTAGTTTTTGAGACCCAAACCTTTTTGGTTTTGGGTCTGTTCTCATCAACAGATTTAATACTAACTTGTTTGTTATGATTGACATTCTGAGGTGGTGGAGATGGTGTAGGAAAGGATTCCTTTGGTTCATGTTTTTGAGATTCACATGACCAAGCCTTCTATGCCATAGTTCAGATTCCTGAGGAGAAGCCTTGGAGAATAGGCAAGGATGGCCTTTTAGATCAATTTTCTTTGAAAGATCTAAGGCATATACTCTTCCTGTCCTGTTGGCCTTCAGGAGAGTATGTTTATCCAACACGTTATCAATCAAACTCAGAACTTTGGAAGACAGAATCCTGCAGTTCTGACTGGTGAAAAGAGCAATGTGACCTTTATCATACATTTGACTGACACTCAAGAGGTTATACTTGAGATTCTCCACATGGTTGACATCATTAAACCTTATTTCACCATTGGAAACAAAGCCTTTGCCGATGATGTAACCTTTAGCATCATTGCCAAAAGAAACAAACCCCTTCTTTCCTTGAGAGTAGTCATTAAGAAGAGAGCTGCTCCCTGTCATATGTATGGATCCTCCACTGTCTACATACAAGATGCTTCTTTGGCATGCTGAAGAACCCTGCATTCATCACAACAAATTAGTTAGTTTTTGAGACCCAAACCTTTTTGGTTTTGGGTCTGTTCTCATCAACAGATTTAATACTAACTTGTTTGTTATGATTGCCATTCTAAGGTGGTGGAGATGGTGTAGGAAAGGATTCCTTTGGCTTGGTTTTCCTTTTCTGTGGTTTCAGCACAGGAGTTGGTTGACTCTCCCCAATAGATGTTGAACCATCATGACAAGTTGTGTCTGATTGTTTGCTAAAGCTTTCAGTTCATCAGACACATAACCTCTTGGCTGTGATGGGTTCCGGTGTTGCACCATCTTCCTTTGAGCAACCTCAGCTTTTGCCTGATGAACCCCTTCCTTCTTTTTGGATTTCTTTAAGGACTTTGGGGTTTCAGGTTGAGATGTTGCTGGTACAAACTTGGTTTCAAACTCATCTTTCATTTTATTTATCTTCTTTTTAATGTTCTGATTTTGATTGAGTTTGGAACCCTTTCTATACCAGCAATCATCAGTAAGATGATTGAATAAGCCACATATTTCACATGGATTCTTCTTCATCTTTAGTTGATCATCTACTGAAGAAGATGAAACTACTGAAGATTTGTTCTTCAGCCGTTTTCTATCAGTACTTGCAGTTTTCTTCCTTTCAGTACTTGCTTTCCTGATATCTTCTTCAGTAGTTTTCAAACCCTTTCTACTTGCAGTTTTCTTCCCTTCAGTACTTACAGTAGTTTGGGTTTGTTCTTCAGGTGTTGTAACTTGTGCTTCAGTACTTTCAGTACTTTGTGAGACAACACCTGAAGTGATCAACTCTTTGATCATGTGACTGTCAGCATTTGAACCATCAGCTGTTTTAGCATTAGCTGATTGGTTTTGTGAGGAATTAATGCTGACTTCATCCTCTGACTCTGGCGCTGTATAAGAAGATGAGTCACATGATGAGGTGGATTGGTTATTGCTTTCTTCTTCAAATTCTACATCTACCTTGGGAGTAAAATCTATAGGAGGAGCAGTATGATTATAACCAATTCCAAACTTCACATTTGAAGCTGATTGCTTGCTGAGAAGCATTTCAAAACCCTTGCAGGAGGTTACCCAACGTTCACACTCTACTTGAGTAGTTGCAAGTGTTTCTTTGAGGTCCTTATACTTCTCTAGAAGTACCTCTTCCCTAGCCTTATCATCTGTGATTTGGCATTTTAGTTTATAAATCTCATCATTTTTATCATGCAAAACAGACTCAAACTCAGCTTTTATTTTGGAAAGTGCTTTCTCTAGCTCAAGATTTTTATTAATTAAAGCTACATTTGCTTCTCTAATAGATGCAAATGTGGCTATGCATGATTCAGAACATAACTTGGCTTTGGCCTCTGAAGATACATGTGATACCTGTGATGAAGCATTTGAAGATGAACCATCAGCAGACTCCAGGGCCATGAGAGCAAGGTTTCCAAAGGGATTGTCACCACCATGTTGACCAGCACCCGAAAACAGTTGTTCATGACCAGACATGTCATTTGGTAAACTGCTCCAGTCAACAACTCCTGGGGTGAAAAAGCTATGTTGTTGAGATTGAGATTGTTGATGAGATTATGATGGTTGAGGCTCAGGAAGGGCATGTGGTTGTTGAGCAATGGGTGCTTGAACTTGGTTTGGCTGAGGCATGTAATAGCAGGGGTAAGGATATGACATATGACCTTGAGGGATAAAATATGCAGGTGAGGACTGAGCTTGTGATGGATGACCAGAACTGGTGGAATGTTGCCCTTTGTTTTGTGAGCTATTTCTTGGGAAGGTCACAAAGGGTGCAGATGAGTTAGATCCAGATGATCTACACTCTTTAGCAAAGTGTCCAAGCCTATGGCACTTGTGACACCTCAACTTGCTCTTGTCAAAACCAACTTTGGTTTTGCAAGGGAGACCGGGGAATTTCCTACCAGTTCTTTTGTAGAACTTTTGAGATCTGATATTGATCATTGCCATTTGGCTCAAAATATCCATCTCTTCCAGATCATCATCTGGAATGCCCTTCAAATCTTCCATCAAAAAGCACCAGTTATCACTGCTACCACCTGAACTACCATCCACACCAACAAAAGCATGTTCTACATTAGTAGAGAAATCAATATGCTCATCATAGGCACTTTCTGATGCAGCATACTCTGACTCCTGACCTATCAGTGTAGTATTGCCTGATACAAAGTTATCAGTGAGCTTCTCAGATGAGGACAACTTCCTTTTCTGTTCTATCTCTCTTTCAAATGTAAGCAGTTTCCCATGAAGTTGGGTGAGAGATAGAGTGCTCAGATTTGCACTAGAGCGTAGGAAAATAGTGTAAGTGTCCCATCTCAGGCATGGATCTGAGAAATCGGTTGTTCATCTGGCTGTTTGAATACTATTGTTTAACCATTTTCAGCTTAGAAATCAAACATGAGAATCGCTCAAACTGTTGAGTCAGAGTCTCACCCTTCCTATGAGAGAATGTCTCATATTGTTGGGCGAGGATTTCCCTAGTGTTTGCTAAGACCTCATCAGTTCCTCCAAATTGTTCCTTCAGAGCAACCCAGAGGTCATGAGCAGTTTCATGATGCATAAGCCCTGAATAGATTTCATTAGGCAGTGCCATGGCCAGAATTCCATGGGCTTTAGCATCAATTTCGAACATCTTTAGATCTTCATCCGAATATTGATCAGGTTTCTTCGGAACCCTCTCATTTGTCTCCGGAGTACTCACCATAGGCTTGTATGGTCCATGCACCACTGATTTCCAACAACCAGCGCTGTTGATTGACAGGTGATGGAGCATACATCATTGCCATATGTTATACTCACTCCTAACAAGCATCGGAGGCTTTGTTGAGGAGCCAGTATGTAACACCTGAAAGTTTGACTTTTGATAGGTTGTGCGACTGAGCCTCAGTCGCCTGGGATCTATGCGACTGGAGGTTCAACCGCATGCTATTCGGCCGATTGAAGCTCAACCGTACGATTGGAGTTCAACCGCCCGAATGAAGGACGAACCGCATGGAACACATGCGACTGGGGTCCAATCGCATGGTATTCATGCGACTGAAGGTCCAGTCGCCCCTGGACCAGATGCGACTGAGCTGTGGGTATAAAAGAGGAGCAGCTCCCTTCTCCTTCCCAACACTTGCATATTTTAGTCGGGAAAGAGAGCAGAGAGCGAACGAGAGCAGAGAAGAAAGAGGGAAAGTGCTGACCGAGCTCCGGATTTGTCGTGAAGCTAGCCAAATCGAATCTCATCAACTCCTACCTGTTATTGTGAGTTCTAAGACCCCTCTTTTTACACGTTTTGAATGATTTTGGGGCTGGATCACATATAAACCCTAGTTTTGAATAATATGCTTATTTGACCCATTTGGGTGAAATATTGAGTAACGTGTTTATAGTACGAATTAGGACTTGTATATGCTTGTATGATGCCCTAGTATGAATCCCAGAGACTTGGGAGGGTCAATTTGGGCTGAAAATGGGTTTATGACGAGTTTGAGTGCGTTGGTTCGCGACTGCTGTTCATGAAGAACTCCAGTCGCTGCCCTGTTAGGGTTATGCGACTGAAGGGCCATTCGGCCGAATGAGGATTAGTTGATGTCCAATCGCACGATTAAAGCTCAGACGCCCGATTGAGCCTCAGTCGCACGATAGGCTATGCGATTGGGGGTTTCGGTCGCATAGGTCCAATCGCAGGGTAGTTCAGTCGTACGGTTAAGAGTTAGTCGCATATAGCCCAGTCGTATAGTGTCTATTCGTGCGGAAGGAAGTCCAGTCGCACGATTTTATGCCCATTCGCATGACAGCCCAATCGCACGGTCCAGTCGCATGGAGGACATACGACTGAGATAGGTTCAGTCGCCCGAACAGGGCTGATGTGAATGAATAGAGAAGTGTATGTATGATGTATGTATGTTAAGTATGATGTTGACATGATAGATGATGAATGTATGATGGGTGTGTGTGTTCCTTATGACTTTGTGTATGTGTATCTTTCCGAAACTTTACAAATAATGAGAATGAATGAATGAAGTATTACGTAATGTAAAGTGAAAGATAATGAAAGAGGAACACGATGATGAATGCATGTATTAACGAATGAACGAAAAGAAAAATGATGATGAATACATGCATTAATGAACGAATGAACTAAGTCTTGCAAGCATTGAATAACGCGATTGGTCCTTCTCTGTGATCGACCATGGTCATGGTACCTCTACCGCTTACCTCTAGTACCGTGGCATACGTTTTGTTGTTCATATGTTGACTTCGGCCCGGTAGCTAATAACGATCGGGGTGTAGCATATGGTATTGGTACAATCACCTTTCAATGTGCAAGTAAGTATGAAACGGGATTCTTGTCATTCGACCACAGTAATCATGGCCGAGTGCTATGAAGTGGGTAAAGCCTGACAGAATCCATACGAGAAGTTAAAGATAACGATGTATAACGAATGATGAAGATAATAATGAATATTATCTCTGTGTACGTATGATGTGTGAACGCATGTGTGAAAGGATACTTTTAATGAGTAAAAGTATGTTTTATTATAAAACTAGAACTCACTCAGAAACGCTGACTTTTTATGTGTTTCCAGTTGGCAGGTAGTGTTGCTGAGGATGGCACGAGGTGGCTACTCAGCTCTTTTGGAATGGCATTCTCCATTTGATAATGCTGTAACGTCATGTGTTGTGGGCCCGTAATGCACGCAACACATCATGTTGCATGCAAGTGTGAGATTTCTTAAGAATCCTGGTAAACGGGAATTACTTAAGGAATATCCTTTATAATGAAAAAGATATTTTTGAACTTAATATCTTCTGTTAGAGGTCACTGTATATGACCCTATGATTGCTGAGGATTCGAATAAACGATATTATCCTCGGTTTCCTATGCATCAACAGCAATCATAGTATAGCTAGGCAATGTAAGGAAAGCTTGTATTTTGTAACCAAGACAATGATGTAAAAGCTTTTATGATGAAATGAGAATGACTTTTATTAATTCCGCTGCGTTATTTCATTATGTCTATATTAAATGTATGTTTTGTGGGTGATGACGACCAACTGTGAGGTGCCCGGGATCAGGGCCTTACAAGTTGGTATCAGAGCCAAAGTTTAAGTAAAATGGGTAAATTTTCAAAATGAACCTAAACTTAAACTGAAAATGGGACGGAAAGGGGAAGAATGCCATCTGAGTAGTTGCGTGCCATCAGGTATTTTTATTAAAGTTAATCATGACTACGTGTACGTGTTATGTGTTTATGTGTACTGTTAGACTTAGATACTAATGTAGTCAGGACAGGTAATGCTCGGGGTGCGAAGAGTAAAGTAAGTGGCTAATCATAACTGGCCACTGTAATTACGGACTTACTACACTTAACATAAACTGAGCTATTTCCTTGAATGACCGTGTTGGTGTTTGAATCTTTCAGTGTGATAGAAGATGGTCGGTGGTAGATCATCTAAAGCTTCCCGTGGTGGTGGACGTGGTGCTGAACCGCGTAACACGCGAGGGAGGCCTAGGACAGAGATAGTAGTTCATGAGGAAAACGAGATTCCTCATCAGGAGGAGGCAGACGAAAGCGCAAATTTGAGGGCCTCGGTGAAAGAGGCAGTGGTCGAGGAAGTGCAGCAGGTCATGCAGACGATCTTACCGTCTGTAGTGACCGAAGTGATAAAGGCAGTACGTGAAGACGATAGACGAGGGAGGAATCGGTCCTCAGGTAGACGGCAACAGGCGGAAGCAGAAACGGTACTATCTGATAATGAAGAAGGAGAGGAAGAAGAGCAGGTACGGGAGACAGCCAGGGGTTGAAACTACGGGGCGTTCATGAGGTGCAAGCCCCCGACTTTTGATGGTTCTGGTACTGCTACCGATGCTCACCAATGGGTGATGGAAATGGAGGCTGTCCTCGATATTAGTGATTGCCAGGAGGACAAGAAGGTGAAGTTTGCTACCCACTCTTTCACAGTCGGCTTTGTGCTGGTGGAACAATATAGTCCAAGCCGAGGGTAGCAGGGCTATAGGGAAGATGAAGTGGGCTGAGTTGAAAAGGCTGGTGATTGAGGAATTCAGTCCTCGTCGGGAAATGGACAGAGTTGAGAGAGAGTTCCTGCAGTTGGAGGCAGGGACGATGACCCACCAACAATACACCACCAAGTTTAACGAATTGGCGCTGTTGGTGCCAGAGCAGGTGACGCCGGTGTCTCGAAAGATCAACCGGTATATTCAGGGGCTGCCAGCTGAAATTCGTTGGCACTTGATTTCTGCCCGACCAAGCACTTTCAGGTCGGCAGTGGATTTGGCGGGAAGGTTATTCGATGAACGGGCTGCGTTGGTAAAGGCTGAGGGTAGCAAGAAGGGAAGTGGAGAGAAGAACTGGCAGGGAAAGAGATTTGGTCGGGGTGATACTTCGACGAGCAACAAGAAGGCGAGGGTGGATGACCACCGTGTGGTCGTGACTGGAGCTGGGGTGAGGAAGTGTGGTAAGTGTGGAAAGGAGCACTCAGGGGAGTGCAAATGGGGATCCAACATCTGCTTTAAGTGCGGGAAGACGGGGCATATATCAAAGGATTGCCGGATGGGCAAGTGTTTTAACTGTGGGGAAGGTGGTCATATGAGCAGGGACTGTAAGAAGCCGAGGGCTGAGGCTTCGGGGGTAAAGAAGACGGGAAGTGAAGGTCCGAGAGCAAGCACCAGGGCATTCACAATGACGCAGGAAGAGGCTAGGACGGACCCCGATGTAGTGTCCGGTACGTTTCTGGTGAATCAAACTCTAGCTTCTGTATTATTTGATTCGGGTGCCCGTAGGAGTTTTATTTCTGCTGCTTTTTGTGCCAAATTGCCCGTTAGTAGTAGACGTGTGGATGTGCCGTTTGATGTAGAGACTGCTATAGGAAAAGCCCCCAGGATTTCCGAGGTGATTGAGGGTTGCGATGTAGAACTGGAGGGTCACAAATTCCCAGTTGAACCATTTGCGATGACGTTGGGCGGTTTCGATTTGGTGCTTGGGATGGATTGGTTGGCAGATTTCGAGGCGAACATTGTGTGTCGCAAGAAGATGATCAGTTTGACAGCGCCCGACGGTAGTCCAGTGACAATTTATGGCGATCGGGTTACTATGATTCCGAAGGTGATCTCAATGGCAGTGGCGGGGAAATGTATGAGGCGTGGGTGTAACGCCTTTTTATGTTATGTAAAGGATGTAGAAAAGCCAACACCACAACTATCTGATGTTCCGGTTGTGTGTGAGTTCCCAGATGTATTCCCGGAAGACTTATCGGGATTGCTACCTGACAGAGAGATCGAGTTCCAGATTGATCTGATACCCGGCGCCCAATCTGTTGCCAAAGCACCATACGATTGGCCCCGACCGAGATGAAAGAGTTGATAGAGCAGTTACAAGAGCTGCTGGATAAGGGGTTTATTCGACCGAGTATCTCACCTTGGGGTGCTCCGGTCCTGTTTGTAAAGAAGAAGGACGGTAGTATGAGGATGTGCATCGACTACCGCGAGCTGAATAAGTTGACGGTAAAGAACAGATACCCCTTGCCGAGGATCGACGACTTGTTCGATCAACTTCAGGGTGCTAGTTGGTTTTCACGAATAGATCTTCGATCAGGCTACCATCAACTGAAGGTGAAGGAGCAGGATATCCCTAAAACAGCTTTTCGTACGCGCTACGGTCACTACGAGTTCCTCGTCATGTCATTTGGGTTGACCAATGCGCCAACTTCTTTTATGGATCTGATGAACAGGGTGTGCCGGACAATGTTGGATAAATCAGTGATTGTGTTCATCGATGATATCTTGATTTATTAGAGGAGCGAAGAAGAGCATGCCGGTCACGTCCAGGAGGTGTTAGAGACTTTGAGAAGGGAGAAACTGTATGCTAAGTTCTCCAAATGTGCCTTCTGGCTACGCGAAGTTCAGTTCTTGGGTCACGTGGTAAATCCGGATGGGATTCTGGTTGATCCGGCGAAGGTGGAGGCAGTAATGCAATGGAAGTCTCCGAGGACGCCGTCCGAGATCCGTAGTTTCTTGGGTTTGGCGGGTTACTACTGAAGGTTCATCCAAGACTTTTCCAAAATTGCTTCTCCACTGACAAAGTTGACCCGGAAGGATGTGAAATTTGTATGGGGTCAAGCTCAAGAGAAGGCGTTCGAAGAACTAAAGACAAGATTGACCCAAGCTCCAGTATTGGCACTACCCGATGGGTGTGAAGACTTAGTGGTTTATTCCGATGCCTCCTACTCGGGGTTGGGGTGTGTATTAATGCAAAGGGGAAAGGTGATAGCCTATGCATCCCGACAGCTGAAAGTTCATGAGGTCAATTACCCTACTCATGACTTGGAGCTAGCAGCTGTGGTTTTCGCGTTGAAGATTTGGCGGCACTATTTATACGGGGCGAAGTGCACCATCTTCACGGACCACAAGAGCTTGAAGTACTTCATCGAGCAGAAGGATCTGAATATGAGGCAGAGACGGTGGTTGGAGCTAATAAAAGACTACGATTGTGAAATCCATTACCACCCGGGCAAAGCCAACGTGGTGGCTGATGCCCTTAGCCAAAAGGAGAGGCCCGAGCCAATTCGGGTGAAGGCGTACCAGCTAATCATGACCTCCGACGTGATGAAACAAGTCAGAGAGTTCCAGGATGAAGCACTGAAAGAGGATTATCTAAACTCTGAACGAATGAGAGGTGTGGTCGCAGAATTGGGTGAGAACGCAACGGGTGTTAGAACCCGGTTTGGGCGTATGTGGATTCCTCGTCTTGGGGATCTGCGAATGAGGATTATGGATGAAGCTCACAAGTCTCGATACTCCATTCATCCTGGTGCCACCAAGATGTACCAAGACATGTTGAAAGATTATTGGTGGCCGGGTATGAAACGTGATGTGGTGGAGTATGTGAGTAAATGCCTCACGTGTTTGCAAGTAAAGGCAGAGCACCAGAAGCCGTATCGAAAGATTCAACCGTTGGACATACCGGAATGGAAGTGGGAGCACATCACCATGGATTTTATCACAAAGCTGCCACGTACCCCGAAAGGGTATGATACGATCTGGGTGATTGTGGATCAATTAACGAAGAGTGCTCACTTCTTACCGATGCGCGAGACATATTCGTCCGAAAGGTTGGCCGATCTTTTCATCAAAGAGATTGTGACTCGTCATGGTGTACCGGTGTCGATTGTGTCTGATCGCGACACCCGGTTTACATCTAAATTCTGGAAGAAATTCCACGATGCTATGGGGACGAGGTTGCATATTAGCACGGCTTATCACCCTCAAACTGATGGTCAGTCGGAAAGGACCATTCAGACTTTGGAGGACATGCTCCAAGCATGTGTTATTGACTTCGGGGGAAGTTGGGATGACCACCTACCATTAGCTGAATTCTCGTACAACAATAGTTATCATGCCAGTATCGGCATGCCACCCTATGAGATGCTATACGGTAGGAGATGCAGGACACCCGTCTGTTGGGGTGAAATTGGTCAGAAAGAATTGGGAAGCGTCGAGGTGGTCGAGGCTACGACTGAAAAGCTCGAAAGAATTAAAGCTTATATGAAGGCAGCCAAAGACCGACAGAAATCGTATGCCGACAAACGACGCAGGCCGATTGAGTTCCAGGTGGGAGACCGGGTTATGTTAAAGGTCTCACCTTGGAAAGGGATCATTCGATTCCGGAAGAGGGGTAAGTTGAGTCCGCGGTATATAGGCCCTTTCCGAATCATTGCTCGAGTAGGAGAGGTGGCCTATAAGTTGGATCTACCAGATGAACTAAGTGGAATCCACCCGACTTTCCACGTGTCTCATCTGAGGAAATGTTTGGCGGACGAGGACATGGTCGTTCCACTGGGGGACATCGAGGTAGACGAACGGCTCAACTATGTAGAGCAACCAGTGGCGATCATCGATCGCAAAGAGACGAGGTTAAGGAATAAAGTGGTTCCCCTTGTGCGTGTACAGTGGCGGCACAGGAAGGGATCCGAGTCAACGTGGGAAACTGAAGAAGAAATGAGGCAGCATTACCCACGGTTGTTCGAAGAATAACGGGTTTCGGGGACGAAACCTAAAATAAGGGGGGTGGACTTGTAACACCCAAAAGTTTGACTTTTGATAGGTTGTGCGACTGAGCCTCAGTCGCCTGGGATCTATGCGACTGGAGGTTCAACCGCATGCTATTCGGCCGATTGAAGCTCAACCATACGATTGGAGTTCAACCGCCCGAATGAAGGACGAACCGCATGGAACACATGAGACTGGGGTCCAATCGCATGGTATTCATGCGACTGAAGGTCCAGTCGCCCCTGGACCAGATGCGACTGAGCTGTGGGTATAAAAGAGGAGCAGCTCCCTTCTCCTTCCCAACACTTGCATATTTCAGTCGGGAAAGAGAGCAGAGAGCGAACGAGAGCAGAGAAGAAAGAGGGAAAGTGCTGACCGTGCTCCGGATTTGTCGTGAAGCTAGCCAAATCGAATCTCATCAACTCCTACCTGTTATTGTGAGTTCTAAGACCCCTCTTTTTACACGTTTTGAATGATTTTGGGGCTGGATCACATATAAACCCTAGTTTTGAATAATATGCTTATTTGACCCATTTGGGTGAAATCTTGAGTAACGTGTTTATGGTACGAATTAGGACTTGTATATGCCTATATGATGCCCTAGTATGAATCCCTGAGACTTGGGAGGGTCAATTTGGGCTGAAAATGGGTTTATGACGAGTTTGAGTGCGTTGGTTCGCGACTGCTGTTCATGAAGAACTCCAGTCGCTGCCCTGTTAGGGTTATGCGACTGAAGGGCCGTTCGGCCGAATGAGGATTAGTTGATGTCCAATCGCACGATTGAGGCTCAGACGCCCGATTGAGCCTCAGTCGCAAGATAGGCTATGCGATTGGGGGTTTCGGTCCCATAGGTCCAATCGCAGGGTAGTTCAGTCGTACGGTTAAGAGTTAGTCGCATATAGCCCAGTCGTATAGTGTCTATTCGTGCGGAAGGAAGTCCAGTCGCACGATTTTATGCCCATTCGCATGACAGCCCAATCGCACGGTCCAGTCGCATGGAGGACATGCGACTGAGATAGGTTCAGTCGCCCGAACAGGGCTGATGTGAATGAATAGAGAAGTGTATGTATGATGTATGTATGTTAAGTATGATGTTGACATGATAGATGATGAATGTATGATGGGTGTGTGTGTTCCTTATGACTTTGTGTATGTGTATCTTTCCGAAACTTTACAAATAATGAGAATGAATGAATGAAGTATTACGTAGTGTAAAGTGAAAGATAATGAAAGAGGAACACGATGATGAATGCATGTATTAACGAATGAATGAAAAAAAGAATGATGATGAATACATGCATTAATGAACGAATGAACTAAGTCTTGCAAGCATTGAATAACACGATTGGTCCTTCTCTGTGATCGACCATGGTCATGGTACCTCTACCGCTTACCTCTAGTACCGTGGCATACGTTTTGTTGTTCATATGTTGCTTCGGCCCGGTAGCTAATAACGATCGGGGTGTAGCATATGGTATTGGTACAATCACCTTTCAATGTGCAAGTAAGTATGAAACGGGATTCTTGTCATTCGACCACAGTAATCATAGCCGAGTGCTATGAAGTGGGTAAAGCCTGACAGAATCCATACGAGAAGTTAAAGATAACGATGTATAACGAATGATGAAGATAATAATGAATATTATCTCTGTGTACGTATGATGTGTGAACGCATGTGTGAAAGGATACTTTTAATGAGTAAAAGTATGTTTTATTATAAAACTAGAACTCACTTGGCAACGCTGACTTTTTATGTGTTTCCAGTTGGCAGGTAGTGTTGCTGAGGATGGCACGAGGCGGCTACTCAACTCTTTTGGAATGGCATTCTCCATTTGATAATGCTGCAACGTCATGTGTTGTGGGCCCGTAATGCACGCAACACATCATGTTGCATGCAAGTGTGAGATTTCTTAAGAATCCTGGTAAACGGGAATTACTTAAGGAATCTTCTTTATAATGAAAAAGATATTTTTGAACTTAATATCTTCTGTTAGAGGTCACTGTATATGACCCTATGATTGCTGAGGATTCGAATAAATGATATTATCCTCGGTTTCCTATGCATCAGCAGCAATCATAGTATAGCTAGGCAATGTAAGGAAAGCTTGTATTTTGTAACCAAGACAATGATGTAAAAGCTTTTGTGATGAAATGAGAATGACTTTTATTAATTCCGCTGCGTTATTTCATTATGTCTATATTAAATGTATGTTTTGTGGGTGATGACGAACAACTGTGAGGTGCCCGGGATCAGGGCCTTACAAGTTGGTATCAGAGCCAAAGTTTAAGTAAAATGGGTAAATTTTCAAAATGAACCTAAACTTAAACTGAAAATGGGACGGAAAGGGGAAGAATGCCATCTGAGTAGTTGCGTGCCATCATGTATTTTTATTAAAGTTAATCATGACTACGTGTGCGTATTATGTGTTTATGTGTACTGTTAGACTTAGATACTAATGTAGTCTAACAGTATCTAACCGTTATAGGAAAGATGACGTCAGCTGATGTCACTTGACAGTGACATCTAACCGTTATTACAACAAACTACTGAAAGAGACTAAACTACTGAAGATGTCTAACAGCTGACATCTTCTTACAAAAGACAAGTGTAAACTACTACAACTACTAAAAAGAAACTACTGAAACTACAACGTCTGAAGAACATGCTCTTTAGCCGTTTTACAAAGTACTGAAACATAAAAGAAAACTACTGATAAGAAACTACTGAAAGGAAATAACTGAAAGGAAACTATTGAAAGAGAAAACCATCACAACAACTGAAGAATACTTCTTTAGCTAGTGTGACAACCTCTGAAGTCTTCAATACTTGAACTTCAAACTTGAACTTCAGCTGTTGTCATCAGCTGATGTCTTTAGCTGATGTCTTCAGTTGTTGTCTTCAGTCTTTGTACTTCAGCTGATGTCTTCAGTCTTTGTACATCAGCTGATGTCTTCAGTTGTTATACTTCAGCTGATGTCTTCAGTCTTTGTACTTCAGCTGATGAAATCTTCAGCAGTTGTGATGTCTGTGGGACTTAAAGGTTTTTCTGATCTGGCTCATTGGTTCTTTTGGTCCAACAAGAACATTGTTCATAAGGTAATCATCATCATTTTTTTAAACTAAATATTGCAAACTTGTATTGTTGACAAGATTTATGGTTTTTGATGATAGTGTAGGGCTAGCCCTTCTAAGATCCATTAATATTATAATATCAACCTTTAAATATACACATGAATGTCAAGTGTATGGTGTTTGTTGGTTTCATTCGGGTTCAAGTACCTGTTGGAATTGTAGATATAAGATATAAGTTGTTGTATCATGATATGTAAACTTGGTAGCAGAGAAAACTTGCTCAAAGAATTTTTAGTCTGGGAACTTATTGCTTACTCAATGTCTTTGCAGGTCTACATTCTTAGCATAAATAATAATGTTATTGACAGTTAAGTTTCTATTCAAGTTTCTAAACTGCTTCAAAGATGTTCTAAGCACTTGCAAGTTAAGAGATAATAGCAAAAAGGTTATTTCTTTTACTTTTATACAACATAAGTGGTTATTGGACCCTGAAAGGATCATACATGCAAATTCAAGTAGTGGATGATGGTTGTTCTGCTGGAATCTCCCTAAGTTCAGTAACCAATGCGGAAAAAGAATCTGCATCAACAAAGAAGACAGTGTCGGCTATCCGCATTTGTACATGCGGATGACCAAAGAACAAATGCTGACAAGTATTTGTTCTTCCACATTAACAAATGCGGACAGCCAAACAAATGCTGCCAAGGATTTACTCTTCCGTATTAACTAATGCGGATGATCAGCAACAAATGCGCTAAGTGTTTGTTCATCCGCATTTATCAATGCTGAGGACCAAACACTAATGCGGTTGAAGAAAAACAAATGCTGATGGAGTTCAACACATCCGTATTAGTCAATATGGATGAACAAAACAAATGCTGATGAAGACCTTTTGTACTTAGACCAGATTATGTATAGGGGTATTTTAGTATTTTTTAAAGGCTTCATGTCAGCCTATAAATAGAATAGACAACCTAGTATGTGAGGTGACTTTAGACTCTAGACTTTCAGATAACCTTAGACAATCAGAATATCTGTCTTTTGTCCCCAAGGTGTCTGGTCACTGTATAGTGCTCAAACCGTAGCATTTATTATAACAGTTCATCTTAATCAATACAAAGAAGCATTTATGAGTATTTCTTGCATTCAATGTTCTGTGTTTGTATGATTCCGCCATATAATCACTGACTCAATCATCATATTTGGTCCTTGTTGTTTCACAACAACAGAGAATATCATTCTCACACCCAGTCAATTGGTATCAGAGCTTTGGCTCTCGGTTCTTCTTGAAATCTGCTCAGATCTAAGTTGAAATCGATTGATCTGGTGATTGAGTTGCTGATAGAGTGTTCAACTACCTCTATTCAGCATACAAAGTGAATATCTGCTGAAATACCTCAACGGTCATTGTTCATTCATCATCAACCTCTAAAAACAGATCTGTAAACAGTAACTTCAACATAAGATCATACCAGAAACTAAATCAGAAACTGAACCAAAAGAAGTTCTAACAACTTTCTGCTATTCACTAAGCAGATCTAGTATTATAAGACTGATTTTGGACTTACTGGACTAGGAGGACTTAATAATCAACCTAATCAGTACTTAAACAAGTTAAAAACAGCTTATTAACATGGATTTACATAATTTCTCTGAACTTGGTCATACTCTTAAACCTCTTATGCTTAAACACAAATCTGAGTTTAAGCAATAGAAGATTAGGTTTATGAATTATATTACAGGTGTAGATCCGGACTATTGGATTTCCATATGCAAAGGGCCTCACATTCCAGTGACACTTTCTGCTGATCAGGCTGCTCTATACAAAACCTCAAGAATACCCATAGAGGATCTTACTCTTGATGATGATGATTACAAAAAGATAAAAATTGATCTTAAAGCTTATTCCATTTTGACTCAAGCACTGAAAATGGATGTGCTGAAAAGGCTTGAGAAGTATGGAACAACAAAAGCAATTTGGGATGCACTGTTGATTATGTGTGAAGGCAGTAGTGAAGTGGCTGAAATTAACAAGGACAAACTTGTTAATCAATATGAAACCTTTCATCACTCCAAGGGGGAGTCAATCTCTAAACATTGCATAGAGCATAGATTTATGCAGCTGGTGAATGATTTAGAGATTATGGGGGTTACATATAAAGTCAAGGAGTTGAACAAGAAAATGCTTCACAGCCTTCCTAAAAGCTGGAAACAAAATGTTACCATGCTTAAGAACACTCTTGATCTAGAGAGTACCACCTTGGACATCATGATAGAAAAAATTAAAGCTCTTGAACTTGATGAAAGGAGCAGGAACCTTGGTGGACCTAGAGTTGTTGAAGCTTTCAAATTTCCATCAGACACTCACTCAGTGGAAAATGCCTTCATTACTGAAGATGATGATTTTCTCTCCTCAAGAGATCAAGTGAAGACAACTGGTTTCATTGCTGCTCCATCAACAAACAAGCCATCAACATCAGCCCAACCAACAGGGTTTACTGCCACTCCCACTGGCATGTCTGAAGACCAAAGATCTGAAGAGCAAAAGGCTACTTACAATGCCTTTGTTTCAAGCTTTGAAGCATACTTGGGAGGCAGACTTACTTCTACCCACCTTATCCAAGAAGACTTAGAAGAAATGGATCCAGATGATGTGGAAAAAATGGATCTACAATGGCAAATGGCTATGATAGCAATGAGAGCCAAGAAGTTTTATAGAAAAGGAAGAAAGCTGAGTTTGAATGAAAATACAAAGCTTGGATGTGACAAATCCAAGGTCAAATGCTTCAATTGTGGTATGACTGGCCATTTTTTAAGAGAATGCAATGCTCCTAGAAGAAACAACAATAGCTTTCAAAGGAACACTCCAGGCTAATCAACATCACAGTAAACTCAAACTATTAGTCAAGCAATCATCAACAGTAGCAGTATCATCACCAACAACAACATCAACATCCATACCAGAGTTGTAAGGCCCCGTTCCCGGGCACCTCACAGTTGGTCGTCATCACACGTAAAACATACATTTAATATAGACATAATGAAATAACGCAGCGGAATTAATAAAAGGTCATTCTCATTTCATCATAAAAGCTTTTACAAGGCATTACATCGTTGACCCGATTACAAAATTCAAGCTTTCATTACATTACCTATCTTTACTATGATTGCTGCTGAAGCATATGAAACCGAGGATAATCTCGTTTATGTGAATCCTCAGCAATCATAGGGTCATAACAGTGACCTCTAGTAGAAGATATTAAATTCAAAAATATATTTTACATTATAAAAGAGATTTCTTAAATAATCCTGTTTATCAGGATCCTCAAGAAATCTCGCACTTGCATGCAACATGATGTGTTGCGTGCATTACGGGCCCACAACACATGATGTGGCAGCATAATCAAAAGGAGAATGCCGTCCCCCACGAACTGAGTAGTCGCCTCGTGCCATCCCCAGCAACACTACCTGCCAACTGGAAACACATAAAAGTCAGCGTTGCTGAGTGAGTTCTAGTTTTTATAATAAAACATACTTTTACTTATTAAACTGTCTTTTCATACATGCGATCACACAACATACGTACACTTAGATAATATTGTTACTATTATCATCGTTCGATCATTAACTTTCATTCGTGTACCATTCATCGTTCTCATTCACGCTCTTGCATACATTCTTTACGTTCATTCATACGTACATAGAGATAATATTCATTATTATCTTCATCATTCGTTATACATCGTTATCTTTAACTTCTCATATGGATCCTGTCAAGCTTTACCCACTTCATAGCACTCGACTATGATTACTGTGGTCGAATGACAAGGATCCCGTTTCATACTTACTTGCACATTGAATTCTGATGTACCAATACCATATGCTATACCCCGAACCGTCTTAGCTACTGGGCCGTGAATCAATAGAGCGTAATGCCACAGAAGCCTTAGCTACTGGGCCGTGAATCTATGCGTATGCCATAGTACTAGAGGTAAGCGGTAGAGGTACCATGACCATGGTCAATCACAAAGAAGGACCAATCGACTTATTCAATGCTTGCAAGACATAACTCGTTCGTTCGTTAATGCATGTATTCATCATCTTTCTTCTTTTCGTTCATTCGTTAATACATGCGTTCATCATCGTGTTCCTCTTTCATTATCTTTCACTTTGCGTTACATAATACTTCATTCATTCATTCTCATTATTCGTAAAGTTTCGGAAAGATAAACATACGTAATCATAAGGAACATAAACATCTACAATTCATCAGTCATTACCATCATGTAGGGTCACATCATACTTATCATGTTCACATCATACATACACCTACATTCTCATTCACATCAGCCCTATGTGGGCGATTGAACATACCACAGTCGCATGGCCTCCATGCGACTGGGTCATGCGACTGGGTCATGCGACTGGGCAATCAAGCGACTAGACTTACATTCGTGCGATTGAACCTCCTATCGTACGAATGAACTCTATACGAATGGACTATTAGGCGATTAACCTCATACGTGCGACTAAACTATCATGCGTATGGACCTAGGCGACCGAATCCCTCAGTCGTATGGTCTATCGGGCGATTGGGCCCCGTCCGTATGACTGAACCTCAATCGTACGATTGAACATCTGTTTTCCCTCAGTCGTGCGACTAGCCTTTCAGTCGCATAACCCTAACTGGGCAACGACTGGAGTTCATCACGAACTGCAGCCGCGACCTACGGGTCTCAAACCCTTCCAAACTCATTTCTAGCCCAAATTATCCTTCCTAAACCTCAAGGAATCATACTAGGACATTATACAAGCTAATGCAAGTCCTAATTCGTACCATAAACACGTTACTCAAGATTTCACCCAAATGGGTCAAACATACACACTATTCAAAAATAGTGTTTATATGTGATCCAGCCCCAAAATCGTATGAAAACAAGTAAATGAGGGGTTCTAGAACTCACATTAACAGGTAGGAGTTGAAGAGATTCGACTTGGCTAGCTTCTTGACAAATCTCGTGCCGGAATCACCTCGTTCTCCCTTTCTTTCTCTTCGTCTTTGTTCTCTCGCTCTCTGCCCTTTCTCCCGACTGAAAAATGTAAGTGTTGGGAGGGGAAGAGAGCTGCTCCTCCTTTTATAGGTACAGCCCAGTCTCCTGAAGTCCAGGGGCGACTGGACCTTCAGTCGCATGAACACCATGCGACTGGACCTCCAGCCGCATGAGTCCCATGCGATTGAACCTTCAGTCGTGTGATTGAACTCCATTCGTACAGTTGAGCTTCAATCGTCCTTCAGTGGTGCGTTTGAGCACCATACGACTGGACCTCCAGTCGCACGAATCACATGCGACTGAGACTCAGTCGCACACCACTCCAAAAGTCAAACTTCCGGGTGTTACAAGAGTTAGCCACAACTGACAAATCAAGCTCATGGAGCCAACCAATCTACTTTAAATGCACTTGTCATCAGACAAGATGGAGTATGTGACTGGAGCTTATATGCTGAGGAAGTGAAGCCTCAATTTCAAAATCATGCTCTCATGGCTCACATCAATGATGGCCCAACTCCAATGCCTTCTGAGGTAAAATCTAATCTGTGTAGTGATAAATGCATTGCTGAACTATAGGGTTATCATGAGCACAATCACAAATTGGCTGCTAAAATCAAAGAAGAAAAGGTAATATCTAAGATGTATAAAAGAGAAATCAAATGCTTTGAAATAAAAATTAAATCTCTCATTTCAAATATAGAAAAACTGCATGGAGAAAAGTACACTCTTGTAGCTAAAAATGACAAACTAACTGAAGTGCTAGCCCAATCCAAGGCTGAGCAATCAGTTACTGAAGTGAAACTTGAAAAGTTTCAACTGTCTTCAGCTAAGCTGCAAGAGATGCTTGATTCACAAAAGGAGCACAATGATATGACTGGGATTGGATACAATTCATGTCCTCCACCACATAATGATAACTACACTGTCATGCCTGAGTCTGTCACTCTTTTTGATAAAAATGAACCTAAAACTATTGAACCTAAGTCAATAGTAACTCAAATCTCTAATCCTCAAAACAAACCAAGTGTTTACATTGAAACAAATGAGGAGAAAATTAAGTTAGATCACCCTATCAAAATCAAAGAGTACTCAGACAAGACAGTGAATGTCATTAAACCAACAAGTCCTGTCAATTCCATAGTGCCTTTTGTGAAATTTGTTCTTGCAATCTCAAAAGAAAAGAAGATATCTGATGATTCTATGAAACCATCTGCTGAAAGTGGATCTGAATATAAGATCAAATCTCCTAAGAATTCAATCAAATCAGACAAAGTTTCACCAAAATTAAAAGTAAAATCTCAGTGGTTTCAAAATCAAAGATCAGACGAGACCCTCAATCATCAAAACCAAAGCAAGGAGTTGGTTTTGATATTTTTAATAAAGATCATGTAAACAAACTAGAAAAAGAGGATAGGAAAAGTTTAAGAAAGCAATATCAGTCAAGGAAAATCAAGACTAGTAGTGTTGTGAAACAACCTACTAAAAGGACTGATCATGATTCCTCACTAAAATAAAAAACTAGGGCTCAGTCCAAAACTGGTAAATTCACTGAGACATCAACACCAGGATCGGTGTCTAGAAACAAACACATGTATTGTGAAGTGTGTGAAATGTCAAATCACAAAACAGATAAGTGCTTTTTCAATCAATATTGCTCAATTTATGACATGAACAATCATTCCACCAAAAATTGTTATTTTAACAAATATTGTTCTGTCTGTGATATGACCAACCACAACACATCTGATTGTTTCTTCAAACAAAAAGGACTGAGAATTCCTCAAAACAAGCCCATTTAACCAAGCACATCTGCAAAACCCAAAAGCAACAGTCATTCTTATAATAAACTGTTCAAGACTTCCAGTTCTGATGATGATTTGAGTAATCTAAAAGAGTTAAAAAAGAGTTCAAAGAAATATAAAACATAACTCCAAACAAACTCATCATTTTCATGATTCAAAAGGAAGTTTGATAATAAAAAACGGGTTCAATTTTTGAAGAGAAATAGGGATCAAAGGTTTGAATACTCTTCTGACTCTTCAGTTGATGCAGATGTGATGAAACACCCAAGGCATAAACAAAAATTAACCACATTACCCGAGTCACAAATTAGAGGAAAGTACCAAAAAGTTACTATCATGGATAGGAACAGGAAACCCAAGACCATCATGGCTTGGGTTCCACACTCTAATTAGTTCTTTTTGTACTTGCAGGGTCAGTCATACAGGTCCAACAGTTCATGGTATGTGGACAGTGGGTGTTCCTGACACATGACTGGAGATCGTTCCCTCCTTTATGACTTCAAGCATATTCAAGGAACAACTGTGGCATTTGGTGGAGATTCACAAAGTGGTAGAATTACTGGTGAAGGATCTATGACAAATAGGATGTTGAGCTTTGATAGAGTGAACTACTGTGAACAACTGAATTTCAATCTGCTCAGCGTGTCCAGATCTGTGACAAGAAATATTCCACTCACTTCACTGACACTCATTGCTACATTTTGAAACCAGGATTTTAAATTCCTGAAGAATGGGTTGTCTTGAAGACCTCAAGGAAGAATAACACCTATGTCGTAAACCTCAATTCTGCTTTACCAAAAGAAGAAACATGTTTACTGTCAAAAGCATCTTTTGATAGTCACAGCTTTGGCACAGACGTTTGGGACACAAATTTCAAAAACATGAACAGATTGGTCAAGGGAAATCATGTCATTGGTTTACCTAGAAAGAATTTCACTTTATTGACCATTGTTCAGCATGTCTCAAAGGAAAACAACATAAATCTTCTCACAAGCCAAACTAGTGAACTCAAACGATTCTTCGTTGAAGTTACTTCATATGGATCTCTTCGGACCAACTCATGTTATGAGTATTGGAAAGAAACAGTATTGTTTGGTGATCATAGATGACTTTTCAGATTTACATGGGTCTTCTTTCTACTTCATAAAAATGAAGCGTCGTAACTAATAAAAGATTTTATCACAAAAATTGAAAATCAACTTGATCATAAAGTTAAAACAATTAGAAGTGATAATAGGATAGAATTTAAGAATGAAGACATGAGTTCATTTTGTACAACTAAAGGCATCGCTCATCAACTTAGTGCAGCTAGAACTCCTCAACAAAATGGGGTAGCTGAAAGGTGAAATAGAACACTAATTAAAGCAGCAAGAACCATGCTAGCAGATGCTAAACTGCCAATTACCTTTTGGGCAGAAGCAGTTAACATATCGTGCTTTGTACAAAATAGAACTTTGATTGTAAAAGAAAGCAACAAGACTCCTTATGAACTAATCTTTCAAAGAAAACCATTTATTGGCTTTTTTAAGTCATTTGGTTGTCCTGTCTCAATATTAAACACCCGAGACCATTTGGGAAAGTTTTCATCCAAGTCTGATGAAGGATTCTTTGTAGGTTATTCTTCTGTCTCAAAGGCTTATAGAGTGTTTAATCCTAGATTAAACATAATTGATGAATAAACAAATGTTCAATTCAAGGAACATTTTTTTCCTAAATCTATAAATGGTCCTGACTGGTTGTCTGATATTGACTCCTTAACAAAATCATTTGATCAATTTCACTTGTCTGATGCAGGAAACCTACAATCAGTTGAATCTTTATCATTAGTCGAAAGAAGGAATAACTTTCCAATGATTCCTCCAACATCTACTAAGCAACTTAATAAAGATGTGCCACTACAAGCTGATCCTGTCAGACAATCAGTTCAAAATCAAAGTGTTGCAACTGAAGATGGTCCAAGCATACAACCATCTCCTTCAGAAGAACCATCCACTGAAGTCAGAAATCAAGATCATGTTCACCATGTAACACCCGTATTTTTTTAGCAAGAAATAAAAGAAAAAAAGGAAGAAAAGAAAAGAAAATAAAAGAAACTAAAAAGGAGGGACCAAAAGTGCCAAATGGGCAAAGTTATTATTTATTTTGTACAAAAGGAAGGCATGGTCGCCCATTACCTCCTGCACATTTCTTTGCATCGGTTTTTAGAGAGAGAAAGCAGCAGGAGCAGAAAACCATCGGGATTTTTGAAGAAGAACCTGAGAAATTCGAAGTTTTTGGGTAAGAAATCTCGGATTATGATATTTAGGACGATTCTAGAACCATTTATGAGCTTATAAATGTAACTAGTGTGTTCGGGTTGCACTGTGTGTATGTTTTTAGGTGTATAAACGACTGAGACGTTCAAGGAAAGGACATCTAAAACCCGAAGGCAAATTAAGGTGAGTTCTAGACCCCTTTTTACTGATTTTTAAACATTTTGGGGCTGGAAATGCATATATATATGTTTTTGTAAAGTTTGGGATGATACCCGTATGAAATGATTGTATGCATGTTTATGTTTATGCTAGATTTATGCCTAGAATCATGTGTATATGTTTAGAATTAGGCATTATGAGGTTTGGGACTTGGATTATGGATTAGACACATGAACAGGTTGCAAATAGGTCTGAAATTGGACTTAGAATAAAAAATTACAGGTTGATGAGTCCACCAGTGCTCATACGACCAACAGTGTGGTCGTATGACCAGGAGATATATTTTTCTAAGTGCTGATGAGTCTAACAGGACTCATACGACCAACAGTGTGGTCGTATGACCAAGTTATATTTCTAAGTGTTGAGTCCAATAGGACTCATACGACCAACAGTGTGGTCGTATGACCAAGTTATATTTCTAAGTGTTGAGTCCAATAGGACTCATACGACCAACAGTGTGGTCGTATGACCAAGTTATATTTCTAAGTGTTGAGTCCAATAGGACTCATACGACCAACAGTGTGGTCGTATGACCAAGTTATATTTCTGTGTTGAGTCCAATAGGACTCATACGACCAATAGTGTGGTCGTATGACCAAAGTGATATTTTCTAAGTATGATGATTAGACCACTAGTGCTCATACGACCAACAGTGTGGTCGTATGATCAGAACACATTTCTAAGTCTAGGGATGGTACGACCAATAGTGCTCATGCGACCAACAGTGTGGTCGTATGACCATATGATAATTCTAAGTATAAGATGAAAAGTCCAGCAGTGCTCATACGGCTAACAGGGCTCATACGGCCAGAGGGCTTATACGCCCAACAGGGCTAAAACGCCCAGAATACTTAGAATTTTTCGGAAATTTCCTGCAATACCGAAGTTCGAGGTTTTGACCAGGGTTGACTAGGGTTAACAAATGATGATGTTTCATGCATGCAATGATGATTATGGTTAACCCTTATTGTTACTGATATTATTATCAATGTATTATTGTTAACAATATTATTAAAATATTGTTAAGTATGTTATGATGCTATGCATGATGATGAATGTATGATGATGAATGTATGATGACGAACGTATGATGAGTATGTATGATGAGTGTGTATGTTCCTTGTAATTGTGTATGCTTATCTTTCTGAAACTTTACGAATAACGAGAATGAACTAATGAAGTATTATGTATCGTAAAGTGAAAGATAATGAAAGAGGAACATGATGACGAATGCATGTATTTACGAATGAACGAAAAGAAGAATGATGATGAATACATGCATTAATGAACGAACGAATTATGTCTTGCAAGCATTGAATAACGCGATTGGTCCTTCTTTGTGATTGACCATGGTCATGGTACCTCTACCGCTTACCTCTAGTACCGTGGCATACGATTTTCCGTCATATGTTGACTACGGCCCGGTAGCTAATAACGATCGGGGTGTAGCATATGGTATTGGTACAATTCACCTTTCAATGCGTGCAAGTAAGTATGAACGGGATTCTTGTCATTCGACCACAGTAATCATAGCCAAGTGCTATGAAGTGGGTAAAGCCTGACAGAATCCATACGAGAAGTTAAAGATAACGATGAATAACGAATGATGAAGATAATAACGAATATTATCTCTGTGTACGTATGATGTATGAACGCACGCACGAAAGGATACTTTTAAATAAGTAAAAGTATGTTTTATTACAAAACTAGAACTCACTCAGCAACGCTGACTTTTATGTATTTTCCAGTTGGCAGGTAGTGTTGCTGAGGATGGCACGAGGCGGCTACTCAGCTCTTTTGGGATGGCATTCTTTTGTTAATGTTTTTGTATTGTAATGCAAACAAACGATATTTTATAACGGGTGCTGTATTACTTTGCAAAAGCATTTATAGTAAATTTAAAGTTTCCGCTGCATGGTTTTTATTAAGTTGTATTAAATGTATGTTTTATGGGTAATGACGACCAACTGTGAGGTGCCCGGGAACGGGGCCTTACAAGTTGGTATCAAAGCCAAAGTTTAAGTGAAATGGGTAAATTTTTAAAATGAACCTAAACTTAAACTGAAAATGGGATAGAAAGGAAGAGAATGCCATCTGAGTAGCTGCGTGCCATCAGGTATTTTTATTAAAGTTAATCATGATTACATGCGCATGTTATGTGTTTATGTGTACTGTTAGACTTAGATACTAATATAGTCAGGACAGGTAATGCTCGGGGTGTGAAGAGTAGAGTAAGTGGCTAATCACAACTGGCCACTGTAATTAGGGACTTACTATACTTGACATAAACTGAGCTATTTCCTTGAATGACCGTGTTGGTGTTTGAATCTTCTAGTGTGATAGAAGATGGTCGGCGGTAGATCATCTAAAGCCCCACTTGGTGGAGGCAGTGGCGGAAGTGGTGCGGAACCACGAGCCACAAGAGGAAGGCCTAGACAAGAGAAGAAGGTTCCCGAAGAACCTAATACTACTCCCTCGGGGGGAGTGGATGAGAGTGATGATGTGAGAGCCTCGGTGAAAGAAACAGTGATCGAGGAGGTGCACCAAGTCATACAGACGATTTTACCGTCTGTAGTGACCGAAGTGATAAAGGCAGTACGTGAAGATGATAGACGGGGGAGGAATCGGTCCTCGGGTTGACAGCAACAGACAGAAGCAGAAACAGTATTATCTGATGATGAAGAGGAAGAGGAAGAAGAACAGTTACGGGAGACATCCCGGGGTTGTAACTACGGGGCATTCATGAGGTGCAAGCCCCCAACTTTTGATGGTTCTGGTACTGCTACTGATGCTCACCAGTGGGTGATGGAAATGGAAGCTGTCCTCGATATTAGTGATTGCCAGGAGGACAAGAAGGTGAAGTTTGCTACCCACTCTTTCACAGGGTCGGCTTTATGCTGGTGGAAAAATATAGTCCAAGCCGAGGGTAGCAGGGCTATAGGGAAGATGAAGTGGGCTGAGTTAAAAAGGCTGGTGATCGACGAATTCAGTCCTCGTCGGGAAATGGATAGAATTGAGTGAGAGTTCCTGCAGTTAGAGGCAGGGACAATGACCCACCAACAATATACCACCAGGTTTAACGAGTTGGCGCTGTTGGTGCCGGAGCAGGTGACGCCGGTGTCTCAAAAGATCAACCGGTATATTTAGGGGCTGCCAGCTGAAATTCGTTGGCACTTGATTTCTGCCCGACCAAGCACTTTCAGGTCGGCAGTGGATTTGGCGGGAAGGTTATTCAATGAACGGGCTGCTTTGGTAAAGGCTGAGGGAAGCAAGAAAGGAAGTGGAGAGAAGAACTGGCAGGGGAAGAGATTTGGTCGGGGTGATACTTCGACGAACAACAAGAAGGCAAGGGTGGATGACCGCCGAGTGGTCATGTCTGGAGCTGGGGTGAGGAAGTGTGGTAAGTGTGGAAGGGAGCACTCAGGGGAGTGCAAATGGGGATCCAACCTCTGCTTTAAGTGCGGGAGGACAGGGCACATATCAAAAGATTGCCGGACGGGCAAGTGCTTTAACTGTGGAGAAAGTGGCCATATGAGCAGGGACTGTAAGAAACCGAGGGCTGAGGCTTCAGGGGTAAAGAAGACGGGAAGTGAAGGTCCGAGAGCAAGTGCCAGGGCTTTCACTATGACGCAGGAAGAGGCTAGGACGGACCCCGATGTGGTGTCAGGTACGTTTCTAGTAAATCAAACTCTTGCTTCTGTGTTATTTGATTCTGGTGCTAGTAGGAGTTTCATTTCTACTACTTTCTGTGCTAAATTGCCTGTTAGTAGTAAATGCATTAGTGAGCCTTTTTATGTAGAAACTGCAATTGGTAAGTCCACTAGAGTTACTGATGTGGTAGAGGACTGTACCATAGAGTTAGAAGGTCATAGGTTTGCTGCTAGATTACATATGATGCCCCTAGGCGGATTTGATGTAGTACTAGGGATGGATTGGTTGGCAACCTATGAAGCGAACATCGTATGTCGAAAGAAGATGATTAGATTGACGGCATCGGACGGGAGTCTGGTGACAATATACGGTGATCGGGTAACGATGATTCCGAAGGTGATTTCGATGGCGGTGGCGGGGAAGTGCATGAGGCGTGGGTGCAACGCCTACCTATGTTATGTAAAGGATGTGGAGACGCCAACCCCACAATTATCTGACGTTCCGGTTGTGTGTGAGTTTCCAGATGTGTTCCCGGAAGACTTATCGGGATTGCCACCTGACCGTGAAATCGAATTTCAAATTGACTTAATACCCGGTGCCCAACCTGTCGCTAAGGCACCGTATCGATTAGCTCCTACGGAGATGAAGGAGTTGATGGAGCAACTGCAGGAGTTGCTTGACAAGGGCTTCATTAGACCGAGTATCTCTCCTTGGGGTGCCCCGGTCTTATTTGTGAAAAAGAAGGACGGTAGCATGAGAATGTGTATCGACTACCGTGAATTGAACAAGTTGACAATAAAGAATCGGTATCCGTTACCGAGAATCGATGACTTGTTCGATCAGCTCCAGGGTGCCAGTTGGTTCTCGAGGATAGATCTTCGATCTGGCTACCACCAATTGAAAGTAAAGGAGCAGGATATTCCTAAAACAGCTTTTCGTACGCGTTATGGACATTATGAGTTTCTCGTTATGTCATTTGGTCTAACTAACGCGCCAGCTGCTTTTATGGATTTGATGAACCGAGTGTGTCGGCCAATGTTAGATAAATCAGTGATTGTGTTCATCGATGATATCCTGATTTATTCGAGGAGCGAGGAAGAGCATGCCGGTCACATCCGAGAAGTATTGGAGACTTTGAGAAGGGAGAAGCTGTTGCTAAGTTCTCCAAATGTGCTTTCTGGCTACGCGAGGTGCAATTTCTGGGTCACGTGGTAAATGCAGAGGGAACCATGGTGGACCCAGCAAAGGTTAAGGCTGTGATGCAATGGAAATCACCAAAGACGCCATCCGAGATTCGTAGCTTCTTGGGATTGGCGGGCTATTATAGGAGATTTATTCAAAACTTTTCAAAGATAGCCTCACCTTTGACAAAATTGACTCGTAAGGACGTGAAATTCGTGTGGGGTCGAGAACAGGAGACGGCTTTTGAGGAGTTGAAGGCAAGACTAACACAAGCTCCTGTCTTGACTTTGCCTGAGGGAAGTGAAGACTTAGTGGTCTATTCGGATGCATCTTATTCTGGGCTAGGTTGTGTGTTGATGCAACGTGGAAAGGTGATAGCCTACGCATCTCGACAGCTGAAGACCCACGAAGTCAACTATCCCACACACGATCTAGAATTAGCCGCGGTGGTTTTCGCGTTGAAGATTTGGCGGCACTATCTGTACGGGGCGAAGTGCACAATCTTCACTGACCACAAAAGCTTGAAGTACTTCTTCGAGCAGAAGGATCTAAACATGAGGCAGAGGCGGTGGTTGGAGCTGATAAAAGATTATGATTGTGAGATCCATTACCACCCGGGCAAAGCCAATGTGGTGGCTGATGCCCTTAGCCAAAAGAAAGGCCGGAGCCGATCCAGGTAAAGGCTTATCAGTTGATTATGACCTCCGACGTGATGACGCAGGTTAAGGAGTTTCAAGACGAGGCTTTGAAAGAAGATCGTCTTAACTCCGAAAGGATGAGAGGTCTAGTGACGGAGTTGGGTGAGAACACTCTAGGCGTTAAGACCCGATTTGGGCGAATGTGGATTCCTCGATACGGGGATCTACGTGAAAGGATTATGGACGAGGCCCATAAGACCCGATACTCCATTCACCCCGGTGCTACCAAAACGTACCACGATATGAAGAAAGACTATTGGTGGCCGGGAATGAAACGCGACGTAGTGGAGTACGTAGGTAAGTGTTTGACTTGCCTACAAGTGAAGGCGGAACACCAGAAGCCCTACGGGAAGATCCAACCATTGGATATACCCGAGTGGAAGTGGGAGCACATCACCATGGACTTTATCACAAAGTTACCACGTACCCCTAAAGGGTATGATGCTATATGGGTGATAGTTGACCGCCTGACGAAGAGTGCCCACTTCCTACCGATCCGCGAGACGTACTCATTTGGAAGATTGGCGGATCTGTTCATCAAAGAAATTGTAGCTCGTCATGGTGTGCCGGTGTCTATTGTGTCTGATCGTGACACCCGGTTTACCTCCAAGTTTTGGAAGAGATTTCATGATGCAATGGGGACGAGGCTACACATTAGTACAACATATCACCCTCAGACAGACGGTCAGTCTGAGAGGACGATCCAAACACTCGAAGACATGCTTCGGGCGTGCGTGATCGATTTTGGAGGAAGTTGGGACGACCACCTGCCATTAGCAGAATTCTCGTACAACAATAGCTATCATGCCAGTATTGGCATGCCACCCTACGAGATGCTATACGGTAGGAGATGTAGGACGCCCGTATGTTGGGGAGACATTGGGCAGAAAGAGTTAGGAGGTGTTGAGGTGATCGAAGCTACGACCGAGAAGTTGGAAAAGATCAAAGCCTTCATGAAGGCGGCGAAAGATAGGCAAAAGTCGTATGCTGAAAAGAGGCGAAGACCGATAGAGTTCAAGGTTGGTGACCGAGTCATGTTGAAGGTCTCACCCTGGAAGGGAATCATTAGGTTCAGGAAACGAGGTAAGCTAAGCCCGAGATACATAGGACCTTTCCGGATTGTCGCACGGGTAGGAGAGGTGGCCTATCGACTTGAATTGCCAGATGAGTTAAGTGGAATTCATCCCACATTCCATGTATCCCATCTAAGAAAGTGCTTAGCTGATGAAGACATGGTTGTACCACTGGAGGATATTGAGGTGGATGAGAGGCTCAACTACGTGGAGCAACCTGTGGCAATCATTGATCGTAAAGAAAAGAGGTTAAGGAATAAAGTGGTTCCTCTTGTGCGTGTACAGTGGAAGCACAGGAAGGGATCCGAGTCTACGTGGGAGACTGAAGAAGAGATGAGACAACACTACCCACATCTGTTTGAGGAATGACAGGTTTCGAGGACGAAACCTATATAAGGGGGGTGGACTTGTAACACCCGTATTTTGTTAGCAAGAAATAAAAGAAAAAAAGGAAGAAAAGAAAAGAAAATAAAAGAAACTAAAAAGGAGGGACCAAAAGTGCCAAATGGGCAAAGTTATTATTTATTTTGTACAAAAGGAAGGCATGGTCGCCCATTACCTCCTGCACATTTCTTTGCATCGGTTTTTAGAGAGAGAAAGCAGCAGGAGCAGAAACCATCGGGATTTTTGAAGAAGAACCTGAGAAATTCGAAGTTTTTGGGTAAGAAATCTCGAATTATGATATTTAGGACGATTCTAGAACCATTTATGAGCTTATAAATGTAACTAGTGTGTTCGGGTTGCACTGTGTGTATGTTTTAGGTGTATAAACGACTGAGACGTTCAAGGAAAGGACATCTAAAACCCGAAGGCAAATTAAGGTGAGTTCTAGACCCCTTTTTATTGATTTTTAAACATTTTAGGGCAGGAAATGCATATATATATGTTTTTGTAAAGTTTGGGATGATACCCGTATGAAATGAATGTATGCATGTTTATGTTTATGCTAGATTTATGCCTAGAATCATGTGTATATGTTTAGAATTAGGCATTATGAGGTTTGGGACTTGGATTATGGATTAGACACATGAACAGGTTGCAAATAGGTCTGAAATTGGACTTAGAATAAATAATTACAGGTTGATGAGTCCACCAGTGCTCATACGACCAACAATGTGGTCGTATGACCAGGAGATATATTTTTCTAAGTGCTGATGAGTCTAACAGGACTCATACGACCAACAGTATGGTCGTATGACCAAGTTATATTTCTAAGTGTTGAGTCCAATAGGACTCATACGACCAACAGTGTGGTCGTATGACCAAGTTATATTTCTAAGTGTTGAGTCCAATAGGACTCATACGACCAACAGTGTGGTCGTATGACCAAGTTATATTTCTAAGTGTTGAGTCCAATAGGACTCATACGACCAACAGTGTGGTCGTATGACCAAAGTGATATTTTCTAAGTATGATGATGAGACCACTAGTGCTCATACGACCAACAGTGTGGTCGTATGATCAGAACACATTTCTAAGTCTAGGGATGGTACGACCAATAGTGCTCATGCGACCAACAGTGTGGTCGTATGACCATATGATAATTCTAAGTATAAGATGAAAAGTCCAGCAGTGCTCATACGGCTAACAGGGCTCATACGGCCAGAGGGCTTATACGCCCAACAGGGCTAAAACGCCCAGAATACTTAGAATTTTTCAGAAATTTCCTGCAATACCGAAGTTCGAGGTTTTGACCAGGGTTGACTAGGGTTAACAAATGATGATGTTTCATGCATGCAATGATGATTATGATTAACCCTTATTGTTACTGATATTATTATCAATGTATTATTGTTAACAATATTATTAAAATATTGTTAAGTATGTTATGATGCTATGCATGATGATGAATGTATGATGATGAATGTATGATGACGAACGTATGATGAGTATGTATGATGAGTGTGTATGTTCCTTGTAATTGTGTATGCTTATCTTTCTGAAACTTTACGAATAACGAGAATGAACTAATGAAGTATTATGTATCGTAAAGTGAAAGATAATGAAAGAGGAACATGATGACGAATGCATGTATTAACGAATGAACGAAAAGAAGAATGATGATGAATACATGCATTAATGAACGAACGAATTATGTCTTGCAAGCATTGAATAACGCGATTGGTCATTCTTTGTGATTGACCATGGTCATGGTACCTCTACCGCTTACCTCTAGTACCGTGGCATACGATTTTCCGTCATATGTTGACTACGGCCCGGTAGCTAATAACGATCGGGGTGTAGCATATGGTATTGGTACAATTCACCTTTCAATGCGTGCAAGTAAGTATGAACGGGATTCTTGTCATTCGACCACAGTAATCATAGCCAAGTGCTATGAAGTGGGTAAAGCCTGACAGAATCCATACGAGAAGTTAAAGATAACGATGAATAACGAATGATGAAGATAATAACGAATATTATCTCTGTGTACGTATGATGTATGAACGCACGCACGAAAGGATACTTTTAAATAAGTAAAAGTATGTTTTATTACAAAACTAGAACTCACTCAGCAACGCTGACTTTTATGTATTTTCCAGTTGGCAGGTAGTGTTGCTGAGGATGGCACGAGGCGGCTACTCAGCTCTTTTGGGATGGCATTCTTTTGTTAATGTTTTTGTATTGTAATGCAAACAAACGATATTTTGTAACGGGTGCTGTATTACTTTGCAAAAGCATTTATAGTAAATTTAAAGTTTCCGCTGCATGGTTTTTATTAAGTTGTATTAAATGTATGTTTTATGGGTAATGACGACCAACTGTGAGGTGCCCGGGAACGGGGCCTTACACACCACCAGTTGAAACTGAAAGAACTTCAAATGATGGAAGTAATCAAAGTGCTGCTGATGCTGAAGCAAGAACTGAAACAGTCTTTGATTATTTTCACAACTCCCCTACAGTACAAGATGAAGTTACCTCGCTCCAAGATGATCTGAATGCCTCCAATCTTGATGTAACCATTGCTGGTGACTCAACTCCAACCACCAGGATCCACAAGAATCATCCAGTAGATAGCATCATTGGTGAACTTAATGAGCGGGTGACAAGAAGCAAATCAAGCATAGCAAACATCTGTTTGTTCTTCTGTTTTCTTTGTCAAACAGTACCCAAAAATATCAAAGAGGCTCTTCAAGACAATAGTTGGATTGAAGTAATGCAGGAAGAGTTGCTGCAATTCAAGAAACAAGAAGTATGGCAACTGGTAGATCTTTTCGAAGGACAGTACCCTATTGGTACCAGGTGGCTATACAGGAACAAAACTGATGACAGGGGAATCATCATTACAAATAAAGCAAGACTAGTGGCTCAGTGGTATACTCAAGAATAAGGAATCGATTATGATGAGGTGTTTGCTCCTGTAGCCAGACTAGAAGCAATAAGACTCTTTCTAGCATATTCAGCATTCATGAAATTCACTGTTTATCTAATGGATGTGAAATGTGCTTTCTTGTATGGAAAGATTGCTGAAAAAGTCTATGTGAGTCAACCTCTTGGATTTGAAGACCCAGATTTTCCACACAGGGTGTACAAGCTCGACAAAGCCTTGTATGGTCTTCATCAAGCTCCAAGGAAGTGGTACGAGACTCTATCATCCTTTTTTCTTGAAAATGAGTATGAAAGAGGAAAGATTGACCAGACTCTCTTTAGAAAAAGAAAAGTAAAAGACATGTTGCTGGTTCAGATATATGTGGATGATATCATTTTTGGCTCAACAAACAAGGTTCCCTACTAAGAATTTGAAGAACTCATGCATTCAAAATTTCAAATGAGTGCTATGGGGGAACTCATATTCTTTCTAGGAGTGCAAGTCCAACAAACAGCAGATGGAATCTTCATCAATCAATTAAAATATGTGGAAACAATGTTGAAAAAGTTCAAGTTTGCTGATTGTCAGTCCATCAGAACTCCTGTTGACACTAAAGTGAAGATTGGTCCAGATCCTGAAGGCAAATCAGTCGATCAGACACACTATCATTCTATGATAGGCTCACTTATGTATCTAATAGCTAGTAGGCCTGACATTATGTTTGGTGTTTGTGTGTGTGCCAGATATCAAGCAGATCCCAAGGAATCCCATGTGAATGCAGTCAAGAGGATATTTAGATATCTTAAGGGCAAGCCTGCTCTTGGATTATAGTATCCAAAGGAAGGAGACTTCAATCTTATGCATACACTGATAGTGATTATGGGGGATGCAATTTCCATAAAAAATCTACTTCTGGCGGTTGTCAATTTCTTGGTCCCAGACTGGTCTCCTGGCAGTGCAAGAAGTAGACAAATGTATCTATTTCAACAGCTGAAGCTGAGTATATAGCAGCATCAGCATGCTGTTCTCAAGTTCTCTGGATTCAAAAGTAGATGCTTGATTATGGTTTTAGCTTCTTGCACACTCCAATTCACATTGACAACACAACAACTATGTTCATAACAAATAATCCAGTTCAACACTCAAAAACTAAACACATTGAAATTAGATATCACTTTTTGAGAGATTGTGTTGAAAAAGGGTTAATCAAATTGATACAGGTTCACACTGATAATCAATTGGCTGATTTGTTCACTAAGGCATTTGATCCAACCAGATTTGAATTCTTAGTTCAATCAATTGGCATGATTAACCTTGATTAAAATTTAAAATCAACAAAAAAATACAAATATTTCAAAAAATACAAAAAGAAAATAAAAAAAAGAAGTGTATGGCTTATACAACGGAAATGATATAATTACAGTCATTATATCATTCACTGTGCTTACTTATAAATCTTGAATGACTAACATGACTTATCTGATATGTGGGTAGGCTCAACTTGGAAAAGAAGATACATGCAGTGATAAACTAAAGCTTATATTCAACTGTGAAGCTCTCATCTCATAGTGTGTGTAAGTATTAGCTTATCCAAATGTATGTGTATGTAGCAACCTAAACACACCAGGTAATGATATCATATGAATCTCTTTTACTAACATCAGTTTCTCTTCTGTTTTTGCTTAGTAAAGACCTAGAGAAACAAGCACATAGTGCTGATGTCATGATCCATCAAGATTCCCAATGAGGAACACATCCAACTTGGATGAAACAAGCAAAATAAAAATCATTCAAAATGAATGAAACAAAAGAATCCTAAGAGATCACCTTCCAAAGTGAAGTGAAAAGAATCCCAATGTGGATCAAAAGTGATAAAAGGATCAAAAATAAAAGAATCCCAATGAGGATCAAGCAAAATGTGATTTCACATTTTAAGTGACCTAGTCAAGTAAGATGTTAAAAGTTCTACCATACATTGCATGCAGATGGTTAACCTTAACATGCTTTTGAGTGTGAGGTACATGTTGAATACCCAATTAACTCAAAACATGATAAGATCATTTGCATCAAAATATTAACCAAGTATGAGTTTAAAAGGATAAACATACCTTCAATCAATATGTTCATGAACATGTCTGTTTTACTAACAATTGTTTTCACTTGTGAAAGGTAAATTGATATGATCCCAAAGAAAAATATATCTCAACTTCTTGTACAAAAATCACAAAAAGATTTTCTTTTCAAAATTTTCAGCTCTTTAAAGTTTCTATCTCATATAGATATAAACTTTAGGGGGAGTAATTAAAATTTTGATTATCAATGTATAGATGTTTTCAAAAAATCAAAAACAGTTTCAAAAGTGAGAAAATCTAACTATGTTGGTGCAGAAGTTATATCATATTATCTCAGTTTCTTGCAAACATTTTGAAGCACAAAAGTCCAAGATCAGTTAACACTGGGTAACTTGTATCATCTCTGATAAAAAAGTCAATCCAAACAAGAATTGACAACTCAAGAAACAGACAAAACTTCATAATAAACAAGCAAAAGACTCATATTCATAAAGTTCAAACATCAAAGCAAGATCAACCAAAAACATCCACAACAGAAACACTAAGTGTTGACAATCTTTAAACTTAATGCAGGTAAGTGCAATGGTTAATGCGGGTGAAGGTAACCCAAGCAAATAACCAATGCGGGTAATAGTTTGGAGATGAAAAACACAAGTGAAAGTAATGCGGATAAGTTAACTCTACCGCATTAGTTTCACCACAAATATTAATATTTTTCAAGTATGAAAACCAATGCGGACAGAAATTTGTTCATCCGCATTTGTTTTCTCAGCCGCATTTCTCTAATATGGCTGAAATTCTATACTTGAAATTTGTTATATATTTGCATTTTAGAAGTATGCTCACAATCTTCTGTCATTATGTATGAAGTTCAAGAAATACGGACAACTCAGTTGTTCTTCCGTATTTGTTGAAGTAAATTCAGGAAGACAAGTGTTCTTCAGCATTAGCTACAGTGTATAAATGCTGACTAATTAAAACATCCGCATTTGCTATAGTGCAAAGATGTATGTAAACTTAAAGCATCCGCATTTGCTACAGTGTTAGAAAGTCTAAACTTAAACCGTCCGGGGCTACAGTAAACAAATGCTGACAGAATTTACTCTTCCGCATTTGCTACAGTAAACAAATGCTGATTGTTTTACTCTTCCACATTTACTATAGTAGTTGACCGCATTTGTTTTTCACCACTCGTAAGTACTACAGTAGTCGACCGCATTTGTTTTTAACACTTGTAAGATTTGAAAGATCATTAAAAGGACTAATAAACAGATCACCATGGTTCATTTAATACTTTTCAAATTTGAGAGACTCTATAGTGCAACGAGCAAAAAACACCTCTCCTACTGTTCTTCATACATCATTAAGATTCATCACCATCATCAAAAGATTTGGTGTTCATCGAATCCAATAGTGCCTACATTTCGATTCTATACCGTCGTAGTATCGAAAACAAGGTGATTCTCAGATACAGTTGTTGAACTCATTTCAGAATTCAGAACCCTAGAACTGAAAGAATCTCAAAAACATCCACAAGCTAAGGATTGATAAGCATTGTCGAGCTAAATGATACATAGGATCTTGAAATCGACACAAACATTTGATTTTCGAAACCCTAATTATCCTTCAGATGAACAGGGGATCTTCAAAACCAAAAAATGTGACCTCAAAACTTATGTTTGAAATAAAAAATGAAGTTGAATCAGAAAATAAACATCAAAATAACATATGAAGCACGATAACAAAATCATACATTGTAAAATCAAGATTAGGTCAAAATTCATATGTAACAGTACCCTTTGATTGCTTAATTTTGACCACTAAAAAGTCAAAATGAAATAATCAACTTGATTTCATCAAAGTAATTGATAAACAATGATTCATATCTAACACATATGCATCTTGTACAGAATCTGATGGCAAACCTTACATGGAGCAAGCTCCATAATGTCAGTGGTTATCTTGAACCTGATGCTCCTGAGGCTGAAGGTTTAAGAGACATGATCAGATTCATCCTAACTACTAGAATGGCACATGCTATTACTGTGAGACCTATTATCTATGAGAACTTCATCAGATCTTTCTAGGGAACTGCTGAAGTGACAGACATAGATGGGGTGAGAACTCTGTCAGGAAGAATCACTGAGGATCACACTCTGGTGATTACTGAGCAAACTGTGAGACAGTGTCTATAGTTTCGGGATGATGCTGATACTCCATTAGAGCTGGATGATAAAGAGATCATGACCTTCTTTGCCAACATTGGCTATGAAGGAGGATATGAGTGGAAGCAAATTGTGAAAGGGCTAGTAGACCTACAATGGAGATTCCTTATTCATATCTTCCAACATTGTCTATCTAAAAGGAAGACTGGTTGGAATGACATTCCTGTATCCACATCATCAGCTATATGTGCTCTGTGCACAAACCAACCATTTAACATATCATCCTATGTGTTTAATGGTTTGGTGTCCAACATCTAAAAGGGTAGAAGACACATGTTCCTAATGTATCCTAGATTTCTTCAATGCTTTATCAATGAAGCATTTCCAGACTTAATACCTGTCGGACCAGTGATGGATATTCCTCACTATACTGCTAAGTCCTACAATTACTTGAAGAAAAGAGATCCAAGGAACTTTTACAGTGGGACTTTCTTTCCTCTAATACCATGGATGCTTCAGCAAATTAACCCAGATAAGGATATTGAGGTGGACAGGCGACTACTGTGAATGAGCCTGTTCCAGAAGAAGAGCAAGCTGCTCCAAGTCAACACAATGTTGAGGAGCAAGCTAGCATGGCTGAAGAAGGACAAAGGCCAGTGTCTCTACAAGTTAGTGTAGGTGGTGATCTTCACACTGGACCTTCTGTTCATGAAGCTGATATAGCCTCACCTTTTGTACCTACACCAATCCCATCTCCTCAAAGATCACCAATCCCATTTCCACAATCACAACCAATCATCTCACCATATATATCACCCATACACTGACCTCATGTCTCACCCATTCATTCACCCCATATTTCACCGATTCATCACCCACCTATATCTCTTATTCCTTCATCTCCCTCTGCTACTCATGCTGAGTTTGGTGACTCTACCGGCTCCTCAGATGAATCCAAATCATCATCTGATGATAAGGATGCTCAGATGCCTATGCCTGTACGGCAAGTGATTTCAGAAGCTGCTCCTTCTGAAAGCTTTGCTGAATCAGAGATTAACAAACCAGATGAAAAAGATGAAATGATCTCTGAGCTTCTAAAGAAAGTATCAAAGATGGAAAATCTCCTGAAAAGAAGATCTGGTATCATTCAAGACAGACTTCTGAAGATGGATGAAAAAGAAAGAGAGCTGAAAGAAATAAAGAGTAAGTATGAGGAGGAGAAGAAAGAAAAGGAAGAGGGGATTGAGAAATTAAAAGAAGCTCTTCAGCACTCAAAGGATGAAGTAAGTGGTCACTTAGACACTTTGACCATCCAAACTATTTTAATGGAATAACAAGAAGTGCTGATTGAAGAACAAGCTATCACAATCATTGACCTGCAAGCTCAGGTAGCATCTCTAAACAAGAGAGTGTCAGAGTTAGAGATGTTGGTCAGAATTAAACAAGAAGCTGAAAAAGACCAAGATAATCAAGATGTTGGCAAAGATAAGAAGAGAAAGAGGGAAAGTGACAAAGATGATAGTGATCAAAATTTATCAGGGGAAAGTGATAATGACTCCACACAGGCTAAAAAGATGAAGTTCACTGAGCCTGAAAAAGAGGCAGAGACTAGTGGAACTAAATTAGATGAATCAAGTATGGAAATCGTGGTGTATTCAAGTGAACCAGCACAAACTCACACTGAAGAGGCTGAATTCAGTGACATAATCACAGCTCTTGACTCCTTCATTGCTGAAGAATTTATCATTGATAATGACTTCTGGGACTTCATAATCAATCAGAGGGAAGGTACTAAACCAAATTATCCGTCAATCTCCTATCCCAATTAAGAAGGAATTGAGTTTACAAATGGTACCTGCTGTGTCCCTATCTGATGAACAAAAAGAGCTAATCAGAAAGCTTCGTGAAGAACAGCAACAAAGAGAATCAGCTACGGTTGTTGTAGATGAGCAAGAAAAAGTTAAATCTGAACGATTGCCCAAAGAAGCAGAACAAGCTGAATCCTCTTCTGATCCTACAGTGCAAACTTACACCAGAAGGCAGAAGTACTTGAATGAAAAAGCCAAGGGAAAAAGGCCTGTTAAAGAGGAAGAACCAGTCAAGAAAAAGCAAAAGGATGACCCTCATAGCCTTGCAGCAAGTGCTGAATTTTTGGAAGAACATGAAAAGGCTGAAGCATAACTAAAAAAGAAGGTTGAGGTCATTGATTTAGAAAAAGGAGAAATAGAGGCTGGCTATGTGGTTGATGAACCAATAGCTAAGGAAAGCCGTGAAGAGGAGAAACCATCAGTTCATGAGGTGGTTGAGAAAGCCAAGTCAGATGATCTAATGAAAAAGGCCATATTCTTGATTGACCATGGTTATGATCCTGATGTGGTTTTTGGGATGACATATGAGGGGATGATAGCAGAAGAAGAGAAGCTAAACAAACTGCTAGACCCTACATTTGAGACTGAGTATGAAAGGTCTTATTCTCCTAAGGCTCCTATGCTGAAATTATCTTCTAAAGCCATGCAGACATCTTCTTCTCAATCACTGTATCCTAATCCTTACATTATGACTGATAGGGAAATAAAGGACCATTTGTCTGAACAGGGATTCACCAAAAGAAAATTAGGGAATATAAAGACAATTTCTATAAGGGCTGCCATCCTTAGAATGATTAATGAGAAGAAAGATAGGCTCAAGAAGATGGAAGAAGAAATTACAAGAAAGCATCCCAGATCAAGAGTTTCAGCTCAAGACATGCAGCTCACCCATAGAGATCATGACTCTTTGGCGCCTATACTCCCTAGATATCCTGAGTGGTTTGCTGAGCCTTCACAGATAGAGCTTCATGAAGGACTAACCACTGCAGAGATGATTAGTGGTATGTCTACTCCTCAGGATAAGACTGATTTGAAGATAATTGCCTGGAAGTATAACAGTGACTGGAACATGTTCATGGTCAAGAGGATCTCAGGGTTTGTCCAATTCTTCACAGACTACTCTACTCTGGTGAACTCCCTGCAGATCCATGATTTAAAAGAACTAGCCAATCTGAGACTGATCGATCATAAGGCTATGTTCAGGGGATACAACTAGTTTTGTCAAAAAGTAACTTTTCAAAAGTTACTTTTCAAAAGTTAATCCTATTAACTTCTCAAAAGTAACTTATTTACCCTTTAAAATCAACTTTTTAAAATTTTACGAAACATACTTATTAACTTATTAACTTTTTAAAAGTTAATAAGTTAAAAGTTAATCAAAAAGTTTGTTTGCCAAACATGACCGAAGTACCCTATGCCCCGGAGAACCGAAGAAACACAGTTGGTTTTTGATAAATCAAAAGCAGGTGTAAATAAGCAATCCAAACATGGCCTAAGAAAAACTAAATTAAAAAAACCAAAACCCACCCTATGCCTAGGCTTTCTTTAACAATAGGTTCAACTTAAAAACTGGTATAGGATATTTTGCCAATAATTTGGCTAATCTTTCCTCTTTAGTCATAGTAATCTTGTTTTAAGCTGGTGTGACATCCGATAAATTTCCGTTACCAAACTCCCTTAGTTCCGTTAGGTCTTGCATACACGTGTCGTGAGCACACACTAGTTGTCGTTGAACGTTGGTGACCAAATAACAATTATATATGGTAATTAGATAATGATTTAACAAATAATATTGATTATTAGTTTGGGTTTATGTGATTTATGAATTTATGGATTTTAAATATTATTTGTGAATTTTAAGTGATAACGTGACTATGGGTAATATATATTCCATGTGTTTGGTGACTAATTGATAATGTATATAATTATTATTATTGATTAATAATGTTTGTATTTTGTAGTTAAAACTCTTAAAAAAGTGTTTAAAAAGATTAGTTTTTAAAAAATATAAACAATAGGGGGTTAAGTGTAATTACCTAAAACTAAAACTTAACAAAATAACCCAACCCTAATCCCCACCCCCCCATTCAGCCGCAACCCTTCTCAAACACCCCTCACCTTGCAATTTAATCTATAGCACACACATCCAAATCAAATTTGATCTAGTTCAAGCATTCCAAGGTGTTAGCAAGTTCCAATGTTGATTTCTACACGTTTAAAAGGTTATATTTTCATTGTTTTAATAGTTTTTGATTTTGATAGAACCCTAATTCGAATTATAGATCAAAAATCAAAATTGATGATGATGGATAATGATGTGATGTTAGTTGTATTGTATTTTTGATAGATTGTGGTGATTTATACAAGAAATTCATGATTTTGATCATCTAGTTCATATCTTACCCAAAATAGTAACTTTTTATCATGAGATTGTGCCATTGATGTTGTTTGATGTTGATTTGATGTTAGTTGGATTGTATTGATGTTTGTTTATGATGATTTTGCAAGAAAATCTATGATTGTAAGTTTCTAGTTCATACCTTGCCCTAAATAGTAACTTTTGGTTTTGAAATTGTGTATTTGATGGTTATTGATGATTCTAGGATGTTTATTGTGTTCAGTAGATGTTGTTTTATGATGATTATGCAAGCATTGGGTGAAATTTGGTATTTTGTTCATATATTTCCCGAAATAGAAACTTTTGGATCATGAAGATACATGTTATAGTGAATTATGATTGATTAATGTGTTTGAATGGTATCTATGAACTAGTCTAGGCATGTTATTGGTGAATTTGTGTTGAAGTTGATGAAAGTTGGACTTTTTGGTGTTACTTTCTCGAGAGGAAAACTTTATTTATATGAAACATGTGGTCTTGTGAATTTGGTCATGGTTTTGATATTAGGATCATGCTAGTATGTTATGAATGATGTTTAACTTGTTAGAATACATGATTTGGGTCAATTGGTTAACTGATGAATTATTTGGGTCATTCTAGGCTTTCTTAGGAATCGTGCAAGTAGGGTGCACAAAGCACAAGATTATGCACGTGGATTGTGCCATAGTGTTTGATCATTATAGTATGAATGTTTGGATTATGTAACTTGGCAATTTAGAATATGACTGTGATCATGCTAGCTATGTATGTGGGTTTGACTATCTTGTTTGGGTTTATTGTGGTTAGGGTGATTCATGTGCATAGTATGGTAATATTTGCAATCATGATTGTTAATATGATATAATATTTGTTTGATCAAGTATACAACTTAAACAAGTCACGAACGGGTCAAAGGGGTGAACTAGGACAAATAAGTGTTGTTTTTCAAAACCTTGGGTTAACGTGTTTATTGAGCACCTAGGGTTGTTAAGTTTTTTAAGTACATGTACTTATGTACTTGTGTGCTCTAGGTAACCTCCAAAGGTTATCTTTCGGCTCACTGTTACTTTTATTATCGTTTGTTGCGCACCAGGTGAGTTCATGCCTCACTTTTAAACACTCTCTCTTTTAGGGGAGATAACATACTTGTTTACAAATGCACTATTGTTGTAAGTTGTGTATAGTGTAACATAGTGTAATTTACATTGAAAGTTCTCACACTTTCGGATCGTTAATATTAGTAACTAGCGAGAAATGCTGGGTAGTACTACTAGGCCTGACAAGCCCCACCCGTGCGACTAGAGGTCAAACGGGTGCAATATTGTCCTAAACAGAAACATCATCACAACTTGGTAGGTTGTGATGGGAGGCAAACAAACGAAACACATGTGAGCTTCTATCGTGAAATCACTATTTTTATTACTTGTGAATCTAGATTAGCTATCTATTTCAATGCACCTCTTATGTTTTATAACTATTACTGTTTATGTGAAATGTAATCTCTTGAACTCATCAACCATTGTGTTGACACTTTTAGTATGCTATTCTCAGGTTGACCACTCTGATTGCCAGTAGGAGCACATCACAGTTTAGCATGCTTTGCAAAGTTTCTTATTATGTCAAGACATTTGTTTTGCTATTTATAAGTTTTGGTTTGGTGCGTGTTTTTGTCAATGTTACATTCTAAGTACTTTGGGTTTGATTTACTTACTAACGGTTTCGCACAGTTTTTAGTTTTAAACTATGATTGGTTTTTATTTAAAAGTTGCATATAGTGTCGTTCTAAGTAACTAATGACTGGGATCCTGGTTTGTTCACATGCTGTGTGTGGATTTTTGATGGTGTGACAAATTGGTATCAGAGCCATTGGTTATAGGGAACTAGGTTGCATACACACTAGTCTATAACCGCACACCGTTAGTTAGTTACTCGTTGTTTATTCCCTTATTGTATACTTATTGGCATACACATCACGTACCCTGCAGTATGGCACCATCCTCACGAGTTGCGGGTAAGAGACCAGCAGGTTCTGATTCCCCTTCACGTTCTGATCCCCCTCCTTCTCCTCCTATACCCAAACGAACACTTGAGTGGCCTCGACTTGACTACCCTCCTGGAGAGATGAACTGGGATCAACCGTTCGCTCTAATGGAACGTGATGCTCTACGGGATTGGAGCTTTTATGCTAATTATGTGGACCATATGATGTATAGGGAGAGCGTGCCTACTAAGAGGCCAAGGACTAGGAACAGTTCTGAGCAGTCTACACTTTCCCTCCCCCTGATAAAATAATCAACCGAGCAGGTGATTGCAGTTTTAGTTGCTGCCTTGGACACAGAGAAACTATACACTTAGTGGCTTACTGGGTTGGTCGCTGAACTACGATATCAGATGTGAGAAACGAAGAAGGAAGTGGCTGAGGTGAAAGACCTACAATATAAGTGCTATCAACATCAATGCACTTTGACTGATAGGATGACAGACGATCCACTGATCAGAGGCTAGAGACGACACCATACATGATCATCGGGTTAGACTTGCTGCCTTGGAGGCACAATCCGCGGTGATGCATATAGCTGTGGAACCTAAGGCAGAGCCTAAACAGGAATAAGAGCCTAAAGGAAAACCGGAAGAAGCCCCATAGGATGAAGAAGAGCCTGAAGAGATGGAGGAAGACAATGATGGATTCGATGTCCTAGACTGATATTCACTTTCATTTGACTTAGACTACGTAGTATTTTTCTTTTGAAAACCTATGTGGGAAAGGTTGTTTCCCACCCAAATGAAAAACTAAAAATTTTGACATTGATTGAATATTTTGTGAAATGGTTACAATTTATTTATCTTTTGGTTATTATTTTGGTTATAAATGTCGTGGTTGATGATCTGCTTTATTTTCATACTATTTACTATGCTTTAATGAGATGAATATGTTACATGTTGCTCATTTTGGTGTTTGTGAATGTAAAGTGAAAATGGAAGCTGGTGGTAGAGGACATGGTCGTGGACGTGGCGGTGGACGTGGCGCTGGATGTGGGCTGACGCGGGAGCGGTTAACATGACCCCCGTAGAACTGGCTGCTCTGATCAATGAGCACGTGCAGGTGGCAGTGGCGGCAGTGCACGCTGCACAAGTGCCCGCTGCACAAGTGTCCGCTGCACAAGTGCCCGCTGCACATCCAACAGGTAAATGTTACAAGCGACTTGACAAACACTCTAGTTGCTTGTTTAAATCGTTAAACTAAACAATTTTGATATGTTAAAATAGGACCCCCAACCTATACCTACAAGATTTTCTTGGATTGTAAGCCCCACACCTATAGTGGAGCTGAAGGTGATGTTGGACTGGTTAGGTGGTTCGAGAAGACTGAATCAGTCTTCACCAAATGCAACTGCCCGCCGATTGACCAAGTAAAGTATGCGACCGGGGCTCTAGAGGGCGCAACACTTTCTTGGTAGAATGCCCAGGTCCAAATGTTGGATTAGGAGATGGCCAAGGACTTACCCTGGGATGAGTTAAGGCGATGATGACCGAGGCGTATTGCCCTCGTAATGAGGTGCAAAAATTGGAAATGGAGCTGTGGCAGCTGAAGATGCAAGGTTCTGAGATTGAGGCCTATACTACCAGGTCTCACGAGTTGGCAACATTGTATCGTGAGATGGTGACCGCGATGCAGAAAATAATAGAGTTATATCTGCGTGGTTTGGTTCCTGAAATCCAAAGCATGGTCACTGCCTCCAACCCCACTACTATTCAACAAGCGATTCAGTTGGCTTACAAGTTGACCGACCAGGCCGTGGAACAAGGTAAACTACCAAAACGGGGTACGGTGACTAGTGTACCAGCGATGGCGAGTGTACCAGACAATAAACACAAGTGGGATGGTCCAAACAACAAGGGATCAACTTCAAGCAACTAGCAACAACAACATCAGCAAAAAATCAAGGAAGTTTGACAACAACCGAGGTTTCAATCAAACCGCCACTACCAACCAAGGACAAGGAGGATACGTGGAGAGGTTCCTTAAGTGTATCGCTACAATTACCATCACACCGGTAGGTGTGATAACCTCAAATGCCAAAGGTGTGGAAAGTTGGGACACGCGACAAAGGATTGCCATGGCGAGATGATGAAGAATCCCCAACAATCATAGGAGACCCCTAAGGGTTGTTTCGAGTGTGGGAAAGAAGGGCACTATAAGAGGAATTGCCCTCAGCTAAGGGAAAATGGCAATGATACAATAAACAACAGGAACAACAACATCAATGCAGGGAATGGTGGAAACAATGGTGGTAATAATGGTGGAGCCAAAGGGAGAGCGTTCATTATGGATTCCGGTGAGGCTTTAAACGACCCTACGATACTTACTGATAAATCCCTATAAATGGTCGATACTATATTATTTGACACTGGAGCCAATAGGAGTTTTATTTCCACTAAATTCAGTAGTCTTACGAATGATATGCATTCTACCTTGGATTTCACCTATACTGTAGAGTTAGCTGATGGCAAACAAATTCACATCACGCACGTTCACAAGAGTTGTAAGATAGAACTGGCCGGACACGTTTTTGACATAGATCTTATGCCCATTATACTCGGGAGCTTTGATGTGGTTATGAGAATGGATTAGCTATCCGAGAAGCAGGCAGAGGTAGTGCGTCATGAGAAGATTGTACACATTCCTCTCAAGAATGGTGAAATCTTTTAGTCACGGGTGAAAGGAGTGGTGCCGTGATAGGCATCATATCAATCATGAAAGCACAAAAGATGCTACGTAAAGGTCGACTAGCTATACTGGCCTTGGTAACTGACAAGCAGCAAGAGGAAAGGAAGATGGATAATATTCCAGTAGTTCGTGACTTCCCACAGGTGTTTCCAGAGGACCTACTTGGATAACCACCTCATCGCCAAGTGGAATTTCAGATTGAGTTGAATCCCGGTGCAGTCCCAATTGCTAGAGCACCTTATCGATTGGCACCGAATGAATTATAGGAGTTGTCGGCACAACTTCAGGAGCTGCTAGATAAGGGCTTTATCTAACCTAGCTCATCACCTTGGGGACCTCTGTCCTTTTTGTTAAGAAGAAGGATGGCACCTTTCGGATGTGCATTGACTACAGGGAGTTAAACAAGGTCATAGTCAAGAACCTATACCCTTACCTCGTATTATGATCTGTTTGATCAACTTCAGGGATCCAGTTACTATTCTAAGATTGACTTACGATCTGGTTATTATCAGTTGCAAGTCTGAGAAGAAGACATCTTGAAGACGACATTCAGGACTCGCTATGGCCATTATGAGTTCTTGGTCATGCCGTTTGGGTTGACTAATGCACCAGCGGTGTTCATGGACCTCATGAACCGCGTGTGCAAACCCTACGTCGATCAGTTTGTTATTGTGTTTATCAATGACATATTGATCTATTCCAAGACCAAGGAGGAACACAAAGAGCATCTAAGATTGATCTTAGAATTGTTGAAGAAGGATCAACTATATGCTAAATTCACTAATTATGACTTATGGATACGAGAGGTGTAGTTTTTGGGTCACATTATGAATGAGAAAGGAATCTATGTAGATCCTACAAAGGTGGAAGCAATTAAGAATAAGGCGGTTCCTAAGGCGCCTAGTGAGATACGTCAATTCCTTGGATTCGCGGGATACTATTGACGCTTCGTTGAGGGATTTTCCAAGATTGCTCCACCCCTCACTGCCTTGACACATAAAGGTACAACGTTTAAATGGGGAGAAAGTCAAGAATCAGCCTTCCATTTATTGAAGCAAAAACTCCACAGCGCACCGATACTGGCATTACCGGAAGGGACAGATGATTTCGTGGGGTACTGTGATGCAACCATTCAAGGACTGGGTTGTGTCCTGATGCAGCGAGATAAGGTGATAGCCTATTCCTCAAGGCAACTGAGGGTACACGAGAAGAATTATACCACCCATGACTTGGAATTGGGTGTAGTGGGTTTTGCCTTGAAAATCTGGAGACATTACTTGTACGGTACCGAATGCACCATTTACACCGATCACAAGAGTCTTTAGCATATCTTTGAGCAGAAGGAACTGAATATGATGTAACAGCACTGGGTAGAGTTATTGAATGACTATGATTGCGCTATCAAGTATTTTCCAGGGAAGGCAAACGTGGTTGCCGATGCTCTAAGCTGGAAAGAAACAGCTAAGCCTAGGCGAGTGCAAGCTTTACAGCTTACAATCAGTACTCAACTGCCTGAACAAATTAAGGAAGCACAGACAGAAGCGTTAAAAGTAGAAAATATTGGGTCTGAGTCATTACGTGGGATGGATAAACAGCTTGAGGTGAAAGCGGATGGGATTCGTTACTTCATGGATAGACTTTAGGTGCCTGCCTATGGAAATTTGAGAGATTTGGTTATGAGTGAGGCGCACAAATCCAAATACTCAATACATCCCGGTTCAGACAAAATGTATCATGACCATAAGGCGCACTATTGGTGGCCTAATATGAAGGCAAATGTAGCTACCTATGTCAGCAAGTGTTTAACCTGCTCCAAGGTGAAAGTCGATTATCAAAACCTATCTAGATTACTGCAACAACCTGAGATTCTTTATGGAAGTGGGAGCAGATATCTATGGATTTCATTACCAATTTACCAAGGACTCCTAGTGGCTGTGACACGATATGGGTAATTGTGGATAGGTTAACTATGTCTACGCACTTTTTGGCAAACAAAGAAATGGATAAGATGGATAAGTTGACTCGGATTTATCTGAAGGAAGTAGTCTCTCGGCATGAAGTGCCAATCTTGATTATTTCTGATCATGATGCTTGTTTTACTTCTCATTTCTGGCAGTCGTTACAGAAATCTCTAGGTACACGCTTAGATATGAGTACTGCATATCATGCTCAGACTGACGGACAGAGTGAGCGCACTATACAGACCTTGGAAGATATGTTACGAGCGTGTGTAATTGATTTTAGAAATAATTGGGAAGTTCATCTACCTTTGGTGAAATTTTCCTATAACAACATTTATCACACTAATATTTAAGTGGCACCGTTTGAGGTGTTGTACGAGCGGAAATGTAGGTCACCAGTCTGTTGTGCAGAAATTAGTGGTAGTCAATTGACTGGCCCTGAATTGGTTCATGAGACCACTAAGAAGATAGTAAAAATAAGAAATTATATGGCAGCAGCCCGAGACAGACATAAGAGCTACGCGGATAAACTAAGGAAACCCTTAGAGTTTCAAGTCGGCGATAAAGTCTTGTTAAAGGTCTCACCATGGAAAGGCGTAATTCGTTTTGGGAAACAAGGGAAACTTAGCCCACGGTATGTTGGACCATTTGAGATCATCGAAAGAATTGGCCCGGTGGCATACTGATTAAGGCTACCCGATTCGTTGAGTGGAATTCATGAGGTATTCCATGTCTCAAATTTGAAGAAATGTTTAGCTGACGAGACTTTAATTGTACCGCTCGGGGAAGTACAAGTCGACGAACATTTATGATTCATTGAAGAACCGGTTGAGGTAATGGACCGAGAGGTCAAGACATTGACATAAAGCAAGATCGCTATCATCAAGGTTCGTTAGAACTCGAAACGTGGGCCGGAGTTCACGTAGGAACGCGAGGATCAGATGAAGCTCAAGTATCCTCATCTGTTCGAAACAACAACCACTACCGGTGAAGGTAATGATTAAATTTCGAGACGAAATTTATTTCAACATGGGGATAATGTCACAACTCACCCAAAACTCACTCGATTTTGATTTTTCTTATGCCAATGCAGTAGACCAGTGATGTAACTCAACCATGTCATGCAATTATCAGGACGAAAAATTCTTTCAACATGGGGATAATGTGACATCTCGTAAATTTCCATTACCAAACTCCGTTAGTTCTGTTAGGCCTTGCATACACGTGTCGTGAGCATGGACTAGTTCTCGTTGAACGTTGGTGACCTAATAACAATTATATATGATAATTAGATAATGATTTAACTAATAATGTTGATTATTAGTTTATGTTTATGTGATTTATGAATTTATGGATATTAAATATTATTTGTGAATTTTACGCAATAACGTGACTACGTGTAATATATATTCCATGCGTTTAATGACTAATTGATAATGTATATAACTATGATTATTGATTAATAATGTTTGTATTTTGTAGTTAAAATTATTTAAAAAATGTTTAAAAATATTAGTTTTTATAAAATAAAAACAATAGGGGTTAAGTGTAATTAACAAAAACTAAAACTTAACAAAATAATCCAACCCTAATCCCCCACCCCTATTCAGTCGCAACCTTCTCAAACACCCCTCACCTTGTGATTTTCATCTATAGCACTCACATCCAAATCGAATTTGATCTAGTTCAAGCATTCCAAGGTGTTAGCAAGTTCCAATCTTGATATCTACATGTTTAAAAGGTTAGATTTTCATTGTTTTCATAGTTTTTGATTTTGATAGAACCTTAATTCGAATTATAGATCAAAAATCAAAATTGATGATGAGCAATAATGATATTATGTTAGTTGTAATGTATTCTTGATAGATTGTGGTGATTTATACAAGAAATTCATGATTTTGATCATCTAGTTCATTTCTTACCAAAAATAGTAACTTTTTATCATGAGATTGTGCAATTGATGTTGTTTGATGTTGTTCTGATGTTAGTTGGATTGTATTGATGTTAGTTTATGATGATTTTGAAAGAAAATCTATGATTATAAGTTTCTAGCTCATACATTGCCCTAAATAGTAACTTTTGGTTTTGAAATTGTGCAATTGATGGTCGTTGATGGTTCTAGGATGTTAATTGTGTTCAATAGATGTTGTTTTATGATGATTATGCAAGCATTGGGTGAAATTTGGTATTTTGTTCATAGTTTTCCCGAAATAGAAACTTTTGTATCATGAAGATACATGTTATAGTGAATTTATGATTGACTAATGTGTTTAAATGGTATCTATGAACTAATCTAGGCATGTTATTGGTGAATTTGTGTGAAGTTGATGAAAGTTGGACTTTTTGGTGTTAGTTTCCCGAAAGGGAAACTTTATTTATATGAAACATGTGGTCTTGTGAATTTGGCTATGGTTTTGATATTAGGAGCATGCTAGTATGTTATGAATGTTGTTTAACATGTTAGAATACATGATTTGGGTCAATTGGTTAACTGATGAATTATTTGGGTCATTCTAGGCTTTCTTGGGAATCGTGCAAGTAGGGTGCACAAAGCACAAGATTATGCACGTGGATTGTGCCATAGTGTTTGATCATTATAGTATGAATGTTTGGATTATGTAACTTGGCAATTTAGAATATGATTATGATCATGCTAGCTATGTATGCGGGTTTGACTATCTTGTTTGGGTTTATTGTGGTTAGGGTGATTCATTTACATAGTATGGTAATATTTGCAATCATGATTGTTAATAGGATATAATATTTGTTTGAGAAAGTATACAACTTAAACAAGTCACGAACGGGTCAAAGGGGTGAACTAGGACAAATAAGTGTTGTTTTTCAAAACCTTTGGTCAACGTGTTTATTGAGCACCTAGGGTTGTTAAGTTTTCTAAGTACATGTACTTATGTACTTGTGTGCTCTAGGTAACCTCTGAAGGTTGTCTTTCGGCTCACTGTTAGCTTTTATTATCGTTCGTTGCGCACCAGGTGAGTTCATGCCTCACTTTTAAACACTCTCTCTTTTAGGGGAGATAGCATACTTGTTTACAAATGCACTATTGTTGTAAGTTGTGTATAGTGTAAAATAGTGTAATTACGTTGAAAGTTCTCACACTTTCGGATTGTTAATATTAGTAACTAGCGGGAAATGCTGGGTAGTACTAATGGGCCTGACAAGCCCCACCCGTGCGACTTGAGGTCAAATGGGTGCAATATTGTCCTAAACAGAAACATCATCACAACTTGGTAGGTTGTGATGGGAGGCAAACAAACAAAACACATGTAAGCTTCGATCGTGAAATCACTATTTTTATCACTTGTGAATCTAGATTAGATATCTATTTCAATGCACCTCTTATGTTATATAACTATTACTGTTTATGTTAAATGCAATCTCTTGAACTCACCAACCATTGTTGTCACACCCCCGCTGATAGCGGAAACACAGGAATGTGAGCTAGACGGGATCGTCATAACACATGGTATGCAATAGAGTAGCAATAATAATATGTTGACAAGCGTGTCATGACGGCACCCGAACACAATTTGGAGACTTGTGTCGTGTATGATCATTGTTCACGACAGCATAGTCATAAGCATAGCACAAGAAGATCACATGAACATCGATAATAGCTTGTAATGTAATATCCCCACAACTCGGGGACAAGTATACAAAAAGTCATGTTCAAGCTTTACAAGGGTAAAAATTACAAAATGCATCCTAGGGTCTCTTTTAAAAGGGCAGCACTCCTAGATCTTCAATTTCCTTGATCACCTGAAAAGTAATGCTCGAAACGGTCAACAATAATGTTGGTGAGCTTCGCAGGTTTAAATTGTAAACATGTAGTTGATGCTGTATAGTGTTTGTAGTGGAATACCATGCATACAGTTATAAGCAAGCAAGATCACATACCATGCGTTTTATACAACCAAGCCTAATGACGTACACACAGCAACTTGTCAGAATATATTCACCCAAGGCCCGTTCCTGGCAGTGTGATGGTACTCACAAGTAACCATCTGTCAAGGGTGGGGGTGTCAACCCAGTAGTACTACTAATACCTATCTGTTGGTTCCAACACCGGAATTAATGGTTGTAAGACAGTCCACACAGTAACATCATGTATGCATCAGATAAGTACTCACAAAACAGTATCACGTTTATTCCAAGGAAGAAAATTGTATGTATTTTGTACAACATTGAAAACGTGTGAGCATACTTTTCCCCCATGTTGTAAAAGGTTGAAAGAAATGTATAAGCGTAAAAAGGGGCCAGGAAACTCACTGAACAGATGATAGGCACGTATGATGAAAGATTCCAACGGTAGGATGCTATGAACAGTCAAACACCTATTGACAGTTACTGACAAGCATTAATAACGAGCATAAAGCATAAGATGATGATAATAGATTCGGGCAGTTTCGGTTCGGTCGTGGGTGGTTCACACACAAGCAGTCATACACATCTCAGACTAGGTTATTTTAAATAGTATGTGCCTGTTAATAGCATTGGCTTTAATCTTTGTGGTCAAGCTATGACACTTTATTAATATTACTTATTGTCGTGAGATCTCCGAAGAGGGGATCCATACGCACACACACATCATTAGTCATACAATAGGACCGGACGCACGGCTGACACTCCATTCGCACGAGTGGACCTTCAGTCGTACGAATTAGCTACTTTCGTACGATTGAACCTTCATTCGTGCGACTAAGCACTCAGTCATACCGTGCAAGACTCAGTCATACGACTCAACCTCCATACGCCCGATTGGACCTTCAGTCGTACGAATCAGCTTCATTCGTAAGATTGAACATTCCTTCGTGCGATTGGACTTTCAGTCGTACGACTCACGCACAATCGCACACTATCTCATTCGCACTGACTCATTCGCATGACTCATTCGTTCGCACAGACCCATACGCCTGACTTAGTCGCACGATTTGCCCAATCGCACGGCTCAGTCGCGTTACACACTCATATGCCCTATCCAGTCGTACGACTCATCCCAGTCGCACGGCTCAGTCGTACGACTCACCCAGTCGTACAGCTTAGTCGTACGATAGACTTAGACACATGGACTCAGTCGTACGACTCACCCAGTCGCACGGCTCAGTCGCATGACAGACCCAGTCGCCCTGTACAGCAGGTCGCAACTGCTGAAGTGCAGAGCAGCGTCCAGCTGCTCCGAGCATGAGTTTTTCACCACCAAAACTTCTAGAACACTAATCCTAACATGTCTAGACAAGAAGCACACTCAAGAACACAACATGCAAGCCCACACGACCTCATGTGCTCGGATGAACCCGAGCACCCGAAACCCTGGAAAACGCAGCAGCTAAATCGAGCAATAAACGGTCAAACGAGGTTATCTACCTACTAGGAACGAGTTTACACGATGACACTCAAGATTTGACGACGAAAACGCAACAAACGGGTTGATTTTTGGTGCTAGGTTGGTGTAGAAATGAAGAAGAAGATGAAGATCGATGAAGAAGAAGATAAAGTGAAGAAAAGGGCTGGGAAATGGGTATTTATACCCAGCCTAGTTTCTCAAAATGTCAAGTTTAGTCCTCGCACTTTGCCCCGAGTTCCTAACTTTTGTTTCGGTTTAAAAACGTTAGTTATTAGTCTTGTTTTTATTAGTGATAAACGTCGTTATTGTTATTTTACAAGTTAAAAATGGTTTTATACGTGACAATGGTTTTTATATAAAAATGGCGCGTTTAGTGTTAACGGGGCAAATCTCAGAAAAAACGTCTTAAGGTAATGACAAGGCAAGCAACGATAACACGCATATAAGGTTAACTAAGCAAAGCAATTATGGTATCCACGTAGTTGGTTTATCAAATGAGGAATGACTGATAACAAGGTTAAATCAAACACGCTAAATGACGGACCTTCGGTGACGGATGTCACAGTATCCCCCAGTTGAGGGAATTTTGTCCTGAAATTCAACTGGTGCTAGGTCTAAGGGCGTCATCCTCGAATAGATATGGATATTTGAGTCTCATCTGATCTTCACGTTCCCATGTAAACTCTGGCCCTCGTTTGGAACTCCATCTTACACGAACAATAGGTATCTTGCTGCGCCTTAGCCTTTTGACTTTTCGGTCCATGACCTCAATGGGTTCCTCAATAAGACGAAGCTTTTTGTCGATCTTGATTACCTCTATTGGTACGTGTAAGGACTCGTCTGCCAAACACTTTTTGGGGTTCGACACGTGAAAGGTATCATGCACACCGCTGAGTTCTTGTGGCAACCTCAATCGGTAAGCCACCGGACCGATTCTTTCTGTAATCTCGAATGGTCCTACGTATCGAGGGGCTAACTTCCCTTTCTTACCAAATCGTACGATCCCTTTCCAGGGAGAGACTTTGAGTAAGACATGATCCCCAACATTGAATTCTAGAGGCTTCCGACGATTGTCGGCGTAGCTCTTTTGGCGATCTCTAGCTGCTTTAAGTCGGTCTTTGATTAGGAAGATCTTATCAGTGGTTTCTTGAACGATCTCTGGGCCCGTAAGCTGGCTTTCACCCACTTCAGCCCAACAAACCGGTGATCTACATTTCCGTCCATACAACGCTTCGAATGGAGCGCATCCAATGCTTGTATGGTAGCTGTTGTTGTAAGAGAACTCAATCAACGGTAAATGAGTGTCCCAACTACCACCAAAATCGATTACGCAAGCTCTAAGCATGTCTTCCAACCTTTGTATTGTTCGTTCACTTTGGCCATCCGTTTGTGGGTGATAGGCTGTACTCATGTCTAATCGAGTGCCCATCGCCCTTTGCAACGTCTGCCAAAATCGTGAAGTGAATCGACTGTCTCGGTCGGATATGATTGACACTGGCACCCCATGCCGTGTCACGACCTCTTTGATGTACAACCTTGCCAACTTATCCATCTTATAATCTTCTCGGATAGGCAAGAAGTGAGCGGATTTTGTCATTCTATCCACCACGACCCATATCATGTCGTGTCCGCTTGGCGTTCTCGGGAGTTTGGTAATAAAATCCATAGTGATGTTCTCCCATTTCCACTCGGGAATTTCAGGTTGTTGCAATAATCCTGATGGTTTCTGGTGTTCTGCCTTGACCTTTGAACATGTCAAGCATTGCTTACGAATAAAGCAATATCTTTCTTCATACCTGGCCACCAGCACAACTCCTTCAGATCATGGTACATCTTGTCTGCCCCAGGATGAACAGAGTATCGAGTCTTGTGTGCTTCATCCAAGACTAGTGTACGTACACCTCCCCATCTGGGGACCCATATACGATCCACGAAGTAATGTACGCCGTCATCCTTGCGAGTCATTTGTTTATCCAATCCTCGAAATTCTTCCCCCGCAAGGTTCTCGTCTTTCAAGGCCTCGTTTTGTGTAATTTGAATCTGAGCCTTTAGATTAGTTTGAATAGTCAAACCTAGCGCTCGAGCACGTAATGGTTTCACGCGTTCTTTGCGGCTTAAAGCATCAGCCACCACGTTAGCTTTCCCCGGATGATACCGGATTTCACAATCGTAGTCGCTAAGAAGCTCTACCCGGCGTCGCTGTCACATGTTAAGTTCTTTCTGATTCATGATGTGTTGAAGGCTCTTATGGTCTGTGTAAATGATGCATTTGGTTCCATATAGATAATGCCTCCATATCTTGAGTGCAAACACTACAGCTCCCAACTCCAAATCGTGAGTTGTGTAGTTCTTTTCATGCACCTTGAGTTGTCGCGAAGCGTAAGCAATTACCTTATCTTTCTGCATTAGTACACAGCCCAAACCTTGATGTGAAGCATCACAGTACACCACAAAATCATCGGTTCTGTCTGGGAGGGACAATATCGGTGCGTTGCACAACTTCTCCTTCAATGTTTGGAACACCTGTTCTTGTGCTTTCCCCCAATCGAACTTCTTGTCTTTCTGAGTCAACAAAGTTAACGGTTGGGCAATCTTGGAGAAATTGGCAATGAAGCGACTATAGTATCCGGCCAATCCCAAGAATTGCCGTATTTCTGAGGGTGTTTGGGGAGTATCCCACTTCTTCACAGCTTCAATCTTGCCAGGGTCCACATGAATTCCATTTTCGTTAACTACATGCCCCAAAAACTTCACTTCTCGAAGCCAGAATTCACATTTCGAGAATTTGGCGAAAAGTTTCTCTCCCTTCAACAGTTCTAGAATTGCTCGAAGGTGTTCTTCGTGGTCCTCTTTTGAACGGGAGTAGATGAGTATGTCGTCTATGAACACGATCACGAACTTATCAAGATAAGGCTTACACACCCGATTCATCAGGTCCATAAAGACAGCTGGTGTGTTGGTCAATCCGAATGGCATGACCAAGAACTCATAGTGCCCGTAACGAGTTCTGGATGCTGTTTTTGGAATATCGTCCTCGAACACCCTTAGCTGATGATACCCAGATCGAAGGTCGATCTTAGAGAAATACGAGGCTCCTTGCAACTGATCAAATAGGTCATCGATTCTAGGAAGAGGATACCGATTCTTCATGGTCAATTTGTTTAATTCCCTGTAGTCGATACACATACGGAACGACCCGTCCTTCTTCTTGACAAATAATACCAGTGCTCCCCACGGTGAATGACTCGGTCGAATGAAACCCTTCTCCAGTAGTTCCTGTAGTTGGCTGGACAACTCTTGCATCTCGGAGGGTGCTAATCGGTAAGGTGTCTTTGCTACCGGTGTAGCTCCAGGAATCAGTTCTATATGGAATTTCACCTGTCGTGGAGGAGGCAATCCAGACAAATCATAAGGGAACACCTCCAGATAATCCCGTGCTATCGGGATGTCTGCCAATTTTGTCTCTTCCTCTTTCTTTTCTACCACGTGAGCCAGAAAAGTGTAACACTGCTTTCGTAGACTTTGGCGTGCTTTCATGCAGGAGATAAGCTTTAAGTTTCTTCCCGGTCGCTCTCCTTGTATTCTGAGTACCTTCGCGTCTGACATGGGAATCCGCACTACTTTATCTCGGCAAACAATCTCGGCTCCCTGCTTAGACAACCAATCCATCCCCACTATGACGTCAAAGCTGCCTAACTCGAACGGTATTAAATCTATACTAAAGACCTGATCTTCCAACATTAGGGTGCAATTCTTAATAATCTCGTCTGCTTGTTCAACCCTACCATTAGCCATTTCTACGGAGTAACTAGTTTCTGTTCTACTGGAACTCAAACCAAGCATATGCACGAATTCAGAAGATATAAAACTATTGTCTGCTCCAGTATCAAATAGTATGGATGCGAAATGGTGATTGAGCAGATACGTACCCGTAACAACGTTCGGGTCCTGACAGGCATCATTAGCTCCCATGACGAAGGCGCGTCCCCGTGCAGCATTTCCTGGGTTTCCTTGGCCTTGAGCGCCCGCTATGGCCATCACTTGCTGTTGATTATCCCCTTGTTGACCTGGTGCCCTATTCAGTTTGGGGCACATGTTCCGATAATGACGAGGATTTCCACATTCGTAACAGACTCTGGCATTCCCGGCGGGGTTAACCGCGTTGACGGGTGCGACCAGATTCGGTGCCACTCTACAATCTCTTGCTAGGTGCCCCGGGCGCCTACAGTTTACGCACACCCGGCACTGCATCTCCGGGGGATGATGATAGCTGCATCTGTCACATTTGGGGTGTCGCCCAACATACTCTCTCTTACCCGGTGTCACAGCCACGAAGTTCCTGGTGATCTTGGCCCTTTTATCAGATTTCCCGACACTCGACCGGCTAGTTTCCCCAACATCCTTTCGCTTCTCTGCTCCCTTGCCCAGTACCCCTGTTCTTACCATCTCATCGGTCAGAGCGCCAGCCTTCAAAATTGCGCTCTGAATTGTGGGAGGAGCAGCTGCAGTTACCATTGCTCGTATTTGAGGCACGAGTCCCCAAATGTATCTTTCTATCATCTTAGATTCCGGAGTGACTAAGTGTGGAACTAGTCTAGCCAACTCGTGGAATCGGTCAGTATAAGCTACATGCCCCGCCCCCACCATAGCATGATTCCAGAACTCATGCTCAAGCTTTTGCATCTCGTTGTGAGGGCAGTATTCCTCGGTAATCAAGGCTTTAAATTCATCCCAGGTCATCTGCATCGCAGATTCACTTCACCTAGCTTGAACCTGGGTGTTCCACCAGGTTAGTGCTCGGCCTTGCAGTGAGCACGTAGCATACTTGATCCGCTGGCTGTCGAGGCATTCACTGATGTCGATCACAGCCTCCATTTTCTCCAGTCATCTAATCAGGGCTATCGCCCCACCCTTACCATCGAAATCCCGGGGCTTACAGGCCACAAACTCCTTGTAAGAACAGCCCCGTTTGGCGTTAGCAACCCCAGTTTTGTTACCGGCTGTACCACCATTTCCGGTCTCTTGGTTGCTTTCATTCCCAGTCGGGTTCCCATTATCCTCATTCTCATTACCACTGTCCCCGTGGGGGTGGTTTTGCTGTTGCAGCGCGTCGCTCACCTGAGCTACGATAGTTGGAATCAAGGCAGTCAATTGTTGAGCAATTAAGGCTGCCATTTCAGCATTTCCAGTCCCTTGGTTATTGCCAGAAGGGCCTTCATTTGCTATTGGAGGTCTACCCCTAACTCTGCCTCTGCCCCTCGGGGCTTCAGTTCCGCTACTATTGCTGCGGGTAGATCTTCGAGGCGGCATGTTCTATTCATACAAGAGGCAACATGTAAGCTTTAGTCACCTTAAGATACACAAGTACTCTACTTATCAAATTCCAAGGTTTCATGTTCCACTCAGTCAAGATCACCATGCAGCCCATTTTAAGCATATTCTCGGTATACCGGTGGTGTTTATATATAGGGTTCCCCGCAGCGTTCCCACCACACCCATGATGTACCGAGAATGATGCCTAATCCGGTTGCATGACATCCGACCTTCCTTCACATCATATCCATAATAATCCATCAAGTCAACTGAGAACCAAACATGTAATCACGTATAGTCTTACGGAGGTTGTCTATCTCGCGTCCTTGAAAGGACTCAGACATAGCCTCCTCGGGTTGGTCTTAGTATCTGAGGTCAAGCGCAATGTAAGATCTGTGACAATCTGTTCGGGTCTCAATACCCGAATTTGGTTATGATAACTTGGCGCGCAGAGGGAATGGAAGATCCAATAGGATGCATCTCATAGAGGTTGAGCACAAGGGCTCAAGCATAAAGTAAAAGATCACATAACAGAAGGGTAACCAAACATGTAAGGAGGAACACATACACGAGATATATAAATGCACACAAGCTTAAGCATGCAAATCAACATGAAGGTTCCTAGGTTATAGTCTAGGTCAAGTGTAATTGCCTAATTCTCTATAACCAATGGCTCTGATACCAGTCTGTCACACCCCCGCTGATAGCGGAAACACAGGAATGTGAGCTAGACGGGATCGTTATAACACATGGTATGCAATAGAGTAGCAATAATAATATGTTGACAAGCGTGTCATGACGGCACCCGAACACAATTGGGAGACTTGTGTCGTGTATGATCATTGTTCACGACAGCATAGTCATAAGCATAGCACAAGAAGATCACATGAACATCGATAATAGCTTGTAATGTAATATCCCCACAACTCGGGGACAAGTATACAAAAAGTCATGTTCAAGCTTTACAAGGGTAAAAAATACAAAATGCATCCTAGGGTCTCCTCTAAAAGGGCAGCACTCCTAGATCTTCAATTTCCTTGATCACCTGAAAAGTAATGCTCGAAACGGTCAACAATAATGTTGGTGAGCTTCGCAGGTTTAAATTGTAAACATGTAGTTGATGCTGTATAGTGTTTATAGTGGAATACCGTGCACACAGTTATAAGCAAGCAAGATCACATACCATGCGTTTTATACAACCAAGACTAATGACGTACACACAACAACTTGTTAGAATATATTCACCCAAGGCCCGTTCCTGGCAGTGTGATGGTACTCACAAGTAACCATCTGTCAAGGGTGGGGGTGTCAACCCAGTAGTACTACTAATACCTATCTGTTGGTTCCAACACCGGAATTAATGGTTGTAAGACAGTCCACACAGTAACATCATGTATGCATCAGATAAGTACTCACAAAACAGTATCACGATGATTCCATGTAAGAAAATTGTATGTATTTTGTACAGCATTGAAAACGTGTGAGCATACTTTTCCCCCATATTATAAAAGGTTGAAACAAATGTATAAGCGTAAAAAGGGGCCAGGAAACTCACTGAACAGATGATAGGCACGTATGATTAAAGATTCCAACGGTAGGATGCTATGAACAGTCAAACACCTATTGACAGTTACTGACAAGCATTAATAACGAGCATAAAGCATAAGATGATGATAATAGATTCGGGCAGTTTCGGTTCGGTCGTGGGTGGTTCACACACAAGCAGTCATACACATCTCAGACTAGGTTATTTTAAATAGTATGTGCCTGTTAATAGCATTGGCTTTAATCTTTGTGGTCAAGCTATGACACTTTATTAATATTACATTATCTTCGTGAGATCTCCGAAGAGGGGATCCATACGCACACACACATCATTAGTCATACAATAGGACCGGACGCACGGCTGACACTCCATTCGCACGAGTGGACCTTCAGTCGTACGAATTAGCTACTTTCGTACGATTGAACCTTCATTCGTGCGACTAAGCACTCAGTCGTACCGTGCAAGACTCAGTCATACGACTCAACCTCCATACGCCCGATTGGACCTTCAGTCGTACGAATCAGCTTCATTCGTACGATTGAACATTCATTCGTGCGATTGGACTTTCAGTCGTACGACTCACGCACAATCGCACACTATCTCATTCGCACTGACTCATTCGCATGACTCATTCGTTCGCACAGACCCATACACCTGACTTAGTCGCACGATTTGCCCAATCGCACGGCTCAGTCGCGTGACATACTCATACGCCCTATCCAGTCGTACGACTCGTCCCAGTCGCACGGCTCAGTCGTACGACTCACCCAGTCGTACAGCTTAGTCGTACGATAGACTCAGACGCATGGACTCAGTCGTACGACTCACCCAGTCGCACGGCTCAGTCGCATGACAGACCCAGTCGCCCTGTACAGCAGGTCGCGACTGCTGAAGTGCAGAGCAGCATCCAGCTGCTCCGAGCACGAGTTTTTCACCACCAAAACTTCCAGAACACTAATCCTAACATGTCTAGACAAGAAGGACACTCAAGAACACAACATGCAAGCCCACACGACCTCATGTGCTCGGATGAACCCGAGCACCCGAAACCCTGGAAAACGCAGCAGCTAAATCGAGCAATAAACGGGTCAAACGACGTTATCTACCTGCTAGGAACGAGTATACACGATGACACTCAAGATTTAACGACGAAAACGCAACAAACGGGTTGATTTTTGGTGCTAGGTTGGTGTAGAAATGAAGAAGAAGATGAAGATCGATGAAGAAGAAGATAAAGTGAAGAAAAGGGCTGGGAAATGGGTATTTATACCCAGCCTAGTTTCTCAAAATGTCAAGTTTAGTCCTCGCACTTTGCCCCGAGTTCCTAACTTTTGTTTTGGTTTAAAAACGTTAGTTATTAGTCTTGTTTTTATTAGTGATAAACGTCGTTATTGTTATTTTACAAGTTAAAATGGTTTTATACGTGACAATGGTTTTTATATAAAAATGGCACGTTTAGTGTTAACGGGGCAAATCTCAGAAAAAACGTCTTAAGGTAATGACAAGGCAAGCAACGATAACACGCATATAAGGTTAACTAAGCAAAGCAATTATGGTATCCACGTAGTTGGTTTATCAAATGAGGAATGACTGATAACAAGGTTAAATCAAACACGCTAAATGACGGACCATCGGTGACGGATGTCACAATTGTGTTGGCACTTTTAGTATGCTATTCTCAGGTCGACCACTCTGATTGCTAGTAGGAGCACATCACAATTTAGCTTGCTTTGCAAAGTTTCTTATTATGTCAAGACATTTGTTTTATTATTTATATGTTTTAAATAATGGTTTGGCGCGTGTTTTTGTCAATGTTACATTCTAAGTACTTTGGGTTTGATTTACTTATAAACGGTTTCGTACACTTTTCAGTTTTAAACTCTAACTGGTTTTTATTTAAACGTTGCATTTAGTGTCGTTCTAAGTAACTAATGTCTGGGATGCTGGTTTGTTCACACGCCTTGCAGTAAAACCCCGCACCTGGATTTTGAGGGTGTGACAGCTGGTGTGATAGAAGTAATTCTTCTCTTAACTTATTTTCTTTTTAATCTTTATTTGCTTCAACATGGTTGCTCTAAGTGAATTTGTTTTTATAGAACCAAGCCTTCTTTTTACATAACCTCTCTCATATAAGTAGTCATTCATCTTCTTATTAGACATCTTGTAAGGATCAAGAAATGCTGGCCTTTGAGGTTCAGTCTTAGCTAACTTCTTAATGATTTTTTATCTTTTTATAATCCGTATCAATGTTTGATTTGAAAAGTAACTTGACTTTATCCATTTCTTCACAAGTCCTTGCGTATGTGCATCTAATGATGACATCATAGTTATTGTGAATCAAGAACCCGACTTTAATCATAAAATCATCTTTTTAGGCTTGAGCTACCATATTATCAATTGTAATTTCTTTCTATGGTGGATCTCCTGAATTTCGGGTTCGTCAAAGAAATCATAGGCAATTAATACTCACCTTCTATCTTACCTTCCTCCAACTCGTGAACTTTTGATTGTTGAGTAGATAGCAACTTTGTAGCTTTCTCATTTTCTTTTTACAAAAAGATACTAACATAGCCAACTCTCTGTCATCTTTTTTTGTTATCTTCTTGATTTGTGTTCTCTGATTTGATGTTTAGTCATGGGCTTCTTACCCTTATCAACTGAAGAAATCTTCCTCTTTCTTGAATAAGTAACACTAATCTTCCTTTAAGGAACTATAGATGTTGATGCTTCTTCAGATTTCCTTTTTATCAATTCCCCCCCTTCTTTTTTATAGCTTTAGTTTCGCCCACATTATATGGGCTAAACATCATTAACACATTCTCAGCCTTTGCTTTTTTTAATCTTCATTAGCGATCTTGCGTTCCAAATACTTCTATTCTTCAGACAATATGATTGCTGGAATAATGTTCATTGATCTTATAAGATCAATTGTTACAGGCCTTGAGAAGTACTAATATCTTAGTAGAGAAAATCTAAGATTCTCTAGAATATTTTCATCCACATAAATTTCTTCAAATGAATAAAAATATGCTTCACCTAATATAGTCTTCATATGTTCATTATATGAAAGAATAGAAGGATCAATCATTACCATCTCATCATCAGGTCCTGTCCCATACGATCTAGTGTAAACCACCATTACTAGATTATGCTCTTTGGCTATTGGTTTCTCAACTCTTTCAATCTTCTTATACTAACCAGCACCACCACTACCATCATCATTAACACTGTTAACATCGTCATATTTCTTGTCATCATCTTTCTCATCTTTGAACATCTTCCCCCCTTTCCTTCACCTTCATCTGCTATCACTGAAATTAATCCCACTTAGATGAGAATTCATGTGGTAACCCTAATTTCAGGTCCATATTCATACAAACCTTAAATGTGTTTACATTCAATAATTTTTTTGATAAACTAATTTTCATAGATTAAGTAATACGAAGTCTAGCAAAGTCATGCATGCCACTATCACATGCTAAGTACATTTTGAGAATTTACTAGCTTTCATGTATGATTAGCCTACTTGTATAAATATGGTGTGGCATTTGTGAATAACCAAGTAGCCAACATGTAAAGCCCCGTTCCCAGAACGCTTACAGTATGTCATTCATAGCGTAAACATTTAAAACACATCATTGTGCAACGAAATTTAAACTTTTCATTAATAATTAAAATTCGTGTCGAGTATCATATCATTCAAATTACATTTCAAAATTTGTGCCAAAACATTATATTCCTAAAAATATAGATGCCAGACTTGAACTATCCTAGTAGCTCCCACGTTCATGCTTGCATCCCTCAACATCATCGATTACCTCCCAACTATTATGCATACAAAAGTCAGCGACGCTGTGAGTTTTAGTTTAATAATAAAATAATTTTTCACACATTTCAAAACCTTTACATTTAGTGCGTGATCATTCATCATTATATACATATCATCATATTCATTTATTATCATTCATTTCGTTCATTTCGTACATTTCGTACATTTCATACATTTCGAACTTTTATAGTTATCTTTTACTTTCATCTAGACCAATGTCGCATGCTATACCCCAAACATTATGCACGAAGCTGGTACTGGCCATAGTCTATAAATAGACCCCTAACATTATGCACGAAGCTGACTCCATGTTGGATCCTGAAATGATCATACATGATAATTCAAGTGATGGGTGATGGTTGTTCTGTTGGCAGATTCCCACAAGTCCAAGAAGAAATGCAGGTGAAGAAACGACTAAGTGTTGGCTATCCGCATTTGTCTATACGGATGACCAAGGAACAAATGCTGATAAGTGTTTGTTCTTCCGCATAAACAAATGCGGATAGTTAGAACAAACGCTGCAAAGTATTTGTTCATGTGCATTAGTTAATGCGGATGCACTAAAGAAATATTGATAAGTATTTGCTCATCCGCATTTGTTAATGCTGATGACCAAACACTTAATGCTGATGAAGAAACAAAAAATTCCGATGAAGCCAAGGCATCCGCATTAGTTAAGGTGGATGTTCAAAAACTAATATGGTTGAAGACTTTTGTACTTGGACTGTATTCTGTATAGTTGTCAGGGTAGTTTAGTCTTTTTGTATAGTCTTTATGTCAGACTATAAATAGAATAGAATATTCATCATATGTAAGTTTCTCATTCACAAAGATGCCTAGTACTCAAGTTACAAGGTTCTGAGGTTATCTTTTCACTGTTCTTGAAAACCCTAGAACCCATTGTAACTTGTTTGTTCATCAATCAATATACAAGCATTTATGAGTATCATTACAACATTTAATGTTCTTTGATTTAGTATTTCCGCTACTTTATCACTGACTCAATCATCATATTCGATCCATGTTGACTCAACATCAACAGAGAATATCATTCTCGGACCCAGTTAATTGGTATCAGAGCTTTGGCTCTCGGATTCATCCTAAGATCTACTCAGATCTTGGCTGAAAATCAATTGGTCTGGTGACTGAGTTGCTTATTAACAAGTCTCGGTTGTTAATGAGTATGCAGCTGTAAAAACCCGAAAAACTTTATTTTCTTTCACTTTTCTACAACGAGAACATACTGAAAATCATTGGTACTGTTCAGATCTATGATTGAACACAAACAAAATACACAAATATCAACAAAACAGAAACAAAAAGGAACTACTACAGCACAAGAAAACCCTACTGACTGCTACTATTCATAGAACTTATTCCATAAACTGATTACTGAAACCGTGGACTGTTTGGACATTTGGACATAAAATCATTCTAAACCATATTCAAACAATCTAAAATCAGTTTATAAACTATGGATTCTATTAACTTCTCTGAACTTGGTCATGCTTCTAAACCTCCAATGTTTAAACACAAATATGAGTTTAAGCAATGGAAAATCAGGTTTAGGAACTATATTATAGGTGTAGATCCAGACTATTTGATTTCAATATGCAAAGGGCCTCACATTCCAGTCTTATTGAATGCTGACCAAGCTGCACAGTACAAGACAGTCAGAATCCCCATAGAGGATCCAAACCTTAATCTTGATGATGATGATGATTACAAGAACATTAAGATTGATCATAAAGCCTACTCCATTCTAACTCAGGCTTTGAATATGGATGTACTCAAAAGATTAGAGAAATACAACATAATAAAAGGTGTATGGGATGCACTTCAGATCATGTGTGTAGGGAACAGTGAGGTTACTGAGATTAATAAAGACAATCTGATTAATCAATATGAAACCTTCCATCACACCAAAGGAGAATCTATCTTAAAACAGCTTCATAGATTCGTCCAACTGGTAAATGATCTGGAGATAATGGGGGTCACCTACAAAGAAAAAGAGATGAACAAGAAGGTGCTACACAGTCTGCCTGAAAGCTGGAAGCAAAACGTGACCATGTTGAAAAACACACTTGATCAGGAGAGCACAAGCTTAGACATAATGATAGCAAAGATTGAAGCTCTTGAACTGGATGAGAGAAGTAGAAACTTGAGTGGACCTCAAGTCATTAAGGCTTATAAATTTCCATCAGAAACTCATTCTGTGGAAAATGCCTTTATTACTGAAGAGGATGATTTTCTGTCATCTAGAGATCCATCCAAATCCACAGGATTCATTGCTTTATCTCAACCATAGAAGCAATCAACCTCTACTCCATCCACTTACACCCCTACTAACTTGCCTGTTGATCAGAAATCTGAAGAACAGAAGGCCACCTACAATTCCTTTGTTGCAAGTTTTGAAGTATACTTAGGAGGAAGACTTATGTCAGCTCACCTAATCCAAGAAGATCTGGAAGAAATGGATCCAGATGATGTTGAAGAAATGGATTTGCAATGGCAAATGGCCATGATTGCTATGAGAGCAAATACATTTTTCAGGATAGGTAAAAAACTATGCTTGAATGAGAACACAAAGCTTGGATATGACAAATCCAAGGTGAAGTGTTTCAACTGTGGTATAACTGACCACTTCTCAAGTGAATGTAATGCACCCAAAAGAAACAACACCAACTACCAAAGAAGCTTACATAGTTAACCACACTCTCAATCAACTTCATCATCAGCTCCTCAATCAAGTCATGAAAATCAGTTTCAGCATCAACTTCATCATCTGACACCTCATCAAAGTCAGCACCAATTGACACAGCAAGCCCATGGAAACAGTCAATCAACCTTAAACGCACTTGTCATCAGACAAGATGGAGTATGTGACTGGAGCCTGTATGCAGAGGAAGTCAAACCTCAATTCCAAAATCATGCACTCATGGCTCATATCAATGATAGTCCCATTCCCATGCCATCTGAGGTAAAAGCTAATCTGTGTAGTGAAAAATATGTCTCTGAATTGCCAGGGTACAGAGAACACCGTCATAAGTTGGCTGTTAAAATAAAAGAAGAAAAGGTAAAATCTGAAATGCTAAGACATGAAATGAAAAGCTTTGAAATCAAAATCAAGTCATTAATTTCAGATTTTGAAAAACTGCATGTTGAGAAATATACTCTAGTAGCTGAGAATGAGAGGTTAACTGAACTGTTAACCAAAACCAAAGCTGAGCAATCAGTCACTGAAGTGAAACTTGAAAAGTTTCAATTCTCTTCTGCTAAGCTACAAGAGTTTCTTGACTCATAAAAAGGAGCCAAAAGACATGACTGGAATTGGATATAATTCTTGTCCACCACCATACAATGACAACTACAGTGTCATGCCTGAGGCTCTTACTTTATCTGACCCAAATGAACCTAAATCTACTGGAACTAAAACACTAGTTTCACAGACAACTAATCCTCAAAATAACCCAAATGTATTCATTGAAACAAATGAGGATAAAATCAAACAAATATGTTAGTGTAAAGAAACAAAAGAGTCCAGTCAAGGCCATCATTCCTTTTATGAAATTCATCCCAAAACAACTCAAAGTAAAGAAAGATGCTAACCTGTCTTTGAAACCTACTACTGAATTCAAATCTGATAGTGAGGTTAAATCTCCAAACAATTCAAGCAAATCAGACAAGGTTTCAACAAAAACTAAAGGCAAAGCTTTAGCATCACCATCATATAAAGCAAAATCCCTAAAGAATCAATCACAAAAAATAAAGATTGATCTGAGCTCATCTCCTAAATCAAAACAAGGAATAGGTTTTGATATTTTCAATGAAAAAGATGTTGAACAATTTGATTTGGAGGTGAGAAATGCTCAAAAGAAGCAAAGACATCCTTCAAACAAGAGACATAGTTGAGTTGTAAAACAATCTACTGATATCAAAAAGGATGAACTTACTTCTTCAATCAAAACAAAACAAGAATCAAAGTCAAAATCACTTAATCATCAAGAAGCTTCATCATAAAAAACAATGATCAGACAGATGTATTGTGAAAACTATGATATGTCAAATCACAACACAGATGAGTGTTTTTACAACCAATACTGCTCAATCTGTAACATGAACAATCATTCAAACATGAATTGTTATTTCAACAAGTATTATTCAGTGTGTGATATGACCAATCACAATACATCTGAGTGCTTCTTTAATCAAAAAGGCTTGAGAGTTCCTCAAAACAAGCCCATTTCACCAATTTCAATTGTTAAAGTCAAATCTAGAAGTCCAGTGCAGAATAGACAATCAAGAATCTCAAATTCTGATGACGACTTCTATGACAATTGGCAGTCAAAAAGAGTCAAACAAAAGCGATATAAAACTATGAAACAATCACTCAATATGTTTCCAAGATTTAAAACAAAAGTGATTTCTAAAAATGAAAAAACATGTTGGATTCTATATACCCAAGACACGTAGAATATTGATGCGGTTAGTACGTCATGATCCAAGTCGGGTTATACCCTATAACAAGCTTTGCAAACACAACCAATTATTCAATTGATGATATGATCATGCAATTAAATAATAACACCATATTTAGAAAACAAGCTTTCTAAATAAGTTGCATATGAGATGAAACAACTTATTAGGATATTTTGTTCAAGAATGTTACTTAGTGTTATTTAAGTTGGTTAGATAACATTAAGTGATAAAAGAGTGTATAAGTTATACAATTAAATTGTTAATTGTACAACTTATAAGGGACTAGATAATTAAAATGTAGTCATTAAGTTTTGGGGGGAAAATGATCTTTTGAAGACCATTTTCGGCCGCCCCCCTCTCTCCTATGAGAGGTCTTTTTCTTCTTGTGAACTACACTTTTCATTAACTAGTCCAACACTCAAACCTCTCTGTCTCTCATACATGCAAGAACACAACTCAAGAACCTCTCCATCTCTCTAGAATTCTTAGATTTTTAGCAGCTTTTGGAGGGTCTTTGGAGTGCATTTTGGTGTTGTTCTCCCTAGCAAGAAAGTGTTTTGCTTAGAGCTTTGGGTATACTAGCTTGAGGGGTCCTTCCTTGGAACCTTGGCTGAATTTTTAGCATCCAAACACTCTTCCTTGGTCAACATTTCAGCTGGAGAAAGGTAGTTAATCACAGCTCTATGTAGCTGTGATTTTATGTACACTTTCATCATGTTCATAGCTTGTTAATTCATATAAATGATCCTTTTGTTATGGGTTTGTTTCTTTCATATATTAGTCACCATAAAACATGTATTTTCAGCTTTAAAATCATGTTTGAAAATACACATATCCGCTGCGTTTTCTGAAAGATTAAGAGGATAAAAATCGGTTTTATCTTTAAACATACCCTACAAATGGCATCAAGAGCCGGTTATGTGGATAACTTGCTTGTTCTAGTTTTTTAAAATCGGTTTTAATGGATTATTATCAACCTATTAGAGGCTGATTTTCGCTGATTTTGTAAACCCCAAGTCTTTCAAAGTTAGATCTTCATGCTTATGATTAAACTTTGAAAGATAGCAATGTTTATTGGTTGATATGTTTGATTGTTGTTTGTTTGGACAAACAAACCCAAATTTTCAGTTTATGTTGGCTGAAAATTTAGGGTTTCACGGGGTTTATTTTGGTTGTTGAATGATGTTAATGATTGTTCATGTTGGTGCATGGCCTTGTGTTGTTTGGATGCTTGCAATGTTTGTTTTGGTTGTTTTCATTTGGAATTGTAATATTATTCTTTTATGCTTTGTTTAAAAATGTTATTTGTCTATTTACTCATTGGGATATAATAATAGATTAGGAGTGTTTTTCTTTTACTAGAAATATGTATTAGGATATATATTTTGTAAAAGAAGATGCTCGGGAAAGAAGCACAAAAGGAAGACACAAAAGAAGGACTTGAAGCATATGGATGCAAGTTCAAGTGGGGGTCTATCAAGACCTCAATTTTGTGTTGTATTCAACCCTTAAGAAAGACCAAATGACCACACTTGTGATGGCAAACAAGTGTGGTCACAATAGTAGCTAAGGTTATGCACATTATGGTTGTTTATGTTTATGCTTGTTTATGTTTATGCTTGTTTGAATGTTTGTTATTTGATTGTATGGTTGAAATTTTGACATGCATTACAAACTAATTAACAAACTTAACAAGTTATAAAAATGATGGTTCTTAATCATTAAGGGGTAATAAAAGGTTATTAAAATTGATTTAATGATTTTAAAGGTTAAAATAGGTTTTAATCAAAGGACCACTGGGTACCTTGTATTTGAAAGCATGCAAATACAAGTACATAGAGTTTTCTAAACTAGAATTATGAAATCTCTAAACATTTGAAAAAAACAAGATCAACACCGTCCTTTTACACAACACTTAAGTCACTTGGGAACTCTTAGTGGGATAAAGGTCACCTAACCACTTTGAGGGAACTTATGACTTAAGGTGAGAATGCCATATTCGTGGGATAAAGGTCACCTAACCACTCATTTTGGCAAACTCACACGTGTGTTTAAGTAGGATGTCTTGATTTGCAAACCATGTTAAATGGATCCCCTACAATATGATTTCCAAATGGTGTTGATGGGATTAACATGCCGACTTTACATATGATGTTCAAAAGTCGATCCCATACCTCTAGAAGTTGGAAGTGGTTGCAACCGTCAATCGTTGACCACCTTATTAATTTAAATCGTGGGATAAAGGTCACCTAACCACAATTTAAATGTAATGTTGGGTTCTAGATTTTAAAAAAAATGACCTTAAAAGGGATTAATTATTAAAAATAGAAATATCGAAAATACTAAAATAGATCTTTGTTAAATTTTGTAGATGGCCACCAATAATGAAAATCACGACAACTCATCCGCGTCCAACCAATCATTACGAGCGATCCTCCAAAAGGAACGTCTAAATCATAACAACTTTATTGATTGGTATCGAAACTTGAGAATCGTTCTCAAGCAAGAGAGAAGATCATATGTTTTAGACGACCCTATCCCCGATCAACCTACTGAGGATGATGAGGAGGCCTACAACGATTGGCTGAAGTACATTGAGGACTGCGTCCAAGTGTCTTGTCTCATGCTAGCAAGCATGACTCCGGATCTCCAAAAGGAGTATGAACATCACGGAGCTTATGACATGATAACCCAGCTGAAGGAAAGGTTCCAACAGCAAGCAAGGGTTGAGCGCTTCGAAACGGTTCGAGCACTCCATGCATGTCGTATGGACGACAACCAATCTGTTTCATCTTATGTACTTAAGATGAAAAGTCATATTGACCGCCTTGAGAGGCTTAATTGTCCCGTCTCGAAGGAATTGGCCACGGATTTGATCCTAAATGGCCTTACCAAGAAGTTCGAGACATTTGTGTTGAATTACAACATGAATGCATGGGACAAGAGCATTGGTGAGCTTCACTCAATGCTTAAAATGGCCGAGGTGGCCATGGGTAAAAGGGTTTTACCCGTTCTCACCATCAATGATGGTGGGAATAACAAAAGGCCTCATCCCGCACCCAAGGCAAAAGTTGCCAAGGGTAAGGGACCCGTATGGGGAAAGGGGAAAGGGGTGGCAAGGGTGCCACCCAAACCATAAGAGAAAAAGCAAAGGTTGCTACCAACGACCCATGTTTCAAATGTGGGGAGATAGGACATTGGGCAAGGAATTGTCCTGTCCATCTCCAAGAGTTAAAAGCAAAGAGGGATGCCGGGCAGACCTCAGGTATAATGTACATGATTCATATTGATCTTAATGTTACATCTTCAAACACATGGGTATTAGATACCGGATGTGGAACTCATATTTGCAATTTGTTGCAGGAATCAAGCGGATGTAAACCTCTTCATGGGCAATGGAACTAAAGTCTTAGTTGAAGCTCGTGGGGACTACATCCTAAAACTTCCAAGTGGCTTGGAAGTTATTTTGAAGATTGTTTGTATGCTCCTAGTTTGACTAGGAACATTATTTCTGTATCCTAATTAAGACATTACGATTATGTATTATCCTTTATTTGAAATGATATTCATGTTTCTTTAAATGGTATGTTCAATTTTAAAGCTATTCCCATTAATGGTATTTATGAATTAGTTCATGAAAATAGTTTAAATAGTTCATTGTACCAAACTAACACCAAGAAACTCAAGTTGGACTTGAGTGATACCTATCTTTGGCATTGTCGTCTTGGTCATATAAACAAGAATCGTTTACAAACACTTCAAAAGAGTGGTCTTTTAAAAACAAATGAATATGATTCATTTGATGTTTGTGAATCTTGTTTACAAGGTAAGATGACTAAGGCACCCTTTAGTGGAACTACCAAAAGGGCAAAAGATTTATTAGGAATCATACATTCGGATGTATGTGGTCCTTTTAAACCAATGACTAGGAATGGTGAAAGATACTTCATTACCTTTACCGACGATTATAGTCGCTATGGGTATGTGTACTTACTAAGGCACAAAGATGAAGCTTTTGAAATGTTTAAAATCTTCAAGAATGAAGTAGAAAATCAACTCAACAAGTCAATTAAAGTTCTCCGTACCGATAGAGGAGGTGAATACCTAAGTGATGTTTTTCAAGATCATCTTAGGAGTTGTGGGATTGTCTCACAACTCACTCCACCTGGAACACCACAACATAATGGTGTGTCTGAAAGGAGGAATCAAACCTTATTGGATATGGTCCGATCTATGATGGCTAGAAGCATATTGCCTCTATCATTTTGGGGTTTCGCTTTGCTCTCCGCGGCCCGTATTCTAAATATGGCCCCAAATAAAAAGGTGGAAAGGACACCTTTTGAGATATGACATGAAAGAGTTCCATCCCTATCATACTTAAGGGTCTGGGGTTGTGAGGCTTATGTTAAGACTCCCACCCTAAACAAATTGGAAGTCCGGTCCACCAAGTGTATCTTTGTTGGATATCCTAGAGATTCTATTGGATATTATTTCTATGATCCACTGGAACAAAAGGTGTTTGTTGCCAGAAAGGGTGAGTTCTTAGAGGCAAAGTTCCTTATGGAAGGAGCTGACAGTAGAATAGTGGATCTTGAGGAAGATCAAGAACCATAACCCGATGCACGTTTGGTTGAAACTAGCACTCAACATGAGGATGTTGAGGATGATCAAGGGGTTGATCAATACACACAAGACTTTCGCAGAAGTGGTAGAACTAGTAATCTACCTGAAAGATACGGATTTTCATGGATGGATGCTATGTGGTAGATTCAGATGAACCAACCACATACCATAATGCAATGTCCAATTCGGATTGTGACAAATGGCTAGAAGCCATGAACATTGAGATGCAATCCATGTATGATAATCATGTTTGGGAACTTGTTGTACCACCTCTTAATTCCAAGGTAGTTGGAAGTAAGTGGGTTTTCAAGAAGAAAACCGATATGCATGGAAACTTGGATACTTATAAAGCTAGACTTGTAGCAAAGGGTTTCACTCAAACTCAAGGGGTTGACTATGATGAAACCTTCTCACCTATTGCGATGCTAAAGTCCATAAGGATATTGTTTGCCATAGCTGCTCATTATGATTATGAGATTTGGCAAATGGATGTCAAAACCGCTTTCCTAAATGGATATCTTGAGGAAGATGTCTATATGGTTCAGCCTGAAGGTTTTGTCGATCCAAAACATCCTAATAAAGTATGCAAGTTAAAGAAATCAATCTATGGATTGAAACAAGCATCGAGAAGCTGGAATCACCGTTTTGATGAGGAAGTAAAGAAATTTGGCTTCATCAAAAACGCTGATGAGGCTTGTGTGTATAAGAAGGCTAGTGGGAGCACAATAACTTTCCTAGTATTGTATGTTGATGACATACTACTATTTGGAAATGACATTCCATCCTTGGAAGGTGTAAAAATGCAGGATCGGATTTCGGGTGGTTTTTCTCTCAACTCACTGTGAATCAACACTCGGCAAGCAGTCTATGAAGAGTTGATCACAATATAACAAGTAACAAGCAGTAAGAAAATTTAACAACAGGTAACTTTTCAAGGTACTTTTATATATTGCTTCTCAACTCAAAGGATTACAAGACACTTGGACTCAAATCACTTACATAAAGAGTTACAGGGAGAAGATATATATAATACTACCTACAGCCGGATATACTTTGATACCAGCTGGACACCTCTAACCTTACATCTATACTACAAGACTCTAGGTGAGGTCTTTCAGACATTTTGCCTGAGAGTTGGTAGTCAGGACATGTCCCTGACTTACCTTGTCACTAACTAAAGTTGGTAACATGTACTATCATAAAAAGGTGAGCAGTAGAATAAAGTATGGTCAACAGCATGGTCTTTTAGGAAGAACCCATGCTGTGTCACCCATGCGGTGTCAGAGGTCTGCATGCGGACTGACAGGGACCATACCTTTATCTGCTGGACATAGCATTGTCTTCCGAAGGATAAAGTGCTTCGGAATAATAACTTCTTCCGAAGGCACTTATACTTCGGAAGACTGCTTCTTCCAAAGCTTGGAGTCTTCTTTGTCTTCGGAAGCTTTCAGACATTGTCTTCAGCTCTTTCATCAGACTTTGTCTTCGGAAGCTTTCAGACTTTGTCTTCAGCTCTTTCAGACTTTGTCTTCGGAAGCTCTTTCAGACTTTGTCTTCGGAAGCTCTTTCAGACTTTGTCTTCGGAAGCTCTTTCAGACTTTGTCTTCGGAAGCTCTTTCAGACTTTGTCTTCGGAAGCTCTTTCAGACTTTGTCTTCGGAAGCTCTTTCAGACTTTGTCTTCGGAAGCTCTTTCAGACTTTGTCTTCGGAAGCTCTTTCAGACTTTGTCTTCGGAAGCTCTTTCATCAGACATTGTCTTCAGCTGTTGTTCCTTAGACTCTCGGAAGATCTCTTGCTTGGCTTCGGAAGCCTTTTAATGTAGTACCAAAAGTGACTATGAAGTAAATTTGATTGCACCAGCTCTGATACCAATTGCAGGATCAGATTTCGGGTGGTTTTTCTCTCAACTCACTGTGAATCAACACTCGGCAAGCAGTCTATGAAGAGTTGATCACAATATAACAAGTAACAAGCAGTAAGAAAATTTAACAGCAGGTAACTTTTCAAGGTACTTTTATATATTGCTTCTCAACTCAAAGGATTACAAGACACTTGGACTCAAATCACTTACATAAAGAGTTACAGGGAGAAGATATATATAATACTACCTACAGCGGATATACTTTGATACCAGCTGGACACCTCTAACCTTACATCTATACTACAAGACTCTAGGTGAGGTCTTTCAGACATTTTGCCTGAGAGTTGGTAGTCAGGACATGTCCCTGACTTACCTTGTCACTAACTAAAGTTGGTAACATGTACTATCATAAAAAGGTGAGCAGTAGAATAAAGTATGGTCAACAGCATGGTCTTTTAGGAAGAACCCATGCTGTGTCACCCATGCGGTGTCAGAGGTCTGCATGCGGACTGACAGGGACCATACCTTTATCTGCTGGACATAGCATTGTCTTCCGAAGGATAAAGTGCTTCGGAAGAATAACTTCTTCCGAAGGCACTTATACTTCAGAAGACTGCTTCTTCCGAAGCTTGGAGTCTTCTTTGTCTTTGGAAGCTTTCAGACTTTGTCTTCAGCTCTTTCATCAGACTTTGTCTTCGGAAGCTTTCAGACTTTGTCTTCAGCTCTTTCAGACTTTGTCTTCGGAAGCTCTTTCAGACTTTGTCTTCGGATGCTCTTTCAGACTTTGTCTTCGGAAGCTCTTTCAGACTTTGTCTTCGGAAGCTCTTTCAGACTTTGTCTTCGGAAGCTCTTTCAGACTTTGTCTGCGGAAGCTCTTTCAGACTTTGTCTTCGGAAGCTCTTTCAGACTTTGTCTTCGGAAGCTCTTTCAGACTTTGTCTTCGGAAGCTCTTTCATCAGACTTTTTTTTCAGCTGTTGTTCCTTAGACTCTCGGAAGATCTCTTGCTTGGCTTCGGAAGCCTTTTAATGTAGTACCAAAAGTGACTATGAAGTGAATTTGGTTGCACCAGCCTTATCATGATCCAACAAACTCCCCCTAGGCTGATGCTACCAAAACTTCACTTCCCTCTTCTTCTCAAAGTTCTCAGCACCAAGGCGAGCAGGTGTTTATCAGTATCTTCATTCTTTCCTGCTGTGATGCTGAGAATCTTGTACAAATCTTTGGTGGACAGAACCTCTACTCTGTCACCTTGGATTATATGTACCCTCTGTTATGGCCCTCTAAAAAGAGTTAGTTGATGGGAAGTATAGTCATATTCCCATCGAACTATTGGTTCCAATTCAGGACCTTCCACCATCTGTAGAAAGGCTGTGCCTTTGGTGGTTGATCTTTCCTTGTCTTCCACTCTTTTCAGCTTCAACTCTTCTTCAATCTTGGCTCTTCTAGTTCGTTCAGCCAAGTGGAGACCACTGATATGGTTTCTGATGTGTGCAGCAGTCTCAGAGTTGGAGGGATTGGAGAATGGCTTCTCTGCAAGCTCAGCAAGATCAAATCTGCTGAGATGTAGTAGAGAAGTGGCATTGAGCCTGTTGGTTTCACCATTCTCCCTTTCCACAACAAAGTTGTGAGAAGGTTCATCGAACCTCCACTGGATTATTGCATTTCTAGGTCCAGGAGATTGACCAGAAATCCTGTCCTCTTTCCTGGTATCCAGTAGAGTCACCAGTCTTCTTCTTAGCCTCTTCTCCTCAGCATTGAGGGTATCGGAGTTGAGACCAAGAAGTCTTGCAGCCTGGCCCAAGGTATCTCTAGGCAATTCAAGAAATTGGCCTAGGGTGAGGGAGCTTGAAGAGTTATCAACATAGGTGATGTTGATAACCTCTCCCTCACAGGAGATGCTGCTCAAGGTGGTGCAGTTGATGAGCCTCGTCTTGAACTCCTTTATTTCCTCAAAGGAGAGATGTTTAGGAGGCTGAGGGGATGATCTTGGTTGTTGTTGGGTAGGCTTAGGTTTAGTGGTTTTGGGTTGAGTCTTGGGTTTTAGGATGGGTAGTTTGGGTGGTTGAGGTGATGTGGTAGGTTTGGGTATAGTTGTGGGTTGAGGGGTGAAGGTTTCATCAGTGGGTTCGGGTTTGATGGGAAAAGGGGTTGGTTCTGGTGCGGGTTGTGGCTGTGGTTGAGTGGCTGGGGTGAAAACCATTCCCTTCATCCTCCTGTACATCTCCTTCCTTTTCCCCAAACGGATGTCAGCTTTTATTTCACTGACTATCCGCTGGAGTGTCCTTTCGGACATAGGTCCCACCTGCCTACCAGAGAAGCCATGAGCCCGGAGGTAGTCCTTCATCCAGGCTTTGTCAGTTGACTTCTTGGCAGCAGTGACCTCCTTCTCTTCCTCCCTCTTCCTCTTCACCTTCAACTTCTCCCTAGCAGCCTTCTTCCTTTCCTTCTCCATTTGATCCTGCTCTTTGTTATGGAGCAGCAGGATCATATCATCATCATGTGGAGACAGTTCAGGAAGACTGAAGCCTCTTGAGAGGAGGAACTTGATTCTAGCCTCTCTCAGCTTCAGGGCTACCTCCCTCTGCTCTTGTTCTTCCTTCTCCAAGGCCAACCTGGCTTCCCTTTCTTGTTGTAGCCTGGTTGACCTTTCCAAAGTCACCAACTCCTCTAATGGTAGCAGGAGTATTTCCTCATTGGCAGCTCCTAGATTGATGAGCTGGTCAATGAGTGCTGTTCTTCTCCTCTGGTTGATTTCTTCCTGATTAGCTGCAGCTGCCTTAGAACTAGCAGCTAACAGCTTCTCAGTAGGAAACCGACCTTTCTTTTGGCCTTCTCAATCTTCTCCTCCTCCTGAAGCTCTTTCGCAGTCAATTTTCTTTTGCCTTTGTCTTTGATTGTGCTTGACTGTGGTGGTTCTTGGATGGAGGGTTGTGATTGAGAGAGAAGTTCAGCTGGTGCTTGGGTTGGAGGTATTTCAAAAATGTCCTCCCTGCTCACCTCAGATGCAATTTCAACAATGACATCTGTGATGGTCAGTTCCTCAGACATCTGAAATAAGCCCTCCGCAGCTTCTATTTCGGCCTCGGAAGACTTGTCTTGTTCTTCTGAGGCTTCCATGTAAGCTTCGTAAGCCTCAGCTAGAGCTTCGGAAGATGAGACTACTACAGATTCTGTCCCATCTGTTTCAGTTGCTGGGCCATCAGTCCCTATTTCCCCTTCGAAGCTAATCTCAGGTTCCATGAAGACCTTAGGTTGACCAACTTCCTCCACAGTGGTAGAAGGTGCAGTCAGTCTTTGAAGCTCCTCAGCCCCAAAGTATGCAAGTGTGGTGTCGGGGCTGGGCTGTTCTAGGGATGATCTCAATACAAACTGTGTGAAAAGTCTGTAGAGATCTTGAAGCATCCTTGAGTCAATCTCCAGAAAGGATTGAGATGACTCAGGTAGTGTAATGATTTGTTGGGTGGAAATGAGTTGGGTCTGTGGTTCCATAGGTGTTTGTCTCTGAACTTTCTCCCCCTTTTTGGTAGCATCATCTTGAGAGCTAGATGAGCTAGAGGAAGAAGTCATTGAGACCTGGATTGGTACATGCCTAACAGACCTCTCCGTCTGTTTCTCAGCTAGTTTAGCCTTGAGAGAGTTAATCTCAAGTTGCTGAGTGGCAGTCCTTGATTCTAAGATCTTCACCTGTGATTCCAGGTTGGAGACCTTAGAAAGCAAGTACTGAAGTGTTAGTTGCATACTTCCCTCATCTTCATAGGAAGAATCACGGGGAGATGAGATAACATACCTAGTATGCTCACTCTCACCACCAGATGTGGTTTCTTGGCACCCTGGTTTCCTTTGCTCAGAGTCATCTCTTTCAGAGATGTCAATGGGCAGAGTTGCCGTAGACTCAGTCCTAATTATGTTATCACTGTCCTGAGAGCTCAATGAGAGACTCTGAGTAGTGGCAGCTGAGTCTACATGAGTCCCCTCCACATCAGTGGGACTCACCTCAGTAGCAGGCTTCTGATGGGGGCTAGAGACAAGGGATCCCTCTTGGCTCTGTTGATCTCTCAGTGGGTGTTGTAGATCAACTTCATGGCCATGGAGAGATGTAATCTCTTCATCAGTTCGGAGTAAAAGGTCAGTGAAAGAGAGGGTGGTTAGTCCTACTGACCCGGGACCTTGATCAATGTCTACAGGCATTGAGCCTATGGTGGGGCCGTCCCTAGAAAGCTGCACAGGGGAGTGTAGAGACTCACCCTGTGGGCTTAAGGCTTGGGGTTCGGGCTCAGGGGTTTGAGACTGAGGAGGCTCAAAACCCACATTGAGGTCAATTGTGAAGGATGGTGTGACCTCGGACTGAGTGGGAGCCCATGATTCCACTCTAGTCCTTTTGGTGTGAACAGGAGGAGCTTGTTCAATCAGAGTAGAATGAACAAGGGTTCGTTTGGGGCGTCTCTGATATGTGGCTTTGATGGGTAAAGAGGCTTTTGGTATTGTGGTGGATGTTGCTGGTGTGGGTTCATCACCTGTGGGGAGAACAGGGATGTCACCAGGAGCTATGCGCTCAGTCATCTTTGGAGGTAATGGAGTGTACCGTCCAGTGAAGTTGGTGGACATCTTCTTCAGTGTCTTGTAGATGGTGGGCCTCATGTGTGGAACAGGAAGAGCAGCTGCACAGACAAGCTTGCTTGGTTCCATCTCACAGTTGATTATGTGTTGAAGGAATCGGGGATACATGAAGAATGTATCCTGCTGAGATTGGCGATTAGGTTGTTCAACACGAATCGTGAGTAGTTGAATCTGAGGCCAATCACCTACCCATGAACTAGGCATCCTAGTTCATATGGGATTTGATCCCAACCCCCTGATTTGTTGGAGAGGTAGTGTAAAACAATGTGCAGCAGGAACTTCCAATGGTAAGAGAAGTTGAACTTGTATACTGTAGACCTGCTGACATCGCCTCCATATCCCATGAGGATATAGGTGCCTTCCAAGTCTTCCTTGGGGAACTCAGTAGGAGCCCCATCATCGTGAAGCTCGAGATGCTCACTGATGATCTGTTCATTGATGACCAACTCTTGGCCACAAACTCTGGTTCTCAGGACTCGAACCCCATTCATCACTGTAGTTTCTCCGTTGCTCCAAAATTCTGACATATGGTTGGAGTATATGGTTGGGTTAACTGTGAGTGCAGTGAGGTAGGTGGATTCGGTGAGAAAGGTGATGATCTGGGTGAAGTCGGCATCCCTTGACGAGTCAAGTAATGCGACTTGATTGTGCTGAGGGTTTAGCGCCATTGAGAGAAGGTAAGCTTGAAATTTTGAGTGAATTTAGGGTTTTACAGTGAAGGGAACAGTTAGGGCTGTAAAGTGGTAAAAGAAGATGAAATTGATAAGTCAAGATTATTTAAAAGGGGTGAATAGTGGTATGGTGGTGGTAATAGGTTACTGTTTTGGGGTTACTGTGGGTAGTATGGTGGTTTACGGCTGAGAAATGATGATGGCGGCAAGGATAATTTTAAATAGTCTGACATTATCAACAAAATCTTTACTTTTTACAGAGTGGGGCCCAAAGATATCCGTTACATATAAATACCTTTACTTCCGAGGGTAAAACATTTCCGAAGGTAATTTTCTTCCGAAGGCAATTTCTCTTCCGAAGCATGATAGTGCTTCCGAAGGTAAATTGTCCTTTGAAAGCAATTTATCTTCCGAAGCCAGGCATTGCTTCCGAAGGTAAAGTTGTCTTTCCGAATGGAGAGTTGTATAAGTTTCGGAAGTAGAACTGATATAGAATCAATCGCTTCTTCCGAGACCAAAAACTCTTCCGAGAAGAAAATTTCCAATGAGGAATTTTGGCTTCGGAAGATATTCAAGAATATCTTCCGAGAGTTAATTCCTCTTCGGAAGGAATTTATACTTGGAATAATTTAAAGATCTTTTGTAACAGGGCTTAAATTGTATTGACACAAGACATTACTCATTTAAAAGGTTTTCAAAAGAGGTAGTTATTCAATGTTTATCATCCCAATTGCTGATATGAGATACTTAAACCTTTGTTCATCAAATGCCTTTGTGAACAAAGTCAGCATATTGTTCATTTGAGTCAACTTTGATTAACTTTATCAGCTGTTTCTCATGAATATCTCTGATGAAATGATACCTGATATCAATGTGTTTTGTCTTGGAGTGCTTCACTGGATTCTCAGTAATGGAGATAGCACTATTGTTGTCAATATGGATAGGAGTAGTCATGAAGTTGAACCCATAGTCTAACATCTGATTTTGAATCCATAGCAGTTGAGCACAGCAGCTAGCAGCAGTAATGTATTCAGCTTCAGCAGTTGATGTAGAGACACAGGATTGTTTCTTGCATTGCCATGAGATAATCCTTCCACCAAGAAATTGACATCCTCCTGATGTTGATTTCTTGTCAATGTTGCAGCCACCATAGTCACTGTCAGAGTATCCATAGAGATTGAAATCACTATTTCTTGGATACCAGAGACCTAGTTTAGGTGCTCCTTTGAGGTATCTGAGGATTCTCTTTGCAGCAGCTAGGTGAGACACCTTTGGAGCAGCCTGATATCTTGCACAAATGCATGTGGCAAACATAATATCTGGTCTACTTGCAGTGAGATACATCAGAGAACCAATAATTGCTCTATACTGATGTTGATCAGTATCCTCCCCCTCAAGGTCAGGGCAAAGATTATGGTTTCTGGTATGGGTGTCTTGGCTGGTTTACAGTCCTTCATTTCGAATCTTTCTAAGATGTCTGAGACATACTTAGATTGACTTATGAAGAACCCTTCCTTCATCTGTTTCACCTGGATTCCTAGGAAAAAGTCCATTTTCCCATGGAGCTCATCTCAAACTTCTGCTTCATAATGCTTTCAAAGTCTTTGCACATTTGGTCGTTTGAAGAACCAATATGATGTCATCAACATAGACTTGTACAAGCAAAATGTCTTCTCCACTCTTTCTGATGAAAAGAGTCTTGTCAATGGTACCTCTAGTGTATCCATTCTTCAGGAGAAACTGAGACAAGGTCTCATACCACAGCCTAGGTGCTTGGTGCAGCCCATATAGAGCTTTATCCAGCTTGCACACATAGTTGGGTGCTGTGGGTCTTCAAATCCTGGAGGTTGACACACATAGATTTCCCTATCTATATCCCATATAGAAAAGCACACTTGACATCAAGTTGGTAGACTGTGAAGTTCTTGGATGCAGCATAAGCAAGGAAGATCCTAACTGCCTCAAGTCTTGCAACAGGTGCAAAGACATCATATAATCAATTCCTTCCTCCTGGGTGTACCCTTGAACTACTAGTCTTGCCTTGTTCTTGATAATCAAGCCTCTATCATCTTTCTTGTTCCTGAATACCCATTTAGTGCCTATGGGTACTTGACCAGATGGTAGTGGGCATAGATTCCAGACCTTTTGTCTTTTGAATTGAAGCAGCTCCTCCTGCATCGATTCAACCCAACTACTATCCTTTAAGGCATCTTCTACCTTCGTTGGTTCCATCTGAGACAGGAAGCATGAGTACAAGCAGACATTCCCATGATGAGTTTGTCCTCTTGTTCTCACACCCTCAGAGACATTCCCTATGATGTCTCAGTTGGATGAGTGTTGTGAATCCTAAGACGAGGAATCACTTCCAATTGTAGAGATAAGTCTAGGTTAGACATATTCTGATCAGGATTGGATCACTCTGTCCAACTGCTGTTTCAGAGTCATTCAACGAGGACTGATTGAATGATTGAGAAACATCATCAATGGTTGGTTGTGAAGTAGTATTAACAGTTGCCTGTTCCTTCAGAATACCACTTCCCTCAACCTGGTGTTGTAGTGGATCACCTGAGGAACTTTGAGGTTGATCAAGTGATTCACTTGTTGAAGCTTCACTATTTCTGGAGATAGTTACACTGTCAGATCTGTGAATATGTTGAAGCTTGTTGCCCTTCAGCTCTTGGAGAATTTGGAATAGGTCTGGGAAGCTCATATAGTTGACCTGCATCAGCATCAGCATCACTTTGAGCACCTGTTCCAGCTGAAACATTCTCACAAGATGGTTTAGAATAGTTTGGAAACAATTCTAAATCAAAGATATACTCAGGTCCATTCCCCCTAACACAAGGAGTGTGCTCATTAACGACTATGTTGGATGACTCCTCAATTGTTGATTCTTAATATTGTATACTCTATAAGCTTTGGAGCTAGAAGAGTATCCAATAAAGATAGCATCATCCGACTTCTCAGCAAACTTTGCCAAGTTGTCCTTTGTGTTAAGTATGGTACACCTGCAGCCAAAGGACCTTAGAAAGCCAAAGAACGGTGGCCTCTTGTTCCATAACTCATAAGGGGTTTTTCCATGGGGCTTAACTACAAGAACCCTGTTCTGCACATAGCATGCAGTGCTGACTGCCTCTGCCCAGAATGTTAGAGGCAGCTTTGAATCAGCTAACATGGTCCGAGCAGCCTCAATAAGTGTCCTGTTCCCCTCTCAGCAACACCGTTTTGTTAAGGAGTTGTGGGAGCACTATATGTCTGGCAATCCCTTTTGAGTCACAGAATGAGTCAAGAACGAAGTTCTTAAACTCAGTCCCTTGATCACTTCTAATAATCTTAACCTTGTGATCAATTTGATTTCTATTTTAAGAATAAAAGATTTTAAAGTTCAGCAGTTTCATCTTTACTTCTTAAAAAGAATACCCATGTAAATCTTGTAAAATCATCAACGATCACAAGGCAGTATGATTTCCTTCCAATGCTCATTATACTTGTGGGACCAAAGAGATCCATGTGCAATAAGTGTAATGGAGTAGTGATAGAGTTAACACATTTGGATTTATGAGATGATCTGTGTTGTTTCCCTTTCAGGCATGCAACACAGTTATCTTTGCAGAAAAATTCCTTTTTAGGCAAACCATGTACCAAGTTATTTTTAGCCAATTTATTCATTGTTTTAAAATTCACATGACACATGCGTTTATGCCATAGTGTTGACTCATCACTATCAGCTTTGGAAAGAAAGCATGATACTTCACCCATAGGAGAAGCATTGTTCATATCCAGCTTGTACATATCCCCTTTCCTGGGAGATCTGAGAAGCACCAATTCCGGAGGAATTGTCATCCCTGGTTTGAGGATAATGCACTCATGTTCTGTGAAAAGCATCTGATGCTTCTGATCACAGAATGAGAAACACTTAACAGATTGTGTTCAATCTGTTTGACAAAGTGAACTTTGTCAATGTTTATTCTGCCATTGGATATACTTCCTCTGCCAGAAATATATCCTCCGGCCTCACCTCCAAATTGGACAGGCCCTCCATCAAAGTTCTGGAATTGTTGAAGGAGAGATCTGTTCCCTGTCATGTCCTGGAGCATCCACTATCTACAATCCAGATATGTTGTTCTTGTCAAATGGATGTCCCTGCACATAAAATGAGATGGTTAGTTTTGTTTGGAAGCCCAAGCCTTGCAGGTCTCGGGCTCTTCCAAAGATAGTGACATAATTGAACCAAAGATATGCAATGGGTTCAATAGAGGTCATTGTTGAAGAAGAGGTTTGGGCTGCAGCATCTTCCTTGATCTTCCAATCCATCCTTTGGTTGATCTTTGAGGATAGCTTGTTGAAGCTTTTGCAGCATGGTCTTCTTCCGAAGCTTCTCTCTTTTCGGAGAAGCCTTCACCACCTTTTCTTCCGAAGTAGTCTTCTTCTGAGATGGTTTCAAGGGAGCCTTCTTGTTCTTCCGAACCTTAGATGTTTTGACTTCCGAAGCCATTTTCCCTTCGGAAGAAGCAGTTTCTTCCGAAAGCAACTTGGCTTCCGAGACCAACTTTCCCTTTTCCTCATTTGGACCTTTTGAAGTGGTCCAACTGAGAACCTTCTCTGACTACTTCTTTTCTAACATTATTTGCATAATGTGTGCTTGCTGGATTGTAGTAACAATCTTTAGCCATGTGATTGTGCAGACCACACATTATGCATGCAATGTTAGTCTTCTGGGAACTTGCAGGTTGCTGTTTCTTGGGTTTCTTCTCTTTATCAGCAACTTTCCCTTTTAACTTCTGATCCTTCAGTAGGACAGGAGTGCTGGTACCACACTCCTTTCCTGAATCAGGAGTACCTACCACTTGAATCCGGCAGAAATGAAGACACCCTTTTGCTTAGGGTCAACTTAAGCTTGGACTCTGCAACCTTCTTAGCAGTCCTTCTAGCAGCCTTAGCTCTGCTTCTTCTTGCCTTGGTGGTCAGGATTTGGTCATCACAGGTGGAGATGGGTGTATCCTCCTGTTTCTCCCCTGTGGAAGCCACTATTTTTGCTTCATCCTCTAGTTCCACTGGAGAAGGGTCAGCAGTTGGAACCTCTTGCTCTTCAGTACCACATCTAGGTAGTCTTATAGACTCATAAGAGTGTGGTGGAGCTATTTCACTGTTCCCAACCCTTCTTTGTTTTGATAAAACATTTTGGAGTAAGAGGTTGATGCAAGAATAGTTTTGGAAGCTTTGCTCAGCAATAGCTTGTCTCCTGGCCTGAGCCTCAGCTGTGACTAACTGGCTTGAACTTCAGAAAGTTTTGAGATCAATCTTTGATTTGATCTTGTAGTTAGTCTTTTCATGTTTCAAAAGAGACACAGTTTTCTCTAACTCATCAATTTTCCTTTGATAGTCGATTCAGCTCTTTTAAAGTCAGATTTAGCACATTTAAAGACTAACCTCAGATCTGATTTCCGAAATGTAATCCATATACAATTTAACTTTAGCAATACAGGCAGCAGTACAAGATGTTCATATACCTGATCATCATCTGTTCCGGCCATGAGTGTTGAGCGGGAGTCACACCTGTACCATGAAGCTCCAATCAACTTCCTGAGCAACACAGCTGTTCAGTTGACTTTTCTTCATGCTTGGGAGCAGTGGGATGTGTGGAGCCTGTGGGGTTCCCGGGTTGTTCTTGGAGCCTTGCATTCCCTAGCAAAGTGACCAAGTTGTTGCAGTTGTAGCACCTTGCTTTGCTCTTATCACCCAAACTTGCGTTGACTGGGTTTTGAGGGATTGCCTTCCAGTTCTCTTGAAGAACTTCTTCGCTCTGTAGTTAAAAGAGCCATCTGTGGACAATATCCATGTACTCCATGATGATGATGATGACGATGATGACGATGATGACGATTGATGACGATGATGACGATGATGACGATATGACGATGATGATGAATGATACGATGATGACGATGATGACGATGATGATGATGACGACGATGATGATGAGATGATGATGATGATGACGATAGATGATGATGATGATGATGATGATAGGATGATGATATGAATGAATGATGATGACGATGAACGAGACATGATGACGATGATGATGATGATGATGATGACGATGACGACGATGAGGACGATATGACGATATGACGATGATGACGATGATGACATGATGACGATGATGACGATGATGAGATGATGACGATGATGAGGAGGATGATGAATGATGATGATGATGACGATGATGATGAAATGAGGACGATGTGAGGATGATGAGGATGAGACGATGATGACGATGAGGACGATGTGACGATGATGACGATGATGACGATGATACGATGATGACGATATGACGATGATGACGTGATGACGATGATGACGATGATGACGATGATGACGATGATGACGTGATGACGATGATGACGAGGATGACGATGATGAGGATGATGACGATGATGATGATGATGAACGATGATGATGATGATGACGACGATGATGCGATGGAGACGATGACGATGATGACGATGATGACGATGATGACGATGAATGATGATGATGACGATGACGATGATGACGATGATGATTGACGATGATGACGATGATGACGATGATGACGATGATGACGATGATGACGATGATGAGGACGATGATGACGATGATGACGATGATGAACGATGATGACGATGATGACGATGATGACGATGAGGACGATGATGACGATGATGACGATGATGACGATGACGATGATGACGAGAGGATATGATGATGAGAGGATGATGATGATGATGATGATGATGATGATGATGATGATGATGAGGATGACGATGATGATGGGATGATGATGAACGATGATGACGATGATGATGATGAGATGATTGATGACGATGATGACGATGATGACGATGATGACGATGATGACGATGATGACGATGATGATGATGATGACGATGATGACGACGATGACGATGATGACGATGATGACGATGATGACGATGATACGATGATGACGATGATGACGATGATGACGATGATGACGATGATGACGATGAGGACGATGATGACGATGATGCGATGATGACGATGATGACGATGATGACGATGATGACGATGATGACGATGATGACGTGATGACGAGATGACGATGATGACGATGAATGAGCGCGATGATGATGATGAATGAGGATGATGATGAGGATGATGATGATGATGATGATGATGATGATGATGATGACGATGAGGAATGATGAGAGGATATTAGGATGATGATGACGATGAGGATGATGACGATGATGATACGATGGACGACGTGACGATGATGACGATGGTGATGAGATGGTGACGATGATGACGACGTGACGATGGTGACGAATGGTGAGATGGTGATGATGGTGACGATGATGACGATGTGACGATGATGACGATGGTGACGATGCTGACGATGATGACGATGACGACGATGATGACGATGACGACGATGACGATGATGACGATGACGATGAAGACGACGATGACGATGATGACGATGATGACGATTGACGTGATGACGATGATGACGACGATGACGATGATGACGATGATGACGAGGATGACGATGATGACGATGATGACGATGATGACGACGATGATGATGATGACGATGATGAAGATGATGATGATGATGATGATGATGATGATATGATGATGAGGATGATGATGATGAGGATGATATGATGATGATGTGATGATGATGACGATGACTATGATGATGATGATGACGATGACGAGGGACGATGATAATGTGAGGACGATGATGACGATGAATGACGACGATGATGACGATGATGACGATGATGACGATGATGACGATGATGACGATGAGATGATGACGATGATGACGATGATGATGATGATGATGATGATGTGATGATGATGACGATGATGATGACGATGATGACGATGATGACGATGATGACGCGATGACGACGATGATGACGATAACGACGATGATGACGATGATGACGATGATGATGATGATGACGATGATGACGATGAGACGATGATGACGATGATGAGGATGATGACGATGATGACGATGATGACGATGATGACGATGATGACGATGATGACGATGATGACGATGATGATGATGATGACGATGATGACGATGATGACGATGATGACGATGACGATGATGACGATTGATGATGATGATGTGATGATGAATGATGA